>JANXHW010000013.1:25412500-25683064 GCA_026170595.1 Plestiodon gilberti rubricaudatus
CAATGCTTTGTCTCACACTTGCAGAGCAGGGCTCCCTTGCAAGACCGCTCTCGGACGAATGCAACGCGAGGGCGGTAGGTTCATGAGATCTCTAGAGGCTTCTGTGCGGGCCCAACACAGGCGGCTTTGGTAGGGATGATTCCCACCCCCTCCCCGGACTTCTCACTGGACCCACCGTCCCCAGGCCAGGGTGAGAGGTGCAGAGAGCAGCACATGGCGGCTGCTGCTGCAGCAGGTGCTTAAAAACAGCAGCACCAATCATACGGTGCATTTATTATGGAAAACACATAAAAAGAAAAGCAGAGCTGGGAGGATGTTCACTTACAGCACGTAGTTCCCGGGAAGTGCTTCTCTTCTGTAAACATGAAATAAGAGGAATTTTGCATGGAAATTGTGTTCCCACAGAACAGCCATAGGGATTATGGTCCATTAGGACCAGAATTAGAGTCAGCTGGGAGAAGAAACACATATCTAAATTAGATCCTTCCCTTCCTCTGAAGAGTTAGTGTATCATCCTGCCAAACTTCCTGACATTTCCCACTGAAGAATCCTTTTTTTTCCCCCTGAAACTTGTGTCTAAGATGTGAGGTTAGTAGCAGACAACATGAAATCTTTTTTCACTCCAGATTTCCTGACTTTTGCTCCTTGATTGTCTGAGGCAAAACCACTCTTGGGAAGCTTCCTGTAAAATGGAGAAATGGAAGGGGACGTATGATACGTATGGTAAGGTACTTATACCGGCTGTAAGTAAACCACTAAGCCAAAGAGAAGAGATTCAGGCCCCTTACCCTGCCACTTCTCGGCCAACAGAAGCAAAGACCTGTCTGCCATGGCATTTGGGAGTCCAGACCAGCAGAGATGGTTTTTGCGCCTCCGAGACGAACCAGCTGGTTTCAGGAAACCCCTGTTCATCTCCTGAATGCCCAGCTAGAAGATCTGGTAAGATACATTCCTCCAGGTCCACGTTCCTGCTAGTACTAGGGTTGCCAACCAGCCAGAAAAGATTTATGCCTCTCTAGATCACCTGCACAATCCACTAGTGTTCAGCAACTGGAGATGTCCTGTAAGAACAGGCTTGCTGGATCGGGCCCAAGGGGGCCCATCTAGCCCAGCTTCCTGTTTCCGACAGAAGAGGAAGGCAGGCCTCTCTCCCTCTCTCCCACCATTGCTGCCCCGTAACTGCTATTCAGAGGTAGACTGCCACTGAAGCTGGAGGTAGTGCATGGTCGCCATGAGGAGGAGTAGCCAGTGAGAGAGACCTTTCCTCCTCCATGAACTTGTCCCTTTGAAGCCATCCAAACTAGCGACTATCACCACATCTCGTGGCAAGGAGTTCCACGGACTTCTGATATGCTGCATGAAGAAGTGTTTCCTTTTGTCCATCCTTGAGGTCAGAGGCAGGACAGTTGTACAAGGTGGGCGGGGAAGGACTCTGACTCCTGGCACTGCTTAAGGGTCTGTCTGAGCCAGCCTTCCCTCTGTTCCGTTTGTGAAAACGAGAACATGGTGTGTTTGGTTTTTTTTAATTGGAGGAGAACGATCATGTTGCTTTTTGAGAGGAGGAGAAATGTGGAAGCAGCTGGACTCTATGGTGCCGTTAAATAATAATACCGGCCAAATGACAGCCCTGAAATCTAGACCTACCAGAAAATGGACATGACCCTTGGAGGCCCCCCTCTGCCTGCCCCACCACTGTGGTGGGCCACTGCCCTTTGGTGGTGATTCGTCTTCCTTCAAGCAATAGAAAAAGCCTTTCCGCAGAGTAGCTGCCGGCAGACCTGTGACGTGGGGGTTCTGCTGGTTGTAGGAGTAGGTTTTCTCTGTTCCAGGTGCAGGGGAGTGGCAGCAGGAAACCGGTTATCTTGTTGGCTGTGTACTCCTTGAGACATCTGGTGGGGCCACTGTGTGATACAGGAAGCTGGACTAGATGGGCCTTTGGCCTGATCCAGCAGTGCTCTTCTTATGTTCTGCTGGAGTGCCCATCTTTCTTTCTTTGAATCCTAGGAGGTGAACGTTGGGGTCTGAAAGGGTATCTAGTCCAACCTACTGGATATGTTGCTCAGGTTACCTTAACTGCCCGCTCCTACCCCCCATTACGTTATAGCGTCCAGCCATACCACAGAGGCTGCGCTGCACACTGGGGGGGGGACAACACCGAACAGCCTGCAGGGGGTATTTTTACTTACCCCTCCCCCGGTAGACTGCCCAATCACCTATGGGCTTCCTTGGACCAATGCCAGCTAGTACAAATGCAGGGAGGGAAATGGGGGGACAAGGTGCAGCACGTGTGACTGCTGCCAGACCACCACCACCGTTCCCCCCCAACACTACCCCACCCATGGCCCACTCCCACTGCAAACGTACCAGTGCCTGTGGAGCCTCCCAAGGCTGCTGCCGTTTAGGGTCGCGCCCCCCTGCGGCACACAACAGTGGCCTGGCGTTGGCGCCGCCAGAACGTGCCTTGCGCTGCCAGAATGCTGGTTCCAGTCACCTCCATAGGATTGGGGCCTTCATGTTTCATTGCAGATGTCGAACTTGATCCCTAGCGCTCTCTCTCTCTCCCTCTCTCTCTCTCTCTGCATCATTTT
Organism: Plestiodon gilberti rubricaudatus; assembly: GCA_026170595.1. Lineage (NCBI taxonomy): Eukaryota > Metazoa > Chordata > Lepidosauria > Squamata > Scincidae > Plestiodon > Plestiodon gilberti. The sequence goes on from JANXHW010000013.1 coordinate 25,415,089, forward strand.
TCAAGTTAAATGTGACACATATACGTAATAGAGTAAAAAGGAGTGTGAATTCATTTCAGCAAGACTGAAATGGAACCAAACTGATTTCATTCTGTTCAGTTCCATTTCCATTCATGTTGAAACAGAGAAGACGGGTCCAGATTGAAATCTCTTTTGTCCTGGGTGTGTGTGTGTGTGTGTGTGTGTGTGTGTCAAGGCTTCATTTCCCCAGCAGCACCACCACCACCACCAGGGTTGTGTCTTCTGGAGACGTCTCTTCAGCAGATCATCCTGGCAGCTGTCATTTTTCTCCCAGAATAATTTTTCTGTAAACAATGCCTGCATCATGGGATATGGGGAGGGGGGAAATGGAGAGGGCCAGGAGAGGGAGGCCACCCAGGAGAGCTTTTCTGCCACAGCCACTTAATGGGCACGAAAAGCCAAATGTGCGTGTGTGGGGGGACCCATATGCCAGGGGTGGCCAAACTGCGGCTCTCGAGCCACATGCGGCTCTTTGACGTATAATGTGTGGCTCTCAGAAATATGTTGGCTGAGCTCCTTTTTGCATCACAATTAATATAGAAGGCAAATAAGACATTTTCAAGCTTTATGGTTTACCAGGTATAAACAGAGTCCACAGGATTAAAGCATAAGTTTAATGTTCATGGTGAGTAAATATATTTAAGAATGTAACTGCTTCTTAAATATTGCAGCTCTCAAACACCTGAAGTTGATTGTATGTGGCTCTTACAGGAAGCAGGTTTGGCCACCCCTGCCTCTCTGCAAAGGTAAGTACTGAGTCGAATGGAACTGAAATGTAAGGTGACGAACATGATTCCAGGAAGGGAACTCGGTGCCTGTGGGTGGTCTCACCGTGTGCCTCCGACTCGGGAGGGGGTTTCCACCCCACACCTGCTGCTGCCGCCACCCCCTCGGTCTCCTCCCCCCCTATACCTGGCCTACTAGTTTCACTGGGTTCCCCTGACAGCGACCTCTGACCCCCACGCAAGGCTCCTCAGCCCTGTGACTCAAAGGGCCCCGGGGCCCTGTTCAGATCCGAGGCTGGGCAGCAGCAGCAGCAGCTATCCGGGAGGGATGCAGACCACATTCCAACAGGTTGACTTTTGGCTTGCCTGAAGTTTGAGATTTGGTGCAGAAACCTGGCCAAGTCTTTGTTTCAGTCCCCTGTCAGATATCCCAGGAAATGCAACGAGCTGACCTGACCCAGTCGAGTTATCTATATTTGGCTTGTGTTTGTATCTTTGGCTTGTTGGTTGTAAAAGCAAACGATTTCGAGAGAATGATCCCAAAATAAATCGCTCTGGTTTCACATGCGTGTGACTTAGACTTGACCTTCATGTGCATTAGAAAAAAAGATTAATAGGGGTAATAATGGCCAAAGAAATCTAAAATACTCCATGTTGTCAAGCTCTTAACCTGTTGGACTTCCTCCTGTCATAAGATCCCTGCAAAAAAAAAGTGAAGGCTTATCCGTTTTCAGAAGATGACATTTCGTTTAGCCCCTTTCTGACTGTTTTACTACACACACACACACACACACACACACACACACACACACACACACACACACACACACACACACACACACACACACACACACACACACACACACACACACACACACACACACACACACACACAGAGTAAAGGTATCCCCTGACAATTCAGTCCAGTCGTGTCCGACTCTAGGGTGTGGTGCTCATCCCCATTTCAAAGCCAAACAGCCAGCGTTGTCCGAAGATGCCTCCGTGGTCATGTGGCCGGCATGACTCTCCTTGCCGCAGCGCGTAGCATGCGGCTGGAACACGCAGCGCTGCTTACCTTCCCGCAAGCGGTATCTATTGATGTACTCGCATTAACATGCTTTGGAACTGCTAGGTTGGCAGGAGCTGGCCAAGCAACGAGAGCTCACCCCGTCGCGGATTCGAACTTCCAACCTTTCGATCGACAGCGGTTTAACCCACTGCGCCACCCGCTGGCCTATTCTTGGAATATATAGCTATAATTAAAGAAAGAGGTTTAAACCTCCTTGGTCAGGCCTTCCCCCACTTCCTCTCCCCAGAGTGGCGGGGTCAATCATGTTCGCTCTTCCCTTTGGAACAACTAGAACTGGGGACTTCCTAATACCCACCGCTGCCAACTGAGGTGCACACTTGAGGCGGCAGGCAGGGGGTGGAGGCTGTCGCCCCTCTCCATACACCCCCTGGCTCTGTTGTGCCTCCTCTCACTTTCTAGATTTGAAAAAGGAACGGAGTAGAAGAGGAAGTGCGAAGGAGCAGAGAGTTGGAAGGAGCCTACTCGGCGAACCCCACCTTCTGCAGAGCCTCTCGGTCCGAGATGAGCACGGCATTAAGACCCAGAAGTTGAGCACTTCAGGAGGGTTTTCAACGCATAAGGAGCCTGGTAAGGAACGGCCTGGTAGGCTTTCCGTGCACTCCAAGTCTTGGGTTGAGGGAGGAGGTGGTGGTGGGAGGGAGGCAGCGGCAGGCTTGGGGGGGGGGGGCGGCAGGCAGGCACCCTGATGCTGACCTTTGGACCTTTGGACTCCTCCACATCTGTCGCAAGTGCATCCGCTTCGAGCCCCAGGATGCCTTTAAAGGGGGATTGGGCAGATTGATGGAGGAAAAGGCCATCGCAGGTCATGGCAAGTTCTGATGACTGTATGCGGCATCCAGGTTTGAGAAGTCGCCCGTCTCTGCCTGCCAGGCACCAGGGAGTGGCCACAGGCTGCAGGCTGCCTTGAGTGCTCCCTGGGGCATCTGGCTTGGCTGAGCTCTCAAGGCTCTTCTTATGAGAACAGAAATCGGGGCTCAAGTCCAGTGGGGGATGGTCTCAGCTGTCCAGCAGATCCCTCCCAGCCCAGGCTGCAGGCCGACTTCCGTGATACAATGTGAAATGACGCGAACCCTGCCGAGCCTGTTTACGAGCCACAGCCCCGCTTTCATTCTGACGCCATCTCCTGGCACGATCACAGTTTAGGAGACTAAACACATGCTGCCAAATATTTGCCATACAGTATTTGTATTCAAGGTGCCAGTACTGTCGTAACAGTCCCATCCTAACCAGCTTCTCAGCGCTGATGCAGCTGTGCCAACCGGGCAGGCAGGCGGGCACTGCAGTCATGGTGGCCTCCTCAAGGTGAGGGGGGAGTCGTCGTCGTCCCCTGACCTCGGGGCTGCGTTGTGGCAGCATCAGCACTGGGCTTAGGGAATTATGTTTCCATGCATGAAGCACAGAAACAAGGCGACCATGTTGCTCTTGGAGTGACTGAACACTGATCCGCATCAAGTGCTCATTATTCCTGTGGTTCATCTGGAAGGGAAGCTGTTAACAAATTGTGCTGCTTTGTCACAACGCATTGGGGGTTTCCTTATCTGATCACTTTGAACTTGTAGAAGACGACGCTGTGGGTGACCTGCTTGCGTGGTTGGCTGAAATGCAGGGCAGACTTCAGTAAGCCATGCAAACTTCTGTGACCAAAAAAGGCATCAGATCCACAGCTGTCTTCTTACTTGCTGGTTCTCAGCGGTTTCCAGAGAAGCATCATGATTGAAAAAGAGAGCAGCACTTCAGGGACGCTTCGTTCGTGTGTGATGCCTGAAATGGTTTTACCAGTCAGTTCCCCATAACTGACGGTAAAATACTTTCAATTAGGTTATCGAAAGGATAACCCAGACTTCCCAGATCGAAGTCCCAGACTTCCTTTCAGACTATATCAGGGATATAATAGAACAATAATGTGGAAGAATAACGTTTCCAAGAATTGAAACAGTGGGCGCCTCCAATTGATTCTTTTGGAGACGTTTGGTGGACAGAAATCTGTGAACCCTTGATAAAGGGACAATTCAGATTATATCAAAAGAGCAGAGAGGAGCAGGGGAGTTGAAAGATCACACACGACTGTGCTAACGTTAGACTAACAGAAGTGCACCAACTGGATTTATTTTTACAGTTAAATTTGACTGGGTTTTGTGATCACAGTCCATTATACGATTGAATTCCTGGTGTTTCGCCCATACCTGTGATGGGCATTCTCAAAGGTAAAACACGCAAACCGTCCTTCGGAGTCCATCTGTTATCCTGTTATCTGTTACCCAGCGAGGTGGCCAAGTTTGCGGATGACACTAAACTTTTCCGGGTGGTGAAGACCAGCAGGGATTGTGAAGGATCTCTCCAAACTGGGAGAATGGGTAGCAAAATGGCAGATATGCTTCAATGTAAGTAAGTGTAAAGTGATGCACATTGGGGCAAGAAATCAACACTTCATATATATGCTAATATATGCTAATAGGTTCTGAGCTGTCTGTAACGGATCAAGAGAGAGATCTTGGGGTGCTGGTGGACAGGTCGATGAAGTGTCGACCCAGTGTGCGGCGGCTGTGAAGAAGGCCAATTCCATGCTCGGGATCATTAAAAAAGGGATTGAGAATAAAACGGCCAATATTATTATGCCGTTGTACAAATCGATTGTAAGGCCGCATCTGGAGTATTGTGTCCAGTTCTGGTCTCCGCATCTCAAAAAGGATATAGGGGAGAAAGGCGGGATAGAAATATTGTAAATAAATAAAGTAAATATAGTAGAAATGGAAAAGGTGCAGAAAAGAGCAACCAAAATGATTTGTGGGCTGGAGCACCTCCCTTATGAGGAAAGGCTACAGCGTCTGGGGCTTTTCAGCCTAGAAAAAAGGCGCCTGAGGGGGGACGTGATTGAGACGTATAAAATTATGCATGGGATGGAGAGAGTGGATAGAGGGAAGTTCTTCTCCCTTTCGCACAACACCAGAACCAGGTATGGAAGGCAAAAAAAAAAAAAGGCAGTTGCTGTTTTCTCAGCACTGTGGCGGCAAAGATAAAGAGACCAGAAAGCAGCCACACCCAGGATCCCGTGAAGATACGAAGCAAAGGGGGGGGTCTATTCTGGGTGATGCTTGGAGCAAACAAGCAGCCACTAAGGGGGGGGAGTATCGGCATGTGCGAGCATGCACGAGCACGAGCACTTGCACAATCGCGCGTTGGGGGTGTCGAGAACAGGACCTTGGCCGAGGGCCCCCCCCCCCGAACCTGGCACCGAGCTTGTGAGGGTAAGGCTGTGATCCTACACACACGTTCCTGGGAGTAAGCCTAACTGAACACAATGGGTCTTCCTTCTGAGTAGACGTGCATAGCAGGATTGCACTGTTAGCAGCACGTCCCTATTCCTCGCTTTAGTCAGGCATTTGGAAAGCTGTTTCATCTTCTTAGTCAGCTGGGTCTTAAAGTTGGTTTTATCTGCGATCTCTGTTGTATAATGTTTTGACTTATTGTTGACTGCTATTCTGTGATTTGGATGATCTGAGCTGCCTTAAACCCGTTTTAAACGGGTCATTTATAGTTCTTTAAACAAGAAAGAATACTTCCTAGCGCACTTTGGCTACATGGCAAAGTAGCAAGGCCTGTAATGCACCCCCCCCCACACACACACACACACACTTGTTCCCTATGTGGTGATGAGGGGCTAGTAGATTTAATTCCCTTTGGCTGAGAGAGCACTGAAGACTTTGAGGGGCCTTTGAAATATTTGCTGTATTGGCAATATATAGTATGAACAGGGTCTTTTTTTGGTGGCATCCCAACTCTGCTAAGACACATTTGTTGCTGTTGGTTTAGGACCAGGTAGAGCCTGTTCTGCTTTCCTGAGCTTATGTTGGTGAATGATTCTGAGCTGTTACGAAATTGGTTTTGCATAATAGCTCTTCTTGTGGGTTCGTTATCATTTCACCGCTTTGTTTGAACTGGCTTGTTTTTCGTTTTGTCTGCTGGATGCTTGAAACCGCCACACTTGGTCTCTGTTCGCTGCTTGCGATTGGGCTGAGATGTGTTGCTTAAATTTGCTGACTTGTCCGGTTGATTCTCCCTTTTAGTGAATTTACAGCTTTGCGTGAATTTGCATACAAAGTTTGTGGTAGAAAAGCACGAAAATATCTTAAATACAGAAAAAAAACTAGCAGAGGCAATTAGTAGAAGCAAATACACACAGAAAGGAGAGTATCTTTGACCATCCAATCCCTAAAGAGCGGCTGTGCAATTGCCCCCTTAGGAAAGCTGCACAGGAGCGAGCGTCAGTAGGGAGCGCGGGGGTACAGACCGCACCGGGTGACACCCCAGGGAGGGGTGACACCAAAATGACTGTCTATTCTATTTGTTACCGGTCGCGCAAAAATGCACTACTGGTAGAAAATGGGTTGTGACTTGCGCGGGGATCGCATTTCCCAGGAGGCCTCCACATCGCGTGGTCTGGTAGGGGAGGAGGTCCGGGGGGTCTGTCCGGGGGAGGTCCGGGGGGTTGACCCCACGAGATCTCACTCCGAGTGTCACCAGCCCCTGAAGTTGCCATCCAATTTCAGACCGAATGTCCCAACACACTCACTTTTTTCCATTCAGATGACAGAACAGACCCCAAATTTGTGAAATAGTAAATGTGCGTCCATTCCAAGAAAAAATATCCACAATCCAGGGTCAACTAACACCTAATTTCGGACCAATCAAAAGTAATACAGTACAGTTAAAAACAGGAAGATTTTGATGTCATTTTAAGAATATAAGAAGAGCCTGGCTGCTGGATCAGGCCAAGGGCCCAGCTAGTCCTGCTCCCACAGTGGCCCCACCAGATGCCTCCGGGAGCCATCCTGTATCTTGTTGCCATCTTGTTGCCACTCGCACTTGGCATCCAGAGAGAGGCTACCTCTCAAACCCAGAGGTTGCATATCTTGATGTCGCCCTTACAATAACCCTGTGAAGTCAGTCAGTATTATCCCCATACTGCAGATGGGAAAGTGCAGCTTGCCAATTCATACAATTCATGGCAAGATGAAATTCAAGTTGGGAGAGTCCCGAGGTCGTTCTTCCAGCCTCATTACTACCCCAACTTGAGTTGAATGCCACAGAATTCTTCATCGGGGAGATGGTAAGCAAAAGAAGAGAGGGGAGGGGGGCGACGAGGTGCCCCACCCATCTGCAATCCATAAAACCTAAACATGGAGGGGCGGGGTTTTGCAGACTCCAATCAACCTCCGAAAGTTGTGAGATGGGTTAAATATGGGCTGCGGCAAAGGAAGCCAAAAATAAATAAAAAAATTCTATATTCTGGAAATATAAAACCTTGAAGTAAAAGAAGTCTAGTCGCCAACCTTCTCCCTGTCTGGACATTCGCTCCCGCTCTGATGGGTTTTGACATTCCAGCTATCCAGGAACTAATGTTGTGAAAGCCTTGATGCATATCAGGCCGCCTCTAGGCGAGCCATAGCGGGTGGCTTGCTGACAATGATCAAGGCAGCCCAAACTCTTGACAAACGGCAGCGAACAAGCTAAACTGAGTCCGGGAAGGAAGACGAGGGCTCTGTTGTAGTTATTTGTGGAAAACGTGGCTGGCAGGCAGCCACCGTCCAGGCAAGAAAAGGAAAGCGTAATTCAGAGGGCACTTTCTTCAGCTGACACACTGCATTGGGGGGGGGGGGGGTTGGCAGAGAGAGGAGTCTAAAGTCAAAGACCTCCCGTTCGTAAACGTTGACAGAACTTCATCTCTCTCTCTCTCTCTCTCTCCTATTGTTTAGACTGAGGCATCTCTTATCCAACAATGGAGCACTGGTCTTGTTAGAGAATACTTAGCGTTTGTGTAGCACTTTTGGAGTGTGCTGCCAAGTGCTTCGTATTTATTATCTTGATCTGTCATCCTGGCAACAAGCTTGTAAGGCAAGAACGATGATCGCCGTACTGCAGATCGAGGCTGAGGGGCCTCATGACAACGGGCCCCTGAGGCAAGATTCAAGCTGGGGAGGGCAGCGCTGGTGCCAGGTTGCTGGGGGGGCATTCGGCTACCCTGCTGGCGCCGCCCTGATATGCCGCATTGGGTAGAACTTCTGCCCCGGATATGGACTGTTCCGAAGTTGGCCTGGCCAGGAGGGGCCTCTAAGGCACGTGGTGTGTCCCCCCACCCAGCCAGAGCCTGACCTGACTAATCTCTGGTGCCGAGTCTCTTCTTCGCCACTATTTTACACGAGCTGCTCGTGCTTCTATGTGTCGGTGTTTGATTTAGTCATTCACTGTTGCACTGAATCCTGGCTAACAATGGCCGTGGTCACTTGGCTGACTTAGTGTGTCTGATTTTATTGTAACAACCTCATGAGAAATCTTTTCAATAAGACAGTGTAGTGGAATAGAAACGGACATTCCCTGCCCTGAAAACAAGGAAGCCGAGAACATGTGCTCAATCCACTGTGTATTTGCGCGTTCAAGCAAATACACAATCAAATGCGCTTCCGTTAAAAACATAGGTTCACCCCAATGATATGGGAGTGGGAGGGCCTTTGTGGTGCCCCTCTGCACCTCCACGCTTGTATCCCAGGCACCAGGAGGCTGTAGCCCTTTCCAAAGCAGAGGGGGGGGGAGTGTGGCATTGCGGGACACTTTTGCCCCCCCCCCGCCGGAGCTGCCACAGCTTCTATGTATATGATCTACCCAGCACACGACAAAAGGGAAAGTCCAAAAATAAAAAAAAAGAATGCCTCTTGCGAGAAATACCTCTTACTGGTAGGTCACAAAACGTAGAAATGAAGCACATTCTGATTCTGGGGTGGGGCAAAGAAACGGAGGGGAGGGTATGCCCCTTCACACCCTCACCTAGCAAGGTAGATTGACAGGCTTGATTGATCTTCCTGACATGAGTTTGAGGAGGGTTGCTAAGAAGTAACCGTGTCTAAGCATCTTGTTGCTCTGTCTTGATAGAATATAAATCCAGTTTTGTTGCTTCTAACAATTGCAAGCAAAAAAGCAGCTGGTGAACAGAAGAGGAAAAATAAGATAAACAGAGAAGCCCTTAGGATCTGAAAAGCAACATGTGGTTAAGCAATCAGTTCAGATAGCATCTGGTGGAACTTGACAGGTTATCTGCTTTTCACCAACTTGGGAGCACAAAGCCCCTCCCTAGGCAAAGGAACAAGGGAGGGACATTGCCTGCAGCTTTCTTTTTAAAACTGAGCAGGCAGCTCCAGGGAGCTGATCACAGGGGGGGCTCGGAACCCAGCCTGAACCCAGTCTTTGCAAGCTTCTTTTGTGTGTTTTTCTCGCAAACACATTTTCTCTCCCCATTAAGTTTAGCTTTACTTTTTTTCAGCAGCAGCATCATTATTATTTTTTTCTGGATGTCAGCCGGAGACACATGCTTCCTCCTCCTAAAAGAAGGAAGTGATCTTCAGAGAACAGAAATGTTCTCTCTAACGAGAAAGGACCGGAAAAACGAAGAGACGACTTTCTGCAGCCCCAAACCGGCAGATTTCTGAAACCCTGACTGAGCTCAAGATTTTCCTATTCCCAACCATTCAAAATGCGAGGGTGCGCTGACCGGATAACGCTGAGTCTTCACAGGTAAGTGGAACTGATGTTTAAATACTAGGGAAGGGCATTTATATTAGCCAGTGTGTAAAATAAGGTTTTTGAAGTGTTCACAGTGGGGAGTGACTTGGAAGTTTCCACTGCAACCTGTAAACAGGCGCATTCATGCCATAAATTCCTTCTGTCGCCCTGTCATCCTGTGTTTGTCTACGCAGAAGTAAGTGCCACTGAGCTCAGTGGGACTCCTCCTAGGTAAAAGTGTGTCTAGGACTGCAGCCTCCGTGATGCAGCGGGTCAAGTCCGTCTAAGCGCGACTTCTGCTCTCTGATCCTAGCGAAGGGAGGTTTTGCGGTTTTCCTCACATTTTCTCCTTCCTTGCTTTCACTTCTGGATCAGCACCGATATTACCAAAACAAGTATTAAGTGGCGTGTCCGATTTGGAAGATAGTTGTTATGATTCCATGCATTCAGATGCCATCTTCCTTGAACAGTGAGACTGCAAGAGTAAGGTGATATTTTTAGAAGGCTTCCCGGTGCCCCCTCCAAGCCCACCCCTAAATACACATTGTAAATGAATACACTGGGGGGGATGTTTAATGTAGACCCCACACACACACACACACCTGATTTGCTTGGTTTAGTGTTCTACAGGTTAAATGTTCTACAGCTTAAATGCATCCAGCATGCAGAACACTTGCAGCCTCAGTCTTACCCATCTGCAACAGGGGGATAATACTGACCCAGCTGGCTCTTGCCCTCCCTTCCTGAACCTCTTTATAACCTTGTTGCCATTTGTCTTCAGCAACACTTTCCGTGACAAGCACCTGAAATCATGGCGCAGGTGTTAATGCTTGTAGCTCTTTCTAAAGCTGTCCGCTATACATTATATCAGACTTTATAAGAACTTAAGAGGACGGGTCTAAGCATCCTGCTTCACACAATGGTGCCACAAACAGGTGGCTTCAAGAAGAATCCCCAGTGGCAAATGGTATTCAGTGCCACTGAACATGGAGATTCCATTCATTGATCATGTCTAACCGTCATGATAGTCTTAACACTCTAGGATAATCCTAGACCCATCCTCCAGGAATGTCTCATCCTATCACCTCATCGACTGACAGTTAATTCCATAAACTCCCAGCTGCCAGCTGTTTGACTGCTGAGCAGTGCGAGGCGATTCAGCCGCATCTCGCCACGGCTGTTCCAGCTGCATTGATGACCACTTTGTTTGGGGGCACAATTCAGGGTGCTGATTATGACCTTCAAAGGCCTGGGGACACCTGAAGGACCACCTTCCTTCAGATGAATATGATCCTCCGTTTCGATCAGGGAGGTCGGCTCTCTCACGCATCCGAGGTTCGGTTGGTAGTAACTTGCAGGCAGGAGAGCTTTCTCAGTAGCAGCTTCCATGACTTAACAGTATTCTGCCAAAGGTTGAAGAACGGGCTCTTGAAGCGAGTTTCCGTGGCATTTTTGTTCCTCATAATGGTTTGAATGCTGCTGTGGTTGTGATTTTGTTTTGATTGTGTTTTGAATTTATATTGTAAGCCACCTTCAGTCCCTTACTGTTGGATGGAGCAGAATTGTTGTTAATTTGTGATTAATTAATAACAATGTTAAGTACACACTGTGTGGAGAACTACTTTGTTTTGTCTCTCCAGAATCTACTGCCAATCAAATTAATTGAATGACCTTGAGTTCAAGTATAATGAGAGTTCAGGTATTTTCTCTCTCCACTTTGATATCGGTGCATGATTTTATAAATACCTCCATGTCCTTCCCCCCCCCCCCCATTTCAAAGAGCGAAACGCACTTTAGATTCTCTTCATAGGGACCAGTTGTCTCTTTTCCAGCTCAATGATATTCTTTGGGAAATGGTGCGACCAGAATTGCACATTGCATTCCTTCCAAATGTGACTGCATCAGGGATTTAAAAAAGGGTTTTCAAGGGATTTAAAAAAGGGTTTTCAAGGGTTTTCAGTCCCTTATTTGTTCCTTTTGAAAGCAGAACATTTCATAAGAGTGGAACTGACTAAAGTACTGCCCCCCCCATATCCGCTGGGGATGTGTTCCAGGCCCCACCGTGGATACTTGAAACCGTGGATAGGAGCGAAACCCCCTCCATGGTTTCCTGAGAGGCCCCCGCCCTGCCTCCCTTGCGGGCAGGTGTATGTGCCCCCCCCCAGCTCTTATTTTTCTTTCAGTAAGCTTGGTTTCTTCCTTAAAACAGAGAAGCAGCCTCCATTGCAGGCAAGTAGAACGAGACTAAGTCCTAGAGTGGCTCTGCAAGGTTTCTGTTAACCTTGCAGAGCCTCTCTAGGACTTAGTCTCGTTCTACTTGCCTGCAATAAGCAGCCAGAGGCTGCTTCTCCTGTTTGTTTAAGGAAGAAATGAAGCTTACTGGGAAAAATATAAAAGCCTGGGGGGTGGTCCCCACGATCCGTGGATAACTGAAACCATGGATAGCGAATCAGTGGATATGGGGGCCCACCTGTACTCCTCTTTTACACCACAGTGATAGATTAGATTGGTCCTTATAACAAGCCAAACAGACATTTTCCAATCTTTGCACGTGGAAAAATATTGAATCTGTGCATATGGTTAGATTTATTTATTTTTAATTGACATTTGTTTCTGCCATGGTTTCTGCCATGGTTTCTAGCATGTGCTTTGTGAACACTTTTGTTGAATAGCGGTATATAAATATTCTTATTCTTATTCTTCATCTTGTAATAATGACAGAAAAGATCATGACTATATCGAAAACCAATTAAAAAGCCACATTGGACCACATGTTCATCCGCAGCAATTGAAAAGCAGCGGACAGATTGCATGTCAAATTTCCAGCTTACCCTTTCAGATAAGAACATAAGAAGAGGCCAAAGGCCCCTCTAGTCCAGCTTCCTGTATCACCAGATGCCTCAGGGAGCACACAAGACAACAAGATACCTGTATCCTGTCGCCACTCCCTTGCATCTGGCATTCAGAGATAACCTACTCCTCCAACCAGGAGGTTGCTTATGGCTTGTAACCTGTGATGGTCTTTTCCTCCATGAATCTATCCAAACCCCTTTGAAAGGCATCTAGGCCAGGTGCCATCACCACATCCTGTGGCAAGGAGTTCCACAGATGAAGTACACGCTGGGTAAAGAAATATCTTCTTTTGTCTGTTCTAACTCTCCCTCCACTCAATTTTAGTGCATGTCCCCTGGTTCTGGTGTTGTGCGAGAGGGAGAAGAATTTCCCTCTATCCACTCTCTCCATCCCATGTATCATTCTATACGTCTCAATCATGTCCCCCCTCAGGTGCCTTTTTTCTAGACTGAAAAGCCCCAAACGCTGTAGCCTTTCCTCGTAAGGGAGGAGCTCCACCCCACGAATCATTCTGGTCGCTCTTTTCTGCACCTTTTCCAATTCAACTATATCCTTTTTGAGGTGTGGTGACCAGAACTGGACACAATACTCCAGATGTGGCCTTACCATCGATTTGTACAAAGGCATAATGATATTGGCCGTTTTATTCTCAATCCCTTTTTTAATGATCCCGAGCATGGAATTAGCCTTCTTCACAGCCGCCGCACACTGGGTCGACACTTTCATCGACCTGTCCACCAGCACCCCAAGATCTCTCTCTTGATCCGTCACAGACAACTCAGAACCCATTAGCGTATATGTGAAGTTTTGATTTCTTGCCCCAATGTGCATCACTTTACACTTACTTACATTGAAGCGCATTTGCCATTTTGCTGCCCATTCTCCCAGTTTGAAGGGATCCTTCTGGAGCTCTTCACAATCCCTGCTGGTCTTCACCACCCGGAAAAGTTTAGTGTCATCCGCAAACCTTGCCACCTCGCTGCTTATCCCCAACTCCAGGTCATTTATGACTAAGTTGAAAAGCACCGGTCCCAAGACCGATCCTTGGGGCACACCGCTTTTCACCTCTTGCCATTGTGAAAATTGTCCATTGACTCCCACTCGCTGTTTCCTGGTCTTCAACCAGTTCCTAATCCACAAGAGGACCTGCCCTCTTATTCCCTGACTGTGGAGTTTTCTCAGGAGCCTTTCATGAGGGACCGTGTCAAACACCTTCTGAAAATCCAGATATATAACATCCACGGATTCGCTCGCATCCACATGCCTGTTGACCTTTTCAAAGAATTCTAAAAGGTTTGTGAGGGAAGACTTCCCCTTGCAGAAGCCATGCTGAGTCTCCCTCAGCAAAGCTTGTTCTTCCATATGCTTTCCGATTTTATCCTTGATGAGGCTTTCCACCATCTTCCCTAGATTAGGCTTTCCACCATCTTCCCTAGAACAGATGTTAGGCTGACTGGCCTGTAGTTTCCCGGGTCCCCCCTCTTTCCTTTTTTAAAGATTGGCATGACATTTGTTGTTGTTGTTGTTCAGTCGTTAAGTCGTGTCCGACCCTTCGTGATCCCATGAACCATATCCCGCCAGGCCTTCCTATCCTCCACTATCTTCCTGAGTTCGCTCATTTTCATGTTCGTTGCATCGGTGATGCTGTCTAACCATCTCATCCTTGGCCTTCCCCTTCTCCTTTTGCCTTCAGTCTTTCCCAGCATCAGAGTCTTCTCCAGAGAGTCCTCTCTTCGCATTAGGTGGCCAAAATATTTGAGTTTCAGCCTTAGTACCTGTCCTTCCAGGGAACAGTCAGGGTTGATTTCATTTAGGATTGACTGATTTGATCTCCTAGCAGTCCAAGGGACTCTCAGGAGTCTTCTCCAGCACCACAGTTCAAAAGCATCTATTCTTCGGCGCTCAGCCTTCCTTATGGTCCAGCTCTCGCAACCATACATTGCTACTGGGAACACCATCGCCCTGACTATACGAACTTTAGTTGGCATGGTGATATCTCTGCTTTTTATTATGCTGTCTAAGTTTGCCATAGCTTTCCTTCCAAGGAGTAAGCGTCTTTTAATTTCATGGCTGCTGTCTCCGTCTGCAGTGATCTTGGAACCCAAAAAAGTAAAATCTGTTACTGCTTCCATTTCTGCCCCTTCTATTTGCCAGGAATTGATGGGACCAGATGCCATGATCTTAGTTTTATTAATGTTGAGTTTCAAGCCAACTTTTGCACTCTCCTCTTTCACTCTCATCAAGAGGCTCTTTAGTTCTTCTTCACTTTCTGCCATTAGAGTGGTATCGTCTGCATATCTGAGGTTGTTGATGTTTCTCCCGGCAATCTTGATTCCGGCTTGCGATTCATTCAGCCCTGCATTTCTCATAATGTACTCTGCATATAAGTTAAATAGGCAGGGTGACAATATACAGCCTTGCCGTACTCCCTTCCCAATTTTGAACCAATCAGTTGTTCCATGGCCGGTTCGAACTGTTGCTTCTTGACCCGCATACAGGTTTCTCAGGAGACAGGTAAGGTGGTCTGGTATCCCCATCTCTTTAAGAACTTGCCACAGCTTGTTGTGATCCACACAATCAAAGGCTTTTGCGTAGTCAATGAAGCAGAAGTAGGTGTTTTTTTGGAACTCTCGTGCTTTCTCCATGATCCAGCGCATGTTGGCAATTTGATCTCTAGTTCCTCTGCCTCTTCGAAACCCAGCTTGTACATCCGGTAGTTCTCGGTCCACGTACTGCTGAAGCCTAGCTTGTAGAATTTTGAGCATAACCTTGCTAGCATGTGAAATGAGTGCAATTGTGCGATAGTTTGAGCACTCTTTGGCACTGCCCTTCTTTGGAATTGGAACGTAAACTGACCTTTTCCAATCCTTTGGCCACTGCTGAGTTTTCCAAATTTGTTGGCATATTGAGTGCAGCACTTTCACAGCATCATCATTTAGGATTTTAAGTAGCTCAGCTGGGATATTATCATCTCCACTAGCTTTGTTGTTAGTAATGCTATCTAAGGCCCACTTGACTTCGCTCTCTAGGATGTCTGGCTCTGGGTCAGTGACCACACCAGCGTGGTCATCAGGAACATTAAGCTCTTTCTTGTATAGTTCTTCTGTGTATTCTTGCCATCTCTTCTTAATCTCTTCTGCTTCTGTCAGGTCTCTGCCTTTTTTATCCTTTATCATGCCCATCTTTGCACAAAATGTTCCCTTGATATCTCCAATTTTCTTGAAGAGATCTCTAGTCCTCCCCATTCTGTTGTTTTCCTCGATTTCCTTGCATTGTTCATTTAAGAAGGCCTTCTTATCTCTCCTTGCTATTCTCTGGAAATCTGCATTCAGTTGTTTATATCTTTCCCTTTCACCTTTGCTTTTCGCATTCCTTCTTTCCACAGCTATTTGTAAAGCCTCATCTGACAGCCACTTTGCTTTCTGGCATTTCTTTTTCTTTGGGATGGTTTTAGTTGCTGCCTCCTGTACAATGTTACGAACTTCCGTCCATAGTTCTTCAGGCACTCTGTCTACCAGGTCTAGTGCCCTAAACCTATTCTTCACCTCCACTGTATACTCATAAGGGATATGGTTTAGGTCATATCTGACTGGTCTAGCGGTGTTCCCTACATTCTTCAATTTAAGCCTGAATTTTGCAATAAGAAGCTCATGATCTGAGCCACAGTCAGCTCCAGGTCTTGTTTTTACTGATTGTATAGAGCTTCTCCATCTTTGGCTGCAAAGCACATAATCTATCTGGTTTCGGTATTGACCATCTGGTGATGTCCAGGTGTAGAGTCGCCTCTTGTGTTGTTGGAAAAGAGTGTTTGCTATGACCAGCGTGTTCTCTTGACAGAACTCCGTTAGCCTTTGCCCTGCTTCATTTTGCGCTCCAAGGCCAAACTTGCCTGTTGTTCCGTTTATTTCTTGATTTCCTACTTTAGCATTCCAGTCTCCTATGATGTAAAGGACATCTTTTTTGGGTGCTAGTTCTAGAAGGTGTTGTAGGTCTTCATAGAACCGGTCAACTTCATCTTCTTCGGCATCAGTGGTTGGGGCATACACTTGGATTACTGTAATGTTGAATGGTTTGCCTCGGATTCGAACTGAAATCATTCTGTCGTTTTTGAGGTTGCACCCCAGTACTGCCTTTCCCACTCTTTTATTGACTATGAGGGCTACTCCATTTCTTCTAAGGGATTCATGCCCACAGTAGTAGATATGATGGTCACCTGAATTAAATTCGCCCATGCCCGTCCATTTTAGTTCGCTGATTCCCAAGATGTCAATGTTCAATCTTATCATCTCATCTTTGACCACATCCAGCTTGCCTTGATTCATAGACCTCACATTCCATGTTCCTAAGCAATATTGCTCCTTGCAGCATTGGATTTTCCTTTCAACCTCAGACACATCCACAGCTGGACGTCCTATTGGCTTTGGCCCAGCCGCTTCACTCTTTCTGGGTCTACTTGGAATAGTCCTCCGCTCTTCCTCAGTAGCATATTGGACACCTTCCGACCTGAGGGGCTCATCTTCCGGCGTCATATCTTTTAGCCTGCCTTTTGGAACTGTTCATGGGATTTTCTTGGCAAGGTTACTGGAGTGGGTTGCCATTTCCTTCTCCAGTGGATCACTTTTAGTCAGAACTCTCTGCTACGACCTGTCCGTCTTGGGTGTCCCTGCACGGCATAGCTCATGGCTTCATTGAGTTACGCAAGCCCCTTCGCCACGACAAGGCAATGATCCATGAAGGGGCATGACATTAGCTATCCTCCAATCCTTTGTCACAGTGGCTGTTTTAAGGGGCAAGTTGCATATTTGGGTCAAGAGGTCAGCAACTTCATTCTTGAGTTCTTTCAGAACTCTTGGGTGAATGCCATCCGGGCCTGGTGATTTATTGATCTGTATTTTGTCAATTAAGTCTGAGACGTCTTCTCTTTTAACCTCTATTTGACTTAATTCTTTAGTCAGGGGAGACCGTTCCGGCAGCGGTATTTGCCCGAGGTCCTCTTCCGTGAAGACAGATGCAAAGAACTCATTTAATTTCTCTGCAGTCCCCTTTTATCATCCCTTTCTCTCTCACTGTCCAGCGGACCAACCGTTTCCCTGGCAGGTTTCCTGCTTCTAACATATTTGAAGAAGCTTTTGTTATTCCCTTTTATGTTGCCTGCCAACAAAATCAAAATCATTTTTCAGTGGCCAAAGCAAAGATAGGAAGCCACTATTCAAATGTTCCTTTTGTTATTGTTTGCAAGTTGAAGTGCAACTTTTTGTCAACATGGCCATCGGAACTGTCTGGTGCTCCTTGATCAAAGCATGAAACAAGTTGTTCTCAAAATGTATAAATGAGACGATCAACATAGCAGAAGATCTTTCATAGCTTCCTCACCGCAGATATGGTGTCAAGTTAAAAAGTGCATTACAGTATCCATCTAATACCGCAGAAGACATTTGCTGACATCCAAGTAGCATAAGAGGTCATCTCGGTTGGATAAATAAACCAAGCTAAGTGCCAAGATGTTCCAAGCTGTGATAAAATGTTGGCACTGAATGCCAGAGAATGGCTTTTATCTTAACTCTGCAGACGAAATCCTTCTGAGCAAAGATTTCTCTCCAGCGAGTTTAAATTTCATAGTTTGCAAAAGGTAGTCTAAGTGTGGAAAAACCAGGTGCTGGATCGGTGTGATTGTTTCCTGGGCCAAGTTGGGTCAAAGGGGAGAATCGAATCATGGTTTTTGTTCTTGAAAACGGATCCTCTGGAGTCTTCTGACATACAGGAGAGTTTCAGCTAAATACAGTGGTTCCCAAACGTTTTCACACTGGGACCCACGTTTTAAAACGACACGAGTCTATTGGGACCCACCTAGCGTTACGAGACTTGAGACCCAGCTTTACAAGCAGCGGTCCAGGTTTTGAATAGCCTCGGGACTGGAGACCGTTAATTATCTGATCTTTGCATTACCTGTGTTTTCACTGGAGGCTCTGTGAGACCCACCAGAAATCAGGTCCCGACCCACAGTTTAGGAAATGCTGAGCTAATAGTTAAATTAGAGAGAGATTGGATGCCCCTAAGAATGCTTACGATGTACTCTAAGCTGATCACCTCACCTAGAGGCCCTAGAGCACCACTTCCTTCCCCACTTCCGATTGGCTACACCCAATTAGTAAACAAACCGTCTTACCCAATAAAACTCTCAAGAGGTCAGGACAGCTTGAAGACACTTCCATGAAACAGTGCGCTGGAATCCAGTATTCCTGAAGTTTCAAGGACAACTGACTGGGTCTGCTTGTTCACTGAAGTCTGCATTTTCTTACCTCACAAGAGGACAACAGAATTGCTTCTGATTTTCCAAGTGTGCTCCTGTGTTTGTTTCCATTGGCCACGGTCCAAAATAGTCATACGCATGTATGGATCACAGCCAAGAAGCTTTGCTGAACTTTCCACTGCATCACATTTTAACATGAAATCCTCTTCCTTTGTTTGTAAACAAACTCTTCTTTTTTTTTTTTTAACACCTTGGGAGCCAGAACGCAAGTCTTGAGGCCCAGGGAATCTGTTGCTTCGGCCAGCACACGAGTGGACTCGCCTGCTGCTCCCTGGATTCCAAAAGAAAAAGTGGATTGGAGTGAAAGAGGGGGTGGGTGGGAAGGAGAAAGAGAGTGGTGGTCAAGAGTCTCTCTCTCTCTTTTTCCAGGACAAAGAATGTATAGGTAAAAAAGCCATGTGAAAAAATTTATCAGAAGCCAAAAATTGCATTAAAAACATACAAAAAACACAGATCTTCAGGATGCTTAGAAAGATATTAAAATTAGCACCAATGAGTAAAAGTTGCTTAAAATACATCAGGCAAAAGCGGACCGACGTTTCGTCCTAATCCTTAGAACATTTAGACCTGTTTAGGCTGTTTAGACCTAGTAAATGTCCTAAGGATTAGGACGAAACGTCGGTCCGCTTTTGCCTGATGTATTTTAAGCAACTTTTACTCATTGGTGCTAATTTTAATATCTTTCTAAGCATCCTGAAGATCTGTGTTTTTTGTATGTTTTTAATGCAATTTTCGGCTTCTGATAATTTTTTTCACATGGCTTTTTTACCTATACATTCTTTGTCCTGGAAAATCATATCGGGCCATGAAAGCTTCCGCTCAATATTGAAGTCTCTCTCGCCCAGCGATTTTCAACCAGTGCCACAACACATTGGTGTGCTGCAAATGGTCCGCAGGTGTGCTACCGGAGTTTTGGGGAGGGTCATTTTTTAGTAGGGCCATTGGGGGATGTGAGCCCCCCACCAGCAGCATGGTATGCCTTGTCAATTGTCAATAAACTGATGGTGTGCCTTGACAATTTTAGTGCCTTGCCAGCGTGCTGTGAGATGACACAGGTTGACAATTGCTGCTCTAGACCGTTGTCCTGTTCTCGTCCATCTATCATCTTCTGATCCAGTCTCCTCTTCCTCTTTGAATCCAGGACGTTGGAGAAGAAGGAATAGACGGATCACATCTTACCGCCAGGTAAGGAAGGTGGCCTTTGTAGAGGTACAAAGCAACATGGTGCACGGGGGCAATCTGGGGCCAGGCAGGCTGCTTGTTCCTTCTCTGCTCACCACTTTCCTCTTACAACTCCCCCCCCCCCCCCACCATATCCACTTTTTCCACAGCCAGGATTCCAGACTTAGGTTTGCCACCCTCCCCCTGCCGATTCCCCCCCCCCTTCTCTAATGCATAATGTCCCCTAAATAATGAGGACCCTTGGCAGAGAAGAGAAGCAGTTGCTGTTCCAATGCACGAGGAAGGTGGAGATGGTGGGTTTCCAGACCCTTTGTAGCCTGTGGGCCACAGCGTCCGAACACTGCCCCTCTTCTTCGTCCCCCCACATTCCCCACGGTAGCAGAGTATCCCGCCACTGAACCCCCCACCGCTTCCCCTGGCTGTTTCCACCGGCGGCCTCCATCCCACCTTCCTCCCCCCGTTGTCTCCTTTGTGTCAATATTTCCTTCGGGGCAAGGACTGGATGTAAACCACCATGCGCAGGGATTGCACTCTCTCAATTCATCGTTCACCTGATCATCATCCTCGCCTGAACCTTGATGCACAAATCCCTGAACTTTATGCACAAGTAGCAAGAAACCGTTCCCCACGATATCTACCCCCCAATACGAATTTCTAAGACTCGGTGGTCTTTTTTTCTTTTTTAGTTAGGCCGGCGGATAGCCGTGGGGGGAGTGAGACCAGAACATCGCCACCAGAACTAGGCTCTAGTCTCTGTGCACATTTGCAGCCTGCAATTCTGGGCACACTTACCTAGGAGTAATCCCACTGACCTCAGTGGGTCTGTCTTCTTAGTAAACACGCATTGGCTCAGTTGCACTTGCTTCCCTTATCTCTGTAGTAAACAGCTCTTAGAGAAACGGTTCTGGGGTTTGCACAAAGAGAAGAACCCTTATTTCGAAAGGCACTTTGTGGTTTGGATGTGTGTTTTTCTGTTTGTGCAAGTTGTTATCTGATTTCTTTGAAATGAAGCATCAACACAACACAGAGAACAGTCGGGGAACGCCCCAGCTGGCTCTAATGCTGAGGGCTGGGTGGGTGGGTGGCTTCAGCAGCGCCCAGATTCTCTCTCTCTCTCTGATGCACAGGGCGCACCCGACCTCATTGCTCCCCCACTGGCAGACATGGCTGTGTCAGGCTGCCCTAAACGGGTTTGCCCAGAAATGAGTCTTGCGAATATCAACAGGCCTGACTTACAGTAAGTCTTGCTATAAAATTAGGTCATCGGTTTGTGACTAAAAATATACACTGATTGCGTATATTGGTGCTGATTGGATGGCTCGAATGCAGAAGGGAGACCACCGGATCCTCCAGGCAGATTACTGTCTGGAAGCAATGAGAAACCACCCCAGCAGAGGGGAGAAGGGTCCTCGCTGGGGGGCTGCGACCATGTCGCTGGTTAAACAGCACCAGGAAGTACAAGGAGAAGCTCCTTTCCTGCTCACAAGACCGTCGCACAGTTGGGGCAGCCAGGTGGGGCAGAGACCCACCCAGGGCACATGCCCATCAGGACCCACCATCCCCTGAACCTTCACGCCAAGGCTCGGGGAAGGGTCTCCACAAGCTCCCAGCAGCCTTTCTGTCGTTCAGTGCAGAGGAAACTGCACCTTCTTCGCCTTTCTTGCGAGACTTTGCCAGAGTCTCTCTTTGGGACTGGAGGACAGCAAGATGCTGGTACCCAGGCAGTGTTTGGTGGAGTCCTTTTTTGAAACAAGGTCGCCCCCTTCTGGTTGTCAAATTCTATGCCTACAGAAACGGCTAAGCCTGTCAGCAGGATCCTGGAATCCCAGACACGGAGTCGGATCCATCCAGCTCCCCGGGGTTTAAAGGCGAGGAACCCTTCTGCATGCATGACGGGTGTTTTGCCTTTCCCTGCCTTCGGCTACAGGGAAGCCTCCTTGCTGAACAGTCATCCTGGTGCCGCCCTCCCCCTTTGGCCTTCGTGGCTCAGAATAGGAGCCTGGCAATTCGGAAGCCTCACCCAGCTGCAGGAGCCCAGTAGTGGAACACAGAAAACAGAGTCAGACCATTTTGGCTATTCTGGAGTCTTGTCCGGTTGATTCTCCCTGTGGGATGCCTGCGTCGGCACCGCTGCCTCACCAAGGAGGAATTTAGTTAGGATTGGTCCGTTAATTGGCTTAAATGCATTGGTTTATTCTTTGTTTTTTCCTCTCCCCCTCTCTGAAATTGTTTTTGTTGCATGTTAATCTTTGTTCATATTATTGCATTTTAATTGTGCATCTCTCTCTAGGTAATGATCCAGTTACTAATGTTTGGCCCCCACAAGTTCAATGTGAACCCTCATCACCTATTGCAAAGTTAGAACAGAAAAAGATTAGAAATACAAAATAGAATAGAATAGAAAAGTCCTTGCATAACTTTTCCGCCTCGATTGCCCTTATTGCCTTGATAGCCGCCTTGATTGCCCTTATTGGGAGAAAGGCGGGGTAGAAATCCATTAAATAAATTAAATAAAAATAACTAACTCTGATTTTCTTTCTTTTTTGCTACCTCCCCCTTTTCTGGCCTACAGAATTTGAGTTGGGTGACACTTCCCTATCCAATGGATTCCATGGCTATCTTCGAAAATATAACAAGATTATCAGCAAGCAACTGCTCCAGCAATATTGATGAGTTTCGATATCGCGTGTATACCACAATGTACTCTATAATCTCTTTACTGGGTTTTACAGGGAACGGTTTTGTGTTGTTTGTCCTTATAAGGGCCTATCGGGAGAAGACTGCTTTTCAGATATTCATGCTCAACCTTGCCGTCTCAGACTTGCTCTTTGTATGCACCCTGCCTCTCCGGGTGGTGTACTACGCTACCAAAGGCAACTGGCTGTTTGGAGACCTCTTGTGCCGGATCAGTTCTTACACAATGTACGTCAACTTGTACTGTAGCATCTTGTTCATGACGGCCATGAGCTTCTTCCGCTGTGTAGCCATTGTGTTCCCCATCCAGAACCTCAGTTTTATAACCGAGAAAAAAGCCAAGCTGGTTTGCGTGGCCATTTGGATCTTCATCACCTTAGTGACGTCTCCGTTCTTGCTGAAAGGCCAGTACGAAGACAAGGCCGCCCACAAGTTCAAATGTCTTGAACCGCCATCGACGGAAGAGATACGGAAGGTGCTGGTCATGCATTACATTGCATTGTTTGTTGGCTTTATTTTCCCCTTTGTCATCATTGTCATCTGCTGTATCTTGATCATCAGGACCTTACTGAAAAATGCAATGCATAAGAGTGAAGCTGCCCGTAAAAAAGCCATCTGGATGGTGGTCATAGTCGCCATGGCCTTTCTGATAAGTTTCACTCCGTATCATGTCCAGCGCACCATTCATATCCATTTTATCAAAGGCGCCAGCTGCGAGGATACCCTTTACATGCAGAAATCGGTGGTGGTCACCCTTTCTCTGGCGGCTTTCAATTGTTGCTTCGATCCACTTCTCTACTTCTTTTCTGGAGAAGGCTTTCGTAGAAGGCTGTCTACGCTCCGAAACAATTCGGTCTCAGTCAGGGTCCAGAGAGGGGCCACCAGCGACCACGCGCTGATCCAGGGCAGTAGCGCCTAGTGTAGCATGCGCACTCCCCATTCCCCTTGTTTGTACACACAGCTGAATGGGGGAAAAGCTTTGGTAGTTTGAATCTGCTGCCACCAGCCCAGGAGATCAGGCTAGCCAGAGGGGCTCCCTGGCCTGGGCAGAACCCTCCTCCTAAAACAATACTGAGCCTCAGGGGTCTCTATCAAAATCATTCTCATTAGTAGCGCCTGCAGAGCGAGGTGACAATCCACTAATTTTTCCCTTAACAAAGCAGATTCAGCATAATATGCAGCATTTATTAAAATGCAGATAAAAAGGAGATAACAGAACCAATTGAACAAAAAAAAGAAACCGACAGAATTGAACTTGGCAAAAAAGGCTTAATTCAAAACAGAAAGAACATTGGAGCAAGGCAAGAAGGGTCGGTCACGACTGAACAACAACAAAGAATACCAGTCCAGCAATCCTACAAATGGCCAGCAGATGGCAGTGAGACACCGTCGAATCTCACACATGCATGGATTACCTGGGTGCTACCTGGGAGATTTTTTTGAATGTGCTTGTAACAAGCTTGTAACGCACAGAGAGAAGACAGACTAAAATCAAAATAAAATTCTTCTGGGTTCTGACTAAATACTGTTTCTTAACTGTTTGTACCTTTTGATGATGGAACCAGCAGCTCTCAACATTCACACCCTGCAAGTGCAACACCTTGCACTCGCACTGAGTGAGGCCCTTGGGCTGCTGGAACCAAAAGACGGGTCTGGGAGTCTTTTCTCCTGCGCTGTCACGACTGCCTGCAGGAGTGCCGCTGCCTGAGACTGGATCAGCCAGTTTGACTGGTCTTGGCTGCTGGGGACCCCAGTTTGCATCTTCACAACACTAAGCCAGGGGTTCCCAACCCCTTCCCAGCCGGGTACCACCTCTGCCGCCACTTTCCTGCTGCGTACCACCGGAAGGGACTGACGGTGACATCATCACCAGTTACTTCTGGGTTTGCAGGTTTTCGGAGGCCAGGAAACGCAGGTACAGTAGTAGGCTCTGGGTGGGTGGGTGGGTGGGAGGGCCCTTCTCAGCATTCCTGAGAGGCTCGGCCAAAGCCAGGAACCTCTCGGGAGCTAAAATGCTCTGCCGAAAGCGCCACATCAAGAGTGGGGTTCCAGTGGTTCGGAGGTCCGAGTACCACCAGCAGTTGGCCGAAGTACCACTGGTGGTACTGGTACCACTGGTTGAGAACCCCTGCACAATGGGATCTCGGCTCTGAACCACAGACTGAGTTCCAAGCTTACTCCCACATAAGAAAGACAGGAACGAACAAAGCAGAAGGGGACTCCTAGAATCTAAAATTACCAGTAAGCTAGAGTTGGCGGGTACTGTAGAGGTCATCTAGTCCAGCCTTAGCGCAGGCAACTACAGCATCCTCTCCAGCTTCTGTTTGAAAACCTCCGATGAGGGAGGGGCCCAACCAGGGGCGTCGACAAGGAGAAGCGCGCGGGGCGTGTGACGCACGCACAGGGGTGATGCCCGTCCCCCTGGCACTTACAGTTTTTTGCTGGAGCTGGGCCCGCCTGCCCGCCCTCGCGTCCGTTTGGCTCCGAAATGAGCCGAAAACGGCGCGGGGGTGTGCTCTGCGCCTGCGCGTGATGTCACGTGCAGGGGCGGAGCCACGTCCTTAAAGGTGACGCGCGCCCCCCGCTCTGGGGTGACGCGCGTCCCTGTGACGCGACTGGGCCCAACCTGTACAACACTGCTGTTCCAGCTCTCACAGTTAGGAAATTCTCCTTTATGTCCAGCCTAAATCTACTAGCCTGTGTAGGGTGAAGGAGAGCCCAATGGTGAGCTAGAGTGCCCCTCAATCTCTTCCTCTTCCAAACCAAGGAAGTGGGGGGAGGAGCTACAGCCACTGGGGTGCTATCAGAGAAGGGGGTGCATCAATATTTGGTGTGCTCCTTATGGTGCCAGGCACAGGCAGGCACCATCTTGGGCTGTTCATGCCAGGCTGCTAGAGTCAGGGGTGGGCAGGGAAGTGTTCTCCCCAGCATGCCAGCATCCATCCCCCCACCCGCCAAGTGAGACCCGCCTTTATTATGTGCTTCTCAGACCAGTGAATGGCTGCCTGAGGACCCACGAGCCCCGGGGGGGGGGGCAATGAGTGGCAGCTCAAAATGGCAAAGCTTTGTGGCTTTCTTTCCAATCGAGCAACCCTGTCTGCTTCACATTCGGCCTCACATCCCCGTCCCCCCACAATCCCCTTTTTCTTTTTTAAATTCCAAGAGAATGAAGCAGCAACCTCCCGCCCCCCCAGGTTGAAATAAATGTCGAGTGAACCGTTTCCAAGGGCCAGTGAGAAAAGAGGCACATGATTCTTTCAATGCTCTGGCCAGCAGCAATTACACAGCAAAGGAAAAAATCTCTCCTGCTGGTGGTGGACTAATGTAAACAGGCTTGGAATTCTCCTTTGGGCAAACTTTCAAGACGCTGTGAATCAGTGTGCCAGTGGGAAATGTAAACATTTGCCGTGGTGGGAATTAGAGGAGCTTCTGAAAAAGGGGAGGGGGAAAGAGAGGAGGAGGAGGAAGAGGACATACTCTGAATCCTCAAACAGGCAGGGATGGCACAGGGGGAGGGAGGGGGCCAATCAAAGAATGCCTTCCTTATGTTATGCCTGGTGCGGCTGCACATGTACTATGAAAAAAATCCTCAGTATTAGAGCTCAGCTAAGAGCTCCAGGGAGGACGCAGCAGCAGGACCCAACTCCCCAGAGTTGAGCTCAACTCAGGTGGTGCATGAGGAGGAGGAGGAGCACACAAACTGCCTCTTCGTTTGCATGCAAAGCCTGTTTGGAGAAATGGCACGAGAAATAAAATAGCCCGCCGTGTTGCAAAAAGTGGAAGAGTGCTGTGGTGCAGTGTTTTTCAAACTGTGGGTCGGGACCCACTTGGTGAGTCACAAACTGATTTCTGATGGGTCGCAGGTGATGGAAAGATCAGATAAGTAATTGCCACAAGCCCTGAGGCAATTCAAAAAGCAGATAGCTGCTAATTGCCCTGCAAACAGCTGAGCTCCTGCAGTTTGCAAGCTTGTGTAAATATAGGGAGAAATGTTTGTCTTTGGGGTGTGTGTGTTTTTCCCCAAGTCTGTCAATGAAATGACAGGTAGTGGAGGCAGGTGAAGCCTGGGTCACATAACTAAGCCCCTGAAGCCTTGAGACTATTCATTAGGGCTGCCTCATTATGAGGAATGAATGAATGAATGAATGAATGAATGAGACCAGGACAGGCAGACACTCAGACTCCCTCTTGACTGACTGCGCTGACTGCTGGGAATGATTTGAATTCTTATCCTATTGAAGAATGTCCAGATTGAGGAGACTGAAATACTGCTGCTGCTTTCCTAACTCGTCTCAACGAAGCGGTGGCGGCATCGGACTGTCTTCCCAGAGCGAGTTTCTCCCATCCTGCATGCCTTCAATCACCGCTGTTGAACAAACACCTCTCCCAGCAGGCAGGGAAATGAGGGGTGATGGAGTCACTGTACACACCCTGTATTCTAGACATGCTGATGTTTTGTTTTAAACAGAAAGACAATTAAAAAAATAAGACTAATAGTGTGACCACACCATCATTTAATAGTCCACATTAAGGGGCTGAATGTACAAAACTTCAAGGAGGGCCATCTTCAGACACAGGCACTAGGAAGAGCATAACATAGTACGCACTTCTAATGTACACTGCTCAAAAAAATAAAGGGAACGCTGAAATAAGACATCCTAGATCTGAATGAATTAAATATTTGTATTATTTATTTATTTTTCACATTTTTATACCGCCCTTCCTCCAAGGAGCTCAGAGTGGTGTACATATTTCCTCCCCTCCTTTTTGTCCTCACAACAACCCTGTGAGGTAGGTGGGGCTGAGAGATAGTGACTGGCCCAAGGTCACCCAGGAAGCTTTGTGGCTGAGCGGGGATTTGAACCTGGATCTTCCAGGTCTAAGTCCGACTCCCAAACCACTACCCCATCCTGGCTTGTTCATTACATAGTTGAATGTGCTGACAACAAAATCACACAAAAATTAGCAATGGAAATCAAATGTAGCAACTCTGGAGGTCTGGATTTGGAGTTACACTCAAAATTAAAGTGGAAAAAACACTACAGGTTGATTCCAAAGTTGATGTAATGTCCTTAAAACAAGTCAAAATGAGACTCAGTAGTGTGTGTGGCCTCCACGTGCCTGTATGACCTCCCTACAACGCCTCGGCATACTCCTGATGAGGTGGCGGATGGTCTCCTGAGGGATCTCCTCCCACACCTGGACTAAAGCATCCCCCAACTCCTGGACAGTCTGTGGTGCAACGTGGCGTTGGTGGATGGAGCGAGACATGATGTCCCAGATGTGCTCAATTGGATTCAGGTCTGGGGAACGGGCGGGCCAGTCCATAGCATCAATGCCTTCGTCTTGCAGGAACTGTTGACACACTCCAGCCACATGAGGTCTAGCATTGCCTTGCATTAGGAGGAACCCAGGGCCAACCAAACCAGCATATGGTCTCACAAGGGGTCTGAGGATCTCATCTCGGTACCTAATGGCAGTCAGGCTACCTCTGGCGAGCACATGGAGGGCTGTGCGCCCCCCTAAAGAAATGCCACCCCACACCATTACTGACCCACTGCCAAACCGGTCATGCTGGAGGATGTTGCAGGCAGCAGAACGTTCTCCACGGCGTCTCCAGACCCTGTCACGTCTGTCACATGTGCTCAGTGTGAACCTGCTTTCATCTGTGAAGAGCACAGGGCACCAGTGGCAAAGTTGCCAATTTTGGTGTTCTCTGGCAAATGCCAAACGTCCTGCACGGTGTTGGGCTGTAAGCACAACCCCCACCTGTGGACGTCGGGCCCTCATACCACCCTCATGGAGTCTGTTTCTGACCGTTTGAGCAGACACACGCACATTTGTGACCCGCTGGAGGTCATTTTGCAGGGCTCTGGCAGTGCTCCTCCTGTCCCTCCTTGCACAAAGGCGGAGGTAGCGGTCCTGATGCTGGGTTGTTGCCCTCCTACGGCCTCATCCACGTCTCCTGATGTACTGACCTGTCTCCTGGTAGCGCCTCCATGCTCTGGACACTACGCTGACAGACACAGCAAACATTCTTGCCACAGCTCGCATTGATGTGCCATCCTGGATGAGCTGCACTACCTGAGCCACTTGTGTGGGTTGTAGACTCCGTCTCATGCTACCACTAGAGTGGAAGCACCGCCAGCATTCAAATGTGACCAAACCATCAGCCAGAAAGCATAGGAACTGAGAAGTGGTCTGTGGTCACCACCTGCAGATCCACTCCTTTATTGGGGATGGCTTGCTAACTGCCTATGCTTTCCGCCTGTTGTCTATTCCCTGTGCACAACAGCTTGTGAAATTGATTGTCAATCAGTGTTGCTACCTAAGTGGACAGTTTGATTTCACAGAAGTGTGATTGACTTGGACTTCCATTGTGTTGTTTCAGTGTTCCCTTTATTTTTTTGAGCAGTGTATTTCCCTAACCATACTGGAAGGGATGTTGGCGCCACCGTACATCGCACCGTACATCGCAGAATTGCCTCCTTTGAGGCATCACCAAGTTGTTGCTGATGCACTTTATGGTGGATCAAGATTTGCAGATTTCCTCCTCTGTCATTTGCAGTTTACGAGTTCCTAGATAAGAACAAAGTGCTTCTTTTTGGTCATCATCACCCACTAATGACATCACTTCCAGCCCTCAGCAGAGGCCATGAATGCTATCCCCCCCCCCCCCCGTGTGAAACGTGTTTGACATCCCTGGTCTAGTCTAAGCACAATGTAATATGTATGCAAAAAATGTTGTCGTGTTGTCTTGCTATTGTGTTGAATGGCAAAATGTAGCCAGTGTGGTTTTTTTCTTTTCCTTGGCCCCATTTTGGGTTGCAAAAGGGTTGCAAATGAGAACGAGGCTGAGGAAAGGGCTGCTGCTGTTTGTACCTGCTGCTCTCAGTAAGAGGATGCCATTAAAATGATCCACTGTCTTTTGAGATTCTCAAGCTTTGAGGTGTGCCAAAAGCGGTCTGACAGCTCAGGGGCCAACTTTGCTTTTGATGAGGTCCCTGGTCCACCAACGAAAGCCAGACGCAAAATCGTGGCGCAGAGGGGTAGAATCTCTCCTCCTCTTTCTGCCGTCCCCAGCCCTATGCCGATAGAATTGTAGCTACAATAGGCCCACTCAGGAGAAACACCAGGGTTTCTGCTGGGTACTTTGCAGAAGTCCAGCGCTTCCAAAACCACAACCCAAAGAGGCAAAACGCTTTGTTTCCCGCCAGGCCGGGGATTCGAAGGTCAAGATCCCTCGCTCTGCCCCTCCCATGCAGGAAGTGACCTGAAAGCAGCAGCAGCCAAGTTGGAGTGACGGACGGCAAACTAAAGGCTGAAGCACGCCGGCTGCGTTCTGCGTGCGTGCAGCCCGTTGCGGCCGGCTGCATCTGTGTTCTTTCCGTCCGGAAGCAAGTCACACTGAACGCCGAGAGCCGCCGGGAGCAGCAGAGAGGGTCCGTTTGCATTTGACGCTTCCCCTGCACACCGGCTGCGTTCTGCGTGCGGTGCGAGAAATGCAACCAAAGTTGAGAATTCTCCAGGGGAAGCGTGAAACGCAAACGGACCTCTCTGCGGCTCCCAGCGTTCAGTGGGACTTGCCTCCGGCCGGAAAGAACACAGACGCAGACGCAACGGGCTGCACGCACGCAGAAGGTGGCCGGTGTGCTTCCACCCCTCTCAACCTGCTGCTGACGGAGCTGCTCCAGTCAGCAGCGCTCTGAGCGGCTTCTGGCTCGGCCATGAGTTGGAAGGGGGTTGTGACCGTGGCGGCACTGGGGCAGCTCCAGATGATCCACTACCTCTGAAACTGCCAAGTCAGGAGGGGGGGGGGTGATCTGGACTTCAATTATCCTCACATCGACTGGGTCAATTCATGCTCAGGTCATGAAAGAGAGACTGGATTTTTGGATACGCTAAATGACTGTGCCTTAGAGCAGCTAGTCATAGAGCCAACCAGAGGACAGGCGACTCTGGACTTGATATTGTGTGGTACTCAGGACCTGGTCAGGGAGGTAAATGTTACAGAGCCATTGGGGAACAGTGACCATGCTGCGATCTGTTTCGCCATGCATGTCGGGGGGAGAGTGCCAAGCAAATCTGACACAAAAACCCTTGACTTCCGAAGGGCTGACTTCCACAAAATGAGGAGACTAGTTAAAAAAAAAAAAAAAAGCTGAAAGGGAAGGTTAAGAGTTCAATCGCTCCAGAGTGCATGGAGGCTGTTTAAAACAACAGTCATAGAGGCCCAGAGGGAGTGTATCCCACAAAGGAGGAAGGGCTCGACTAAGTTCAGGAGGGTGCCGGCATGGCTAACAAGCACAGTTAAAGAGGCTATAAAAGGCAAGGAAGCTTCCTTCCGTAAATGGAAGTCTTGCCCTAATGAGGAAAATAAACAGGAGCACAAGCTGTGGCAAAAGAAATGTAAAAAGATGATACGGGAGGCCAAGCAAGACTTTGAGGAATGTATGGCAGGCAACATTAAAGGGAATTACAAAAGCTTCTTCAAATATGTTGGAAGGAAGGAGGGGGGGGACCCGGGAAACTACAGCCTAACATCTGTTCCTGGGGAAATGGTGGAAAGTCTCATTAAAGATAAAATCTTAAAACACATAGAAGAACAAGCTCTGCTGAGGGAGAGTCAGCATGGCTTCTGCAAGGGGAAGTCTTGCTTCACAAACCTGTTAGAATTTTTTGAAAAGGTCAACAGGCATGTGGATGCGAGCGAACCTGTGGATATTATATATCTGGATTTTCAGAAGGCTTTTTGCACATTCCCTCATGAAAGGCTCCTGAGAAAACTCCACAGTCAGGGAATAAGAGGGCAGGTCCTCTTGTGGATTAGGAACTGGTTGAAGACCAGGAAACAGCGAGTGGGAGTTAATGGGCAATTTTCACAATGGCGAGAGGTGAAAAGCGGTGTGCCCCAAGGATCGGTCTTGGGACCGGTGCTTTTCAACTTATTCATAAATGACCTGGAGTTGGGGATAGGCAGTGAGGTGGCCAAGTTTGCAGATGACACTAAACTTTTCCGGGTGGTGAAGACCAGCAGGGATTGTGAAGAGCTCCAGAAGGATCTCTCCAAACTGGGAGAATGGGCAGCAAAATGGCAGATGCGCTTCAATGTAAGTAAGTGCAAAGTGATGCACATTGGGGCAAGAAACCAAAATTTCACATATACGCTAATGGGTTGTGAGTTGTCTGTGACGGATCAAGAGAGAGATCTTGGGGTGCTAGTGGACAGGTCGATGAAAGTGTCGACCCAGTGTGTGGCGTCTGTGAAGAAGGCCAATTCCATGCTCGGGATCATTAAAAAAGGGATTGAGAATAAAACGGCCAATATCATTCTGCCTTTGTACAAATCGATGGTAAGGCCACATCTGGAGTATTGTGTCCAGTTCTGGTCATCACACCTGAAAAAGGATATAGTTGAATTGGAAAAGGTGCAGAAAAGAGCGACCAGATTGATTCGTGGGCTGGAGCACCTCCCTTATGAGGAAAGGCTACAGCGTTTGGGGCTTTTCAGTCTAGAAAAAAGGCGCCTGAGGGGGGACATGATTGAGACATATAAAATTATGCATGGGATGGAGAGAGTGGATAGAGGGAAGTTCTTCTCCCTCTCGCACAACACCAGAACCAGGGGACATGCACTAAAATTGAGTGGAGGGAGAGTTAGAACAGACAAAAGAAAATATTTCTTTACCCAGCGTGTAATTCATCTGTGGAACTCCTTGCCACAGGATGTGGTGATGACACCTGGCCTGGATGCCTTTAAAAGGGGTTTGGACAGATTCATGGAGGAAAAGACCATCACAGGTTACAAGTCATAAGCAACCTCCTGGTTTTAGAAGTAGGTTTTTCTCTGTGCCAGGTGCAGGGGAGTGGCAGCAGGAAACAGGTTATCTTGTTGTCTTGTGCTCCCTGAGGCATCTGGTGGGGCCACTGTGTGATACAGGAAGCTGGACTAAATGGGCCTTGGGCCTGATCCAGCTGCAGGGCTCTTCTGATGTTCTTATGACCCCTTCCCGTCCTTTCTGTCAGCACTCAGCTGCCGCCGTCTTCCAAGCCACTCCTCCTCGGTCCAAGGAGCAGAAGGAGTGGGGCATGCATGCTGGGAGACTGAAGCTGTGCAGGGAACAGAGGCAGTGTGCTGGGGTTAGCGCAAAGGAAGGGAGTGTGGGTAGGAGTCCCTCCCCTCTCCTTACCCACCACCATGGGGGTGCTGCACTCCCCCCCCCACTGGCAGCAAAATGGCAGGGGCAGAACCAGTGGGAGGGGACTCAAGTGGCGCTAGGGTGTCTTTGCTGAGAGAGAGTAAACTTTTAAACTCCGTGGGGCATATTTCTGAATAGACACGCGTGGGGGGATTGCACTATGAGTTTATGAAAGGGGGGAATCGCTGAGAGAGAACGAGCGCAGCTGGCAAGAGAGAGTTTTCTGGTGGTTTTTTGTCATTGAAGAGGAGGAGGATTCTGCAGATCCCCACCTGGGGGCCTACAGCCTAACAATTTGATTCAAGGCCCAACTTTCCCCTGCTTATATGGTAAGGGAACAAATGTTTCCTTACCTTGAGGAGGCCTCTGTTACTGCCCCCCCCTTGCTGGATGCAGCGCATGCCCTGTTGGCATGGCTGCATCAGTGCTGGAAAGTTAAGGCCGACACACACCGCACGAATTCCGGCGCGTCCCAGACGCCCGAGGAGCTTTGCCTAGCTCTGTGGAGGTGTCTGGTTATCATTGCGGAAGCGAGCGGAGCAACTGCGCTCTCCCGAGTTCCGGCCATGTTTGAAGGCCATGACGGACCGCACGCCGAGGCGAGCGAGCGAGAGAGGCTGGCCGCTCTCCTCCGCGCTCTGAGCTTGTCTGTAGGAGTGTCTTCCCGCAAATAGTCCCTCCTTTTGTCCCGCCGTCTTGGAAGAAACCTCCACGGTGATTGGCTAACACTCCTCCCCCTCTCATCTGATTGGTGGCTGCAGTAGCTCCACGAAGCAGCCCCCTCAAACATGGGCCAGGAACATTTTCGATCGTGCCGGAAATCGGGAGATCGCATCTCCTCCGCTAGCTTCCACTTTGTTAACCAGACACCTCAGCACAGCTCGACAAAGCTCCTCGGGCGTCCGGGACGGGCCGAAATTCGTGTGGCCTTGAGGGGGCTGCTTTGCGGAGCTACTGCACTCAGCCAATGAGATGAGAGGGCAGGATGAAAGGGGTTGTCAATCAATCGGAACTCACTTGAGTCTCTGATTTCTCTTGGATCCATTTCTCCTTCTCACAAAAGTTAGCAAGATGAATTCTATTCCCCGCACAAATTGTTTTGTAAGTTTTCTCTCCTTCCTGCCCCTCTCTCTCTTCTCTCATGTCTTGGACCGCACTTGTGCTTAACCAATCACCGCTGCGCTTTCTAAGAAGGCGGGACAACAGGAGGGACTATTCACTGGAAGACACTCGTGGAGACGGGTTCAGCGCGCGGAGGCGAGCGGCCAGGTTCCAACGCTCGCTCGCCTCCGCGCCTGAGCTCGCGCGGTGTGTGTCGGCGTTAAAGGCAATCCACACCTGTTACAAAATGGCAGAAAAACACTTGATAAAACAAACCTCCTTCCCAAACAGTCACGGATGTTTACAGAAGCATTTGACGGCTGACTGCCAGTCCGCTGGGGGGGGGGGGGGAAGGGAAGGTTGTCTCTCCTGAGGATCATCGTACTGTATGCCGCAAGCGACAACTTCCAAGCAGCACCCCCCCGCCCCTTAGCTCAGCCATTCTCAAACTTTTCAGCCTCTGCCTGGAGCTCTTTACACTCCTAAGCGGAATCTTGGGGTGCTCCGCCAGTCTTGGGGAGCCCGAGTGCTGCCACGCGCAATGGGGTGGCGCAGCGCTGGGCAGAGGACGGCCACTTGCGCGGTATGTGCTCGTGGAGCCCCTGAAGGGGTCTCAGGGAGCCCCAGGGCGCCTAGGGGGCACACACTTTGAGAAACGCGGCCTTTGGCTTTCCCGGAAAGGGTTGGCACAGCTGAGAAAAAAACCAAGAGATTTCACTGCCATAGCAGAAAGGAATTGCGCAGCAAGGAGGAGGCTTTGGTGGCGAGACCTCCTCTGCTGTGTCATTCAATATAGATGGATAGAGCATCCATCCTCCTAGCCGGCAGCAGAGCAGACTGGGAAAAGAGAGACTGCTGCTGCTGCTGCTGCTGCTGCTTACCGGTGGAATAGGCGGCCGCTTTGATTCTGGAGACAGGCTCTGTCCAGTACTCGATCAGGACGCTAGATGGCGCTGCATCGCCAGCACCAGTGCTTGTCATTTCCCACGACGTGGCATTCTTTCCTCCTTGTTCCTCTATTGGTGTAGAAGACGAGTGTTTGGTGAAGGTGGGAATATGGCTGACCAATGGCTGCTCTGCCTTCTGTTACACATGTAAGCTTGAAACACTGACCCAAGTTTCAGCGTGGATAGTAAACATTCTCTCTTCTCAAACATTCTGGCTGATTTCCAGCCCATTGCAGGAGCGTGATGCTGTCAAAGATGTTGTTATAAGCTTATTCACATGGCTTCTTAGTCATCACTCAGTTAATATTCAGTATATTTGCAAAAAAAAACACCCCAGAATATGTGTCCTTGGGATACTGAAAGAAAGATATTGTTCCCCATTTGTGGAAGACAGTTATTGTTAAAATAAAATCATATTAACTATTATTTAAGCCAACCAAAGCTGTTCATCTTTGTTAGAACCCTCCCTAATCATGATGGTGGACGCGATGCTGTAATCCCAGCTGCTTCAAGAACATCAGGTCTGTTGTCTCAGGAATCCTTCCAACAGCCCTGCAAAGCAGACCAGCACTCCCTCCCTCCTGTGTGAACCCTTTCCAGTTTGAGCCACTGCCAGCAATGCCAATATGTCACCATTGCCCCATATTGCATGTTAGGAATGACGTATGAATGAGACCACAGATTGGTGGGGCACCCCCCCCCCCCCAATTTGAACTGATATCCCATCAGGGCCTGTAACACATCACCCTGACGTTTTTCACAGTCCTGCACAAGGCTGCTTCGTGGGAATGTTGCCGGCTTCGTCACTGGAGCCCAGCTGCCGTTTAGCAAAATGGACATGTGCCCCCCCCCCGCCTTGCTGCAGTGTGAGTGTGAGGAGGACCAACAGTATGATGGAGCAAGTGGCGACAGTAGGGGCAATAGCTGCATCAGGGAAGAAGTGGCTTGATTTTTCGCTTGCATTTTAATTTCTTTGCCAAACTGCTGCTCCCTTTGTCAGCCCTGTTTGCTGTTTGATCTGTCAGCCTTTTAATTTCTGGGTTTTTTAAAAACTATTTTACCTGCCTGGTTCTGTTCATTCAAGAGGAAGTGAGTGACCACTATTGGCTAATTTGAAGAAAAAAGGGGGGGCCCTCCTGGAATTTTGGGGCTCTCTGTTCACGAGAGAGAGAGAGAGAGAGAGAGAGAGAGAGAGAGAGAGAGAGAGAGAGAGAGAGAGAGAGCCTTCCTCAAAGTTGCCTCCTTCTGTCTGGACCTCCTAGTCCTGTGTGGTGCCAGTGGAAAAACAAAGTAGAAAGGGGCAAAGTAGAAAGGGCTGCCCCTGGCCACGAAGCACTGTGCCCGTTTTACCCGCTCCCCCCTTTTCATTCACAGGTAGCGAGCAGCTACAGCAGCAGACAGCCATAATTTCTGTGGGCCACTGAACAGTGGGGGGGGGATAAGCTGCAGCCGTGGACTCTGACTGCCTCAGGAATGGGCATGAGAGACCCACCTGTGGAGCCCCCCCCCCCAATAGGTTGAGAATTGCAGCCTGTACTTGTAATGAACACTTCAGATGGCCTGTTTGAACAATGTGATCTGGGCTCCAGGAAAAATGGCCTGGTGATTGGCTAGAGGGAACCAGAGAAATATGCTCTTGGGTTTATTATGCCCACGTAAAATAGGAAAGTATTGCCAGAAACAAAGTTTTACTTACACACACACCCTTCATTAAGAAGAGAAAAGGCTCAATTAAAAAAAAAAGTGCAGTGTGAGGACAGAGTAGTCCCATGCCCCTCTGATGATGGGGGCTGCTGGTGTGTGTGGATTGGTTCCCAGGAAGGGAACAAATGCTCCCTTACCCAGAGAAGATCTATGGGACTCTTCTCCCCCCCCCCCTTGCAGGACGCAGCACGAGCCATTTTGGCCTATCTGACAGGGAAGCCTCGGACTGGGCTGTGTGACTCTTGGTCCCTTTTGCTGCAGCAGACGAACATGGCCAGAAAAAGGCAAAAATCTTTGACCAGCCAGTGGCATTTTACTGGACACTGTGCACAGCACAGCTAAATCCTGGTTCTGAGGTTTCTGATAGTTCACAGCCCAGTTCTATGCGTGTCTACTCAGAAGTAAGTCCTATTAAGTTCCATTAGATCTACTTTCAGGTAAATGTGCCTAGGATTGCCGCTGCAGTGGGCACACTCTGCCTCTCAAAAGTCAGTTTC
The DNA here is from genome assembly GCA_026170595.1 of Plestiodon gilberti rubricaudatus. Classification (NCBI taxonomy): domain Eukaryota; kingdom Metazoa; phylum Chordata; class Lepidosauria; order Squamata; family Scincidae; genus Plestiodon; species Plestiodon gilberti. The sequence goes on from JANXHW010000013.1 coordinate 25,451,963, forward strand.
TGGCAAACCTTGTGAAATTGACACCTGTTCCAAGAGAGAAACTTCTCTGACTCTATTTTAATATCTGTTGTTTCCTCTGAAAAATGTGTTTGGCCATAAAGCTGCTTGTCCAATGCGGGGGGGGGGGGGGCAAAGTAAGGAGGGCCAAGGAAGCAAGCTGTGATCAGGCCACAATCTGCAGCACACCCTTGTGGTGCTGGCCACGTGTACTGGGGGGTGGGGACAAAGTGCTGTGCTGGACCAACCATCATCACCCTCCTACATGGTTCTTGTGCAACCCCCCCCCACACACACACACACACAAGGGTCAGGATCATCCAAATCGCTCCTCTTTTCTTTCCCATTCATTTTATGAATGAAGTTGTCCATTTTAAAGCATCCCCACCCCCAGACAGTTTTTTAGTTGTTTCCCAAGATGGCTTGGCAGCTGGTTTGGAATAAAGAAACTCTCAACTTCCCCCCCCCCGCCCCAAATGTTACTTTTTCATTTTTGCTCAGTGTTCCAAGTGATAAAAATAGCCTGTGTTCCAATTTGTATCGCACCAACTGTTTTGTTGCAGGTGGCACAGAAATCGTTTTGGTTCGCCCTGCTCAGTGCAAGCTTTGATCGTGAGATTTCAGCTTGGCAAAATATTAAATAGGTTTGGAGGTCAACCAGGACACCCCCTCCTCAGTTCCGGAGAAAAACAAGAATGCTTTTTGTCCTTATCCTACTACTATCCTTATACCAAGGCTCACTGCCTCGGCATTCTTTTTTCCAGTGTTTACACACCGTTGATTTTTTTTTTTTAAAAAGCACAATATAGAGGGCATTGCCTTTATAAGGACCAACCCAAAAGTAAGGAGGAAAACAGCAAACTTTTGAGTCCTACTACAGGCAGATGGTAAGATAGGAGCTCCAATAGTTGCTGCCTCTAAAATATGATGGAGCCACTTGTAGCCTCTGGAGAGTGAACAGTTTCAGTAAACATACAGGACAAAAGAAGCATACAGGTCAAAATAAGCAAAAAATGGCTGACACCCTCACCGCGCCACCCCCCCCCCCATATTTTGGTAATATAAAGTATAGGAGTAAACGTTCTGCCAGCCTCCAGCACAAGCTGGCAGAAATCCAAGCCTGAAACCAGGAAAAAATAGAGCAGCCAAGTGGATTTCATATTCTCAAGGCAGGAGGTAAATTACAGGTGTTTCCCCAGACTGAAAGTCAACTGAGGCCCAATTAGATGTGTTCTTTAGGGTACGGAGTTCTTCCTGGTGTGCTGTGGGGTAGATCCATTCTCACTGTGCTAGTCTAATCTGCATTGGTTCCTGAAGCAGGGCCTGTTCAAAAATCGATCCTCAGGGCTGGCTCCAGAGGACAGGCCTATTGGGCCACACGCCTGGGGGCCCACAAAGCTATGCCTCGTCTCCTCATCAGCTGCTGCGGCAATCATGGCAGCTTCGGAGTTCACTGAGAAAAGTCTAGAGTTCAAGTCCCAGTTCATCGCTGAACTGGATCAGATGACCTTGAGCCAGTGACAGGTTCTCAGTCTGTCCTACCTCCTTGGTAGTTGTGTGAATAAGCAAAGAGGGAGGATCTATGAACACTGCCCTGAGCTCTTTAGAGGAAGGAGAGAGAGAGAGAGAGAGAGAGAGAGAGTACGTACACACATCTAAATATGGGCTATTTCTTTGAGGACAATAAGCCACCTACATTGTGTCTGAACAGATGCCAATGTCAGCAAGATAAGGATTTTTTTTTTCTTTTCCCCTGAGCACACTGGATTTTTTCCTACCAGGAAAAGGCTTAAAAATATCTACAGTCAGTGTAACCTTCTATTAAAGTCAGGGATTAACAAACCTGTCGAACGAGGCCACGACAAAAGGCCCAACAACATTTGCATTTTTATTCCCGTGGCCCTCACTTTTGTGGGATATGTCCAAAAACAGCTGACAAACTCAGGTGGAATTGTCCAAGTATGTGAGAAATATTTCTTTCCTGTCTTTTCATCCTACCTCAGCCCCACAAGAGGACTAACAATCCCATGCCCCGTGCCCCCCACCGGTTTAATCCCTAGCAACACTTGACTGGCAGTGACTTCACAACCGAGATCCAAAGGAGAGGCCCAGTGCGATGGGACCCTGATAAGGTGATGCCGCCGCCGCCGCCGCCGCCGCCGCCGTCGACATTTTCTTTCTCCCGCACAAAGGGCTCCTTCATAACAGGTCTGATGACATGGCAATCGGCTGGCCAAGTGGAAGCCAGAACGTGGCATTGGGCCTGCTGCCAGTGTGTACCTTGGAACTGACCCTGCTTGTGTTTCCCATTTCAGCCTGGTAGCTGTCTTGTCCTCCTCCAAGAGGCCTTGGCGGGCCAGAAAAGAAGATCTGGCCTGAGCAGGAGAGAAACAAGATGAGGCGACCACCTCCACAGGGAGGGTTGCGGTGTTGCACATGGCAGCAAAAGGGGAGAGTGACAGAAGGCGTTGAAACGGGACTGCCCGTTTCAGAAAGGGGGTGCCAAGAAATGTTGGGAGAGAAAGGAGAAAGTGTTGGTCGTTCGTTTCAGTGGCCCTGACTCCAAGAAGCTTGTGCAGAGTCCTTGCCTTGTTCTGTACATGGTACTCTTAATCAATATTTGAGTTGGATTAAGCACCCTGTTCTGGAGCATAATGGGGCATGGTGTTGACGCTCGGGCTGTGTCTATTCAGTATGGATGGGTAGTATTTATTCTTATTTTATTTGGTGGATTTATTGCCACCTTCAGGACAAAGTCCTCAGGGACAGGGCACACCACCGGGGCCAGCCGGTCCATGAGGCCTACTGAGACTGTTGCCTCAGGTAGCTCAGGTAAGGCAGGGAGCAGATTGGAGAGGGGCATCTTCCTCCAATGCGCCACCCACCTTCACTGCTCCTCCTCCTCCTCGGATTGGTCAAATTTGTAGAAGAAGAGGAAGTGTAGAGGAGAGAAGAGTGATGGCCATTCTCATCTCCTCCACGCTCCTGGGGGCTGTCCACTGCGCTGCGTAACAATAAACCCATACTTTTTCTTTGTTCACCAGTCTTCCTGGTCCTCCATTATTATCTATCCTCTGCTTAAAAATTCCGGTACACACCTAACGTTTCAGCCCCCTTCCTCCTCCTCTTCTCTCCCCCTCCAATCCCACTTTCCATGAAGCGAGGATTTTTGACCAACTGTTCACCATCCTGGCAGTGCTGGCGTTATCTGTCCACTCCCAAAGAATTCACAATGTGTTCCTTTGTGGATAAATCCATCTTCCATAATCTGCCAGTACAGTAGAAGATTTACATGTGAAGCAACACACAATAAAGCTTTCAAGGAAATGTTAGAGAAACGTTGAAGCCAAGCAGCGTATAAATGACATCCATTCATAAATTGATAGCTATTGTGAACAAAGGGGGGGGGGGAATGTGCAACATCTGGAGCACAGGGACATATCTAAGCTGCATCGGTTTTATTACTCTTGAATACACTGTATTTACAATGCATAACAGCTTTTAAACATACATGATGCAAATGGTTCTGCAGCTATAAATAGAGCCCAGAACTGTTTGTTTTTGAACGTGGAGTTCAAAGGAACGATGACCTCAGTGCTGAACTTAATTTGGGCCGCTGCAGAGCGCTGTACTCCACTCTCTTTCCATTGCATTTGGTGAGAGTGCTTCAGGGTACGAGGGGGCTGAGGAGGGCAACCTAGGAAAACAATGGGGCGAATGAAGTCCAGGGGGGGGTTCTTTCTGGAAACGTTTGAGCCACAAAAAATAGCATCAGAGCAGGGCCACGTTGGGCACTGGCTGCACCCTAGAAGCCACCTCTATGTGGGGCAATGGTGCAATGACACGCTAGGCTGTCTCCGCCCCCCCCCCTCAACTGCTCTCTGTGGACCTTCTGTGTGCAGACGGTCCATGGGAGAGCAGATGTGATTGGCCGGGGTGGGTGGGGGAGGAGGAAATGCTGCCATGCAGGTCTTGCACCAGTCTTCCCTCCCTCCCTCCCTCCCTCCCCAGGCTGGCTTCGTGTGGCTCTCCTATGGCAGTGTTTCTCAAACTGTGGTAGGTCGCAACCTGATTTCTGGTGGGTCCCACAGAGTCTCCAACAAAAATAAGGGTGATGGAAAGATCAGCTCAGTAATTTCTTCAAGCCCTGAGGCAATTCAAAAATCAGATAGCTGCTAATTGCCCTGCAAACAGCTGAGCTCCTACAGTTTGCAAGCTTGTGTAAATATAGGGGGATGAATGTTTGAGCATCTTTTTTCTGGTGTTTTTTTTCCAAGTCTGTCAATGACAAGGTAGTGGGGGCAGATGAAGACTGGAGTCACATAACTAAGCCCCTCAAGCCTTGAGGCTATTCATTAGGTCTGCCTCATTACGAGAAATGGATTGAATGTTTTGTAAATAAATAAAATCTTACTTGTTTGCAAATAAAACCCTTGTTGCCTCCATCTCCTTCCCTCTCTCTGTTGTCTCCCGGGTGCCACTATCGAGATTGCAAGCCCCTCGGGGCAATAAATCAGGACCGCTAATGGCAGGACATAAATAACTAACAGCGCGATCCTATCCAATTTATACCACCAGTGTAACCAGCGGTGCAGCGAGAACGGGAGGCCCCAGAACGGAAAGGGGATTCAAATCCCCTCCAAAAGGGAAATTCAAAGGGGATTTGAATCCCCTTTCTGTTCTGGGGCCTCCCATTCACGCTGCACCACTGGTTACACCGGTGGCATAAGTTGGATAGGATTGCGCCCTCAGTGCAAAACCTCTTGCGACCTTACAGCCCTGCCACAACTGTGTTAAGGAAGGAATGAAGATTGCAGCTGGTTCATTTGGGCCGCATCATACGGTCTTTTCTGCTGTGCAAAGAGAATTAGGCAGAGCTGAGAAGCCGTCCTTGCAAGGGACAGGTATTATTAACTTCCCACTTTCTGCTCCAGGGATTAGAAGATTTGTGCAATAAATGCATCATTGTTACTAATTTGTTTCAAGGGGGTGGGGCCCACATGCTTTCGCCCTCAAGCAGTGCAATTTATGGTGAAGATTTACAGTATATATTCTTGCCTTCCCCATAGGGTAAGGATATATAGCCGTATATTGGGTTGCAGAGAACCGGTTGGAGCTCAGTGCTGTTGTTGGTAAAATGTAATTGGAGCACAGCCTGGCTGCTGCCTGCCACAACTGTGGCTAAGGCTGTGATCCTGGACACCCCTAAATCCCACTGAACTCGGTGAGACTTCCTTCTAAATAGACACACCTGAGTTTGCACTGTTCGATATCTCTACTCACAAACAGAGAGAGAAACACAGCACCACAATTTCAATATTTGCAGGCACTTCCCAAAAACAACCAACCGTTAGAAATGCACCAAAACACTTGCCAAAGAACCGCATGTAACTCTTGTTTTGTACAACTGATGCGTTCCAAAAAATCATATGATACATAAAATGACGTCCCAAAATAAGTGTTCCACCCCCTCCCCAGAAAGGGCTTTGAATGTGAGGCAGTCTTTAAAAAACATCAAACAAACTTCCCCACAGATTAAGAGCCGGTGGCGTTCCTCTGAAATTCCTCACTTGGACTGTTGCAGATTCCTGGAATTCTCTCAAAGGTGAAATGATTAACCAAGCCTTTTGTTCCTGGTCAACACACACACACATCCTGTATGTGAGAGCAGGTTTTCATGGGTGATGTGAGCTTTCTTTCTGCCTCCTCTTTGCTTTCTTAAACATTTCAGGTCCTTGACACCTGGTACTGTTCTGCAGCTGCCGAGACAGAGTATGTGGGAGACGTCAAACATACCAAAACAAGAGAGTCTCAAGAGTGTTTTATTATTTGCCATTCCAAGATCTTTTAAAGCTGAAATGTCAAGGGCAGAAAGCATCCCTCCATTCAAACTAGACATCTACCTAATTGTGCGATGTCTCTGGGACGGGGAGGGGCTTAGTTTTCCTTCTAAGTCGCCAGATGGAGGCTTGCAGAACAGGTTGAAACGCAGAGGGCCGTACCACTTCGTACTCTGGAGCAGCCTCGGCTTGGATCCTCATCAAACGCATTTTATTTGGAACAAACTTCTGTTTGGCTTTCACTTGACATTGGGTGGTTTTTTTTTTCCAACAGAGGTTTGCAAACAACCAAAGCTGGTAAGAGACACACCTTGGCTCTGCCTCCACTTGAAGCAGTAGCCACGGGTTGAGGAACAGCAGCAGCCCAAGCTCAGCTGCAGACCTGGGAGTCCAGGAGGGAGAATGAATGCAACTCTCTGTTCAGTGGAGTTGGACACTTGGTCTTCTTGCATGAACTGGTCCAGCCAGCCAGCAACAGTTTTTCCATCTTGCTGAAATTACGTCTCAGCTTGTTTCCCCACCTCCAGTTCCTCACTGCTGTCAACAATCAGTTAAGGGTTTCCACTGCTTCCCTAGGAGCTGATAAAAATGGCAGGCAGTGGGACTGTCTGTCTGTCTGTCTTCCGCATACTCCTTGCTTAGCCCAAATCTTCAGATGACGTCGTCTAGCATGGGGAGAGCATGAGGTCATCTTCCAGGGACACCTTTCTGAGATCTAGCTCGTTAATTGATGATTCTGGTACAAGACACGATGATTAATCAACTAAACATTCTTTAATCAGTTGAGAGCTTAGAAATTACCATTGTTTTTGAAAAATAACATATCTCTTGCCCTTTTAGCAAGAAGCTTTTAGAAGAAAATGTTGATACAAAAGATCTCTTTAAAAGCACATCTGAAAGTTGTTGTTGGAATCAGAAATGCTTGGTACTTAATACGATAAGGTTGAAAGAGCATGGGAAGAAGATATTGGAAAACAGAGAATTGAGGAAGAATGCTTTCATATGTTCCAAGGAGCAAAATATTCGGTAATGACTCAGAGAAAAAAGATTGCAAAGTTAAATATAAGTTGTATATAGCTGTGGAAAAGCTGAAAAGGGTACCCAGCATAAGATAAATGGAAAGCACCTACCATACAGCCTGGAAGGTCAGGCTGCATCTACTGAATATGTTCATTGTTGGTGGAAATGTAGAGCGATAACACATTTTGCAGATAAACACAAAGTATCATATGATATAATCTCATATTGATCTAGTGGTAATTCTGCTTTGCTATGAAAGGGTAAGAACAGTAAAATACTGTATGGAACAAGTGGCAAACATTAACTAAGGTAAAGGTAAAGGTATCCCCTGACAATTAAGTCCAGTTGTGTCCGACTCTAGGGTGTGGTGCTCATCCCCATTTCAAAGCCGAAGAGCCAGCGTTGTCCGCAGACGCCTCCGTGGTCATGTGGCCGGCGTGACTCTCCTTGCCGCAGCGCGTAGCATGCAGCTGGAACACGGAGCGCTGATTACCTTCCCACAAGCGGTACCTATTTATCTACTCGCGTTGACATGCTTTGGAACTGCTAGGTTGGCAGGAGCTGGCCAAGCAACGAGCCAAGCAACGTTGCTGGCCAAGCAACGAGCGCTCACCCAGTCGCGGGAATCGAACTGCCGACCTTTCGATCGACAGCTTATGGTTCAGCGGTTTAACCCGCTGCGCCACCCGCTGGCCTTAACATTAACTACAAGGATAGAAATAGCAAAATCAGGGCGATCTGCTGGCTCTCCTTTATGGGAAGATTTATTTATTTATTTAAAGAATTTATACCCCGCCTTTCTCCCAGCAAGGGCACTCAAGGCGGCTTACAATAAAAACATTAAAATACATATATACATTAAAATAATTAAAAACAAATAGTTAAAACAATTAAAACAAACAACCCCAGTGGGTCACCTATATTTACATTTGTTAAAAGCCATTTGTTAAAAAGCCAGCCCACTATGTCAGACATCGAAAGCTAACCTAAATAAAAACGTCTTAAGGCCCCGCCGAAAGGTCTCTAAAGAGGGAGCCGTTCTTAATTCAAGGGGAGGGAATTCCATAATTGGGGCGCCACTGCCGAGAAGGCCCTATTCCGCGCCGCCATCCCCCTCACCTCCATCAATGGCAGCACGGCTAACAGGCCCCCCCCCCCGATGACCTCAAGTACGGGTCGGATTATAAGGAAGGAGGCGGTCCCTCAAATACCCTGGACCCGAGTCGTATAGGGCTTTAAAAGTCAAAACTAGCACTTTGAATTGTGACCAGAAACGAACCGGCAGCCAGTGTAGCCGCAGAAGCAACGGTCCGACTGAGTCGAACCGACAGGCCCCGGCAACCACCTGGGCCACCGCATTCTGCACTAGTTGCAGTTTCTGGACAGTCTTCAAAGGGCAGCCCCACGTAGAGCGCATTGCAGTAATCTAGTCTAGATGTCACTAGGGCATGGGTCACTGTGGCCAGGTCTGCACGATCCAAGTACGGTCGCAGCTGGCGCACCAGCCGAAGCTGGGCAAAAGCCCCCCTGGCCACAGCCACCACCTGGGAATCCAGGAGCAGCTGCGCATCCACGAGAACCCCCAAGCTGCGGACCTGCTTCTTCAGAGGAAGTACAACCCCATTCAGAGCAGGACGATGATCCAATACCTGAGTCGTAGGCTTCTGGACCAGAAGAACCTCTGTCTTATCAGGATTTAATTTCAGCTTGTTCACCCCCATCCAGCTCCCAACTGCCTCCAGACAACGATTCAGGACATCGACCGCCCCCTTGGAGTCAGGTGGAAAGGAGAGAAAGAGCTGGGTGTCATCAGCATACTAATGACTCCCTACCCCAAACCACCGGATGACCTCTCCCAGCGGCTTCATATAGATATTAAACAGCATGGGGGATAGAATTGACCCTTGTGGCACCCCACACCTCACAGGCAAGGGTGCCGAACAAGCATCCCCCAGCACCACCTTCTGAGATCTATCAGCCAGGAAGGAGCGGAACCACCTCAGAACGGTGCCTCCAAGCCCCAACCCAGCCAACCGACCCAGGAGGACACCATGGTCAATGGTGTCAAAAGCCGCCGAGAGGTCCAGCAGGACCAACAGGGACGCACTCCCCCTGTCCAGTCCCCGGCGCAGGTTATCCACCAAGGCGACCAAGGCCGTCTCTGTCCCGAACCCCGGCCTGAAGCCAGACTGGAATGGATCCAGATAATCAGCTTCCTCCAAGACCCTCTGGAGCTGAGACGCCACTACCCACTCGATCACCTTGCCCAGAAACGGGATATTTGAGACTGGCCGGAAGTTGTTCAAGATAGTGGGGTCCAAGGAGGGTTTCTTCAGGAGGGGGCGCACCACCGCCTGCTTCAAAGACGGCAGCACACCCCTCCCTTAGAGATGAATTTACCACCCTCCCTGTCCACTCGGCCAGCCCCGCCCGGGCAGATCAGCCACGCCGGACAAGGGTCAAGCGGGCAAGCAGACGGTCTCACGCTCCAAAGAATCTTGTCTACATCCTCAGGTTCTATAAGCTGAAAAGAATCCCAGGAAGAAGAACAGACAGGTGCCTCAGGGACATCATTAGATACTGCTAACACGGTGTCCAAGTCGTGCCGAATCCGATCAACTTTGTCCACAAAGTGCTTTGCAAACTCATCACAGCGAGCCACCGTGTGTTCCGCCCCATTTACAGGGGGGGGGGAGATGGAGCAGGCCCCGGACTACACGGAAAAGCTCAGCTGGACGGTTATCCGCAGACGCGATGCCGGCAGAGAAGAAATCCCTCTTAGCTGCCGCCACCGCCACGGAATAGGCTCTGAAGTGAGCTCTAGCCCGTGCCCGGTCGGAGTCAGCACAAGTTTTCTGCCACCGTCGCTCTAGGCCTCTGCCCTGCCGCTTCATCGTCCGCAGCCCTTCAGTAAACCAAGGGGCCGCTCTGACTCTGCAGCTTGGTCGAGGACGCTCTGGAGCGATCAGATCCAGATCTGGTCTTCCTGGTCATTTCCCCATTCCAGAGGTCAACCAGGGCGCTGGGTGAGTCGCCGACTCTGGCAACAGGAAAGTCCCCCAGAGCCCTCAGGAATCCATCCGGATCCATCATCCTCTGGGGGCGGACCACAGAATGAGGTCCCCCACCACTGTGGAGGTGACAAGCTGTGATAAGCCTAAATCCCACCAGGAAGTGATCTGTCCATGACAAAGGAGTGATGTTAATTTCCTCCACATCCAGATCACCATCCACCTGTCCAGCACTAAACACCAGGTCCAGCGTGTGTCCCGCATCGTGCGTCGGGGCAGATATTCTCTGAGACAGACCCATGGTTGCCATGGCGGCCATGAAGTCCTGAGCCGCGGCTGTCCTCGGGGCCTCAGCGTGGACATTAAAGTCCCCCAACACCAACAGGCGAGGGCACTCCAACGCCACCACCGAGATCACCCCGGTCAGCTCAGGCAGGGAGACTGTTGGGGAGCATGGTGGGCGGTACACCAACAGAATCCCTATTCTGTCTCGCCCTTCCAACACGACATGGAGGCACTCAAACCCAGTGGACTGCGGGACAGGGTACCCAGGGAGATGGATGGTATCATGATAGACTATCGCAACTCCACCTCCCCGCCCCTGTAGTCGTGGCTGCTGCAATACCCGGAAACCCGGCGGGCACATCTGGGAGAGACTTACCCCTCCCGACTCATCCAGCCAGGTCTCCGTAATACACACCAGGTCAGCACCTTCATCCAGGATTAAATCCTGGACTAAGCAGATTTTATTGTTAACTGAACCTGGCGTTCAAGAGCAGCAGTTTCAGACTCAGGGGACTGTTGCCCAGACCGCCAAGGGTCAGAGGGATGGGAGAAGGGCCAGAAAGAGGGACAGTCTGCCTGTGACTGACCCTCGTTCTCCTGAAACGGCCTGCCCAGCCCCCACCACCATATCTTCCGTGACCCGTCACTCTGCTAATGGTGGCCACCCACCCCTCCCCTAGACTCCCTCGAGATGTCAAACACATAGCCCTTCAGCAGAGCCTACTTCCTGACTACACAGCCTAAAGATCTCACACACTCACCACACACTCTCAATCACGACCTTACTCCCCAGTCAATCCGCTATCTAAAGGCGTTCCCTCTAAACTCCAACCACTCCTGTCCCGCAACCCCCACCTCCCTCTCACCGAGGCTCGGGTCACTGCACCCCACACCCCAAAAGATTGGTTTGTAAGAGCATGGGAAATAACCAAATTAATGACATGTTGCCTGCAATCCAGGGAGTAAGCTCCATTAAACTAAATGGGACTAACTTCTGAGCAGACATGTGTAGGACTGCACTGTTGCTAACAGCGTAATCCTAACCCACTTTCCAGCGTCGGTGTAGCCCTGCCAACAGGGCGCACACTGCATTTTGCAGTGCAGGGGCAGTCATGGAGGCCTCTTCAAAACGGAGGGAACATTTGTTCCCTTACCTCAGGGTTGCATTGCTGTTGCACCGGCGCTGGAAAATTGGTTAGGATTGCGCTGTAACCTAGATCAAGTTAGAGATGGGTAACATACTAATGATACTGTTCAGCTAAAATCAGCCACATACAGTATACTCATTACTGAGGTGACCGTTTTGGTGGAACGGACAAAGTTGAAATGTTGCTTTCTCTCTGGCTGCAACAGGTGATTTTGTTTGGGAAGTCATGTTTTGTAATTTGTCTCTTACAGCACAATCCTAGCCATGTCTATTCAGCTCCACTGAGCTCAATAGGACTTATTCCCAGGTAGGTGTATGACGGACAGGTCATAGCGGAGAGTTCTGACTAAAAGTGATCCACTGGAGAAGGAAATGGCAACCCACTCCAATAACCTTGCCAAGAAAATCCCATGAAGCCAAAAGGCTAAAAGATATGACGCCGGAAGATGAGCCCCTCAGGTCGGAAGGTGTCCAATATGTTACTGAGCCTACTTCCAGACCACGCAACCTAACAAACTCACACACTCCAAACCACTCTCAGTCACTACCACCCTCCCCAGTCAGTCCACAACCCACTATCTAACAACACTTCATCCAAACCCCAAACTCCTGTCCAGAAACCCCCCGCCTCCCTCTCACTGAGGCTTGGGTCACTGCACCCCACACCCCTTGCCCCCCTCTCACTGGTTCACTGTAAATTTTCAAGAAATTCAAAAATATTCAAATAATATTAATTTTGAAATTTTGAAAAAATCGAACTTTTTAAAAATTTTCAAAAAAAAATCACACTTAAAGGTATATGTCTTGTAGTCAATCAGTCAAAATTTCAAGATGGTATCTCAATGGTATCATACAAAAATTAAATGTTCTTGTTGGCAGTGACTAGGAATTAAACCCCTCAAGTCCATTTTTCTACAGTTTACATTGATAAAATTAGGTGGTAAACTGAAATGAATCCAAAAATTTATAACAGGACTTATAGAGATAGATTTATAGAGCATGAATTCACTTTCTATTCTTTTACAGGATCAGCTTTTTGGTAAAACTATCAAAATCATGAGCTTTTTACTTCTGTTCGTAGTTTTAAAATTTTCCTTTAGTTGCTGAATAATTTCTGAATCAGCACAGTGACATTTTTCCTCATCTAAATCATCTTCAGAAGTAAAAAAATAATTATTTGTAGGTCCTTTTAATCTTGAAATTTTGACTGATTGACTACAAGACATATACCTTTAAGTGTGATTTTTTTGAAAATTTTAAAAAAGTTCGATTTTTCAAAATTTCAAAATTAATATTATTTGAATATGTTTGAATTTCTTGAAAATTTACAATTTTGTCATGTTGTATATCAAATGAAAGCCCTATTCATAAGCTTTAAAATGACACCTGACCCATGTCTGTAGCGTTCATCGTTATCCTGTAACTGGCGTTTGAATGTATGGTGACAAGTGGATTTTGGCCTTTTTGGCAATTTTGAACATTCAATATCTCAAAAACAGATGGACAAAAAAATCTGAAAAAAATAATTTTTAAACATCTCATGGTAAGCTACAAATGTACCGAAAATGAACAAAATCCATGACGTCAAGGATTTTTCATTGGTTGATTTGACACGGAATGACCCGCTGGTCATAGCAAACACTCTTTTCCAACAACACACGAGGCATCACCAGATGGTCAATACCAAAACCAGATAGATTATGTGCTTTGCAGCCAAAGATGGAGAAGCTCTATACAGTCAGTAAAAACAAGACCTGGAGCTGACTGTGGCGCAGATCATGAGCTTCTTCTTGCAAAATTCAGGCTTAAATTGAAGAATGTAGGGAAAACCACTAGACCAGTCAGATATGACCCAAATCATATCCCTTATGAGTATACAGTGGAGGTGAAGAATAGATTTAGGGCATTAGACCTGGTAGACAGAGTGCCTGAAGAACTATGGACGGAAGTTCGTAGCATTGTACAGGAGGCAGCAACTAAAACCATCCCAAAGAAAAAGAAATGCAAGAAAGCAAAGTGGCTGTCAGATGAGGCTTTACAAATAGCTGTGGAAAGAAGGAATGCGAAAAGCAAGGGTGAAAGGGAAAGATATAAACAACTGAATGCAGATTTCCAGAGAACAGCAAGGAGAGATAAGAAGGCCTTCTTAAATGAACAATGCAAGGAAATCGAGGAAAACAACAGAATGGGGAGGACTAGAGATCTCTTCAAGAAAATTGGAGATATCAAGGGAACGTTTTGTGCAAAGATGGGCATGATAAAGGATAAAAAAGGCAGAGACCTAACAAAAGCAGAAGAGATTAAGAAGAGATGGCAAGAATACACAGAAGAACTATACAAGAAAGATCTTAATATTCCAGAAGACCACGCTGGGGTGGTCACTGACCCACAGCCGGACATCCTAGAGAGTGAAGTCAAGTGGGCCTTAGGTAGCATTACTAACAACAAAGCCAGCGGAGATGATAATATCCCAGCTGAGCAACTTAAAATCCTAAATGATGGTGCTGTGAAAGTGCTGCACTCAATATGCCAACAAATTTGGAAAACTCAGCAGTGGCCAAAGGATTGGAAAAGGTCAGTTTACGTTCCAATTCCAAAGAAGGGCAGTGCCAAAGAGTGTTCAAACTATCGCACAATTGCACTCATTTCACATGCTAGCAAGGTTATGCTCAAAATCCTACAAGCTAGGCTTCAGCAGTATGTGGACCGAGAACTACCGGAAGTACAAGCTGGGTTTCGAAGAGGCAGAGGAACTAGAGATCAAATTGCCAACATGCACTGGATCATGGAAAAAGCACGAGAGTTCCAAAAAAACACTGTCGCGCTACCGCCGCTCGGCCCCGGCGCCGCGGCGTGTGGTGTGTAAAAGACACTGAAGATCGACGAAGAAGAGAAGCAGCCGAGCTGCCTGCGGCCTGCCTGTCATCAGCAGAGACTGGGCAGCGGGTGCTGCGGGGCGGGTGGGCGGCGTGGCGAAGCGCCTGGTTCTGGGGAGCCACGCGCCGCTGCTCTCGCTGCGCCCGGTTCGGCGGGGCGCCTTGTTCACTTGAACCACGCGCTCCACCGTCCTTACGCTACTGCGGGTCAAGAAGCAACCGTTCGAACCGGCCGATTGGTTCAAAATTGGGAAGGGAGTCCGGCAAGGCTGTATATTGTCACCCTGCTTATTTAACTTATATGCAGAGTACATTATGAGAAATGCAGGGCTGAATGAATCGCAAGCCGGAATCAAGATTGCCGGGAGAAATATCAACAACCTCAGATATGCAGACGATACCACCCTAATGGCAGAAAGTGAAAAAGAACTAAAGAGCCTCTTGCTGAGGGTGAAAGAGGAGAGTGCAAAAGTTGGCTTGAAACTCAACATTAATAAAACTAAGATCATGGCATCTGGTCCCATCAATTCCTGGCAAATAGAAGGGGCAGAAATGGAAGCAGTAACAGATTTTACTTTTCTGGGCTCCAAGATCACTGCAGACGGAGACAGCAGCCATGAAATTAAAAGACGCTTACTCCTTGGAAGGGAAGCTATGGCAAACTTAGACAGCATAAGCAGAGATATCACCATGCCAACAAAAGTTCGTATAGTCAGGGTGATGGTGTTCCCAGTAGCAATGTATGGTTGCGAGAGTTGGACCATAAGGAAGGCTGAGCGCCAAAGAATAGATGCTTTTGAACTGTGGTGCTGGAGAAGAATCCTGAGAGTCCCTTGGACTGCTAGGAGATCAAATCAGTCAATCCTAAATGAAATCAACCCTGACTGTTCCCTGGAAGGACAGGTACTGAGGCTGAAACTCAAATATTTTGGCCACCTAATGCGAAGAGAGGACTCTCTGGAGAAGACTCTGATGCTGGGAAAGATTGAAGGCAAAAGGAGAAGGGGAAGGCAAAGGATGAGATGGTTAGACAGCGTCACCGATGCAACGAACATGAAAATGAGCGAACTCAGGAAGATAGTGGAGGACAGGAAGGCCTGGCGGGATGTGGTTCATGGGGTCACGAAGGGTCGGACACGATTTAACGACTGAACAACAAAGGTGTGTATAGGATTACAGCCTTAATGTGTAGCATTGGTACAGCGTTTTCTGAATGTGCAAAGCCCTTCACAAGTATTCTTGTGATTTAATCCTTGCATATTGCAGATGAGGATGAGGGGGAACCGCTTTATTTAGAACCACCTAGCAAACCAGAGAAGTCCCAATTTGCAACTCCATCTCTTACGGCCCAATCAGCCTATGGGAGCTTTCTGGCTGTTGCAAAAGGTGACACGCTGGAGCCGAACAGCCAAACAGGGTTACCAACTTTGACCAAAGAAAGATATTCCTGGAGATTTTTTTTCCCCCAGCACGATATAATGTTGGCAATTCCTGTTAAATTCCTGGAGAGCCTGTTAAAATCGCCGGGGCTGCTTTCAGTTGCCTGGAGACTGATGCAGATTCCTGGCAATCCCAAGTTTCCCAAAGTGGCGTTCACACCCACAGAATTCCTAGCCCCCATAAGAACATAAGAAGAGCCCTGCTGGATCAGGCCAAAAGCCCATCTAGTCCAGCTTCCTGTATCACACAGTGGCCCTACCAGATGCCTCAGGGAGCAGCACACAAGACAACAAGATACCTGTGTCCAGTCGCCACTCCCTTGCACCTGGCACAGAGAAAACCCACTTCTAAAACCAGGAGGTTGCTTATGGCTTGTAACTTGTGATGGTCTTTTCCTCTATGAATCTGTCCAAACCCCTTTTAAAGGCATCCAGGCCAGATGCCATCACCACATCCAGTGGCAAGGAGTTCCACAGATGAATTACACGCTGGGTAAAGAAATATTTTCTTTTATCGGTTCTAACTCTCCATCCACTCAATTTTAGTGCATGTCCTGGTGTTATGCGAGAGGGAGAAGAATTTCCTCTATCCACTCTCTCCATCCCATGCATAATTTTATACGTCTCAATCATGTCCCCCCCTCAGGCGCCTTTTTTCTAGACTGAAAAGCCCCAAATGCTGTAGCCTTTCGTCATAAGGGAGGTGCTCCAGCCCACGAATCAATCTGGTCGCTCTTTTCTGCACCTTTTCCAATTTGTTTTTGATTGTTTTTGCCCCCGATTGTTTTTGAGCTGGCTGGCGCATCGTAGCTGCTCTGCACACGCTCAGAGATGCTCTTCTTTCTGACATTCCACATTCTAAGGCTTGAAGAAACCCCTGCCTGAGTGGGCGTCCAAAACGGGAGGGCTCCCTCCACCACGGACTGAATCTATATGGCAAACTCTGAAGTGGAAATCCCACACAGCTCCCCCCCCCCCCCCAACTGTTGCTTTCCCGTTCGGGCTCCATCCATCCATCTGTACGTTGAGTTCTTCTCCCGCCCGATCCGGTGTCTCGGCTTCCCGTGAACGTGAGACAAGCAAGCGCCTGCGCCGAGCTCGTCGCCCGGAAGGAAGCCGCGTTGCTTGCCGAGCCCGGCCGCGCTTCTTCTCTCCGCTCTCTCCGTCGCCGCCTCCTCGCCCCGCCCCGCCCCGCCCCGCCGCTGGCTCCGGCCGCCGAGGCAGGCAGAGCGCCTGCGCAGAAGCCCGCATTCCATCATGGCGGAGCTGCCTGCCTGGGGCCGCTGCGACGCTTCGAGGCAGCAGCAGCAGCAGCAGCAGCGGCGGGGCTGAGGGGCGGCTTCTTCTTCTTCTTCTTCTTCTTCTTCTCGGGCCGCCGCCGCCTCCCTCCTGGGCTGCTCTGCTCTGCGCGCGGTGAGTGCCGCCGAGGAGGGGGCCGCGTCTCCAGCGCCGGGCCGGGGGGCGCTGCTCGGCCAGGGCGGGGCTGAAAGGGGGGGGAGAAGAAGGGGCTGCAAGGAGCGGGAGTCAGGGCTGGAAAGGGGGGCGGGTAGGGGGGCCTCCCCCTAACCCTTGCTTGTATCACTATCTTCCGCCTTCCTGGCATCCCCCCCCCACAGACAGACGGCCATCTTCCTCCCCCCCCCCGACCTGCGCCCTTATTGCCCTCCCACCCAGCCCCCTCTTTAGCGCGGGGTCCCCCTGGCCCCCCGCTCCTCCTCCTCTCCCCTCCCCGCTTGTACCCCCCAGCAGCTGGTCATCACGTCTGAGCCCCTTTGCAGCCCCTGCAGCCTCCCCCCACCTCCCCCCAGCCCTGATTGTGTGACCCCTGCCTGCCTGCCTGCCTGCCTGTCCGTCCCCGCAGACCCCTTTTCTCCGCCTGACTCCTGGCTGAGGCCTCCCTTGCTCCTCCTGTCCCCTACAGGTGACCCATTGCGCCCCCGCCTCCCACTCTCTTTGATGGGGGGGGGCTTGGGGGAGTCAGTGGTAAAGGAGGCCTGGGAGGAGCCAGGAGCGAGGGATGGGTTGGGGGTCAAGATGTTGAGAGTGGAGCAAAGAGATGAGGAGCTGCAGGGAGTTGGGGGATGCCTTGGGGGGCTAGGAATGGGTGGGCTTTGAAGAGCTTGCGATGGAAGGCAGAACATATGGCTGTAGGAGATTAGAGACAGGAATGTGGAGGATTGGTGGTGAGGTGCAAGAGGGGAATGGGAGGGGATTGGGGAGCCTGTGGGAAATGTATCTGCCAGAAGGGGGGCACGGGGGGCAGTGTTGGTTGCATAGGAACAACATGGGAAGGGAAGCCAGATTGCGCTGCGGGAATCTGGATGAGGTTGTAAGGTTGGCTGGTGAAGGGCTATTTTGTGCTTGAAGCCTGACCTTGTGTCTGAAAAGATCAGGAGATAAATACCGTAAGAGATCGTCTGGGGGGGGGGGGGTTGTCATGGAAGTGCTCAAGAAGTTGGTGCTTATTATGGAAACTCAGATTCTAATGCTCTTGCCCCAGTGGAGTTTAGCAATGAAAGCCTCATTCTCTGTGTGCCCCCCATGTCAACTTTGATCGCTTCCATATACCAGGACCCCCCCCCCGACCATGTGCTGTTAGGAGTCCGCTGCAGCACCCCTGACTTCCCTATTGCTGTTGACTTGGATCTTTCCTGCTCATGCTTGTTACCGCTGTTAGTTGGGGGTAGGAGGAGGTGATGTTTTCCCTTCTCTCTCTCTCTCTTCCCCACCCCCTTTCCCCGTGCTGCTGTGTCTAAATGCCACGTAGCCTTCTCGCTATTCCCTTTTGACTGAAGCGAGTGCATAGCCTTTCGATACTGAACACCTCTCCCAGCTTCTCTTCTGGGGGAAAAGGTAGGTGCTGGAAATCAACCGCTTTGGATAGACAGTATTTTTTACCCCATCATGGTCTCTTGCTTTGCGAGTGGGGAAATGGGCAGCCCAGGCAGCAGCTGCTCTGTTGTGATTCTTCTTGAGGAGGGTACCTGCTGCCCAACCCTTCAGGCTCCCTCCCTGCCTGTGGTCAGTCATTCTGTTCGCTCGCTCGGTGGGGATCCCTGTTTCTTGACCCCTTCCCTAACATATACTGTAAGTGGTGTGTATTTCTATAATCTTACCAACTTGTTAGGGGCCATGCAAAAAGGGCAGGTGTACTGAGCTTCTTGTTGTTTTAACATATTAAGTCGTCAAGACTACCAGAGTGTTTTGGTCTAAGTATGCATTTCTTTCTTTACACTAGGATTTCACTAAGTTTTATCCCAGCACTTGTTTCTAATTCCTGAATAGTGTATTTATTATTGGTCGTGTCAGCTTTGTTCAGTATTGCAGAATGTTATGCTGATCTTTGCACATGCTTAGCTGCTATTTTAAAACTAATAAAAGCAACACATTTCTATACTTGCCTTTAGAAAAGAAACCCAAGTGATTATAATTGGGATTGCCATCCTTGTACTGTCAAGCTGTTCATGTCCTCGGAAGTGCTGGCTGCTGCTGCCACAAATAGCTTAAAGACTGGGGGGAAAGAGGTAAACAAACGAGAGCCGGAAGAGAGTTGCATTTCTGTGGCCAGAATGCTGACCTGACCGTCTTGCGCTTGCAGATGTACTATATTTCTGCCTCTCTGATTCTGGTGTTTTGCCCTGGTCGAAGATTTAGTAAGCCTTTGGATAGCTTGTCATTGGTTCAAACCAATTTAATGTTTATGTGGGTGTGTACATTGATGGGCATCTATGATGATTCTGTCTGTTTGCCTGGTGTTTTGCATTGAATGGAAGCACAGGGTTAAGGCCTTTTCGTTTGTCTGATCAAAGGGGACTGTTAAGAATCTGGTGTGGCCTAGTGGGCTATAAACTGGGAAGTTCCTACTTCATCACTGTTTAGCCAGGAACTCACTAGGGAGGGGGGATTCCCCCTCAGCAACGTACACTCTCAGCTACAGGGCTAAGCTCCATGACTGACTTGACAGGCTGGTTGTGATTACTGAGATAATGTATCTCTTTGAGCACTGGGAAGTCCAGGGTTTGACTTCCAGGGCCTGATCCCTTCCCCTTCAGTGCAGTCCTAGGCATCTGTGTATCTCAGTCAGCAGGAGTAGTAAGTGCCACTCACTGTTTCCTGGGATTGTAGCCTTAGTCCCTGGCTTTGTGCTGTGTCCCCCCCCCCATGGGGGAGGGAAGACCGCCTGCTGCTCCCCTCTCAGTTGCACGTGAACCCCATCGGAACTGAGGAGGGTCATCCCGACTGTTCCAAACTCCAGGTTGGGAGTTGTGCAGGACAGAGACGGTGGTTCTGGACCCAGGTGCTCCGGGCATTTCTGCCCTCCGTTGTTGCCAAGTGAGTGAGAAGCTCCAGCTTGGAAGTAGAGAAATGGGTGGGAATCTTCTCTTGATGTGTGCCCCCCCCTCTGAAGTTCAGTGTGCCACTGCTGCGAAGTCAGCCCCACCCCTCCCTCCGCTCCAGGCTGGATTCCTCCTCTCAGCGCCCTCATCGGAGGGTGGCTGAATTCTGATCATGACAAGGCAGCAAGTGGAAATATTATGGGAACTCTAGGAAAAGGGCTATCATATCCATTTCTTTGTTTCTTACACAAAGCAACTTAAACCTCACAACAACCCTGCCGAGTGGGTTTGGTAGAGATAGTGAGTTGTCCAAGATCACTCATTCAGGAAGCTCCACAGTTCAACAAGGATTTTGAACCAGCATTTTCCACAGTGAGGCCCATGAATTTTTACTAAGTATTTGTATTTTAATAAAATGTCTTATGAATTGGATCAAATGAACTGCATTAATCAAGCAGTCACGGGTTCTTGGAATATGTTGTCCTGCAGTTATCAGTCTTGCAATACATTTCTGATTATTTAGACAATTGGTCTGACTGTTGGACCATAGCAGTGATTTATAATGTGTTGGTTAGTATATAATTTAATCTGTAATCCCTCCAAAGAGCTCGCAAGCATATTTGCCGGGGGGGGGGGGTTGTTTCATGTTAATCCTCACAGCTGTCTGAGGTCGGTTAGGCTTACCTACATTCCAATCCTATGTATCTACTCAGAAGTAAGCCCCATTGAGTTCAGTGGGACCTACTGCCAGGTAAATGTGCATAGGATTGCAGCCCTGGTGAACTTTGTGGCTGAGCAGGGATTTGAATCCAGGTTTCAAATCCAGGAGGTCTGGCTCAGTTGGTAGAGTTGCCGCCTCGTAAGCCTGAAGATCTGTGAATGGCAGTTCAAGACACGCCGCTGACAAAAAAAAGCTGTGAAACCCTTTGTCTGTGAGGAGAGATAAAGCTGCCAGCTGCGTTGTCCGAGCGTGGGAGGCAACGGCCAGGGAGAGGCCAGACTGAGAAGGGAACCATCTGGAATGAAGTTGTTCATGCAAAATTTGAACATTTATATACACAGTAATTGTAAAAATCCCCATACGCCTGCCCATGTAAACTGCCTTGGATTAAAGTCGGAGGAGAAATCCAATGACCAAGAAAGGCGGTATATAAATACTGTATATGATGATGATGATGTTCTGGTCTAAAGGCTGATTCACACTAGCCTTTTCCGGCACGCATGCCCTGCTCTAGCGTCTGTACGTGCGTCTAGCAGTTCTCTGAACGTTTGCCCGCCTTCTTGAAGAAAGCGCAGCTGTGATTTGGTGAAGAGAAATGCGCTTCTCTGATTGGTGGGCTGCCTAGCACCGCGAGCATAAACGCTAGCTTAAACTCGAGCGCATCAAAAAGATAAACCGAAACCATCTCTCCTGGCTGCGTCGTAAGCTCATGCTGCGTCAGATGCAAGCATGAAAAACGCACGAAAAGACCAAACGTTAAGCCAAAACGCGCACGGAAAGGGCTAGTGTGAATCAGCCTTAAGTCTTAACACTTATCCCCACCCTACGCCATGCAGGCTTCTTTAACGTAGTAGTCAGGTATGTTGCTGGCTGCCAAAATGTAACCAGTTTCATGGAACCAGAGACGTCCTTTCTTTTCCCCCAAATAACATAAGGGTTTGAAAAAGTCCGTCTCTGCTTTGAGTGACCGCAGAGAGCCTCCCTTCTTTAGCGTAGCCTTGAATGATGCAGGGGCCCTTAGTCCTAACTTGGCAACCAAGTCCGTGTAGTGGTGCTGCCCTACTACCACGTGTGTCTTTGGAAAGCAGCCAAAATATCATGGGGATTATGTGAAGTGGTCCGCATCCGTGACCTTTCACCTGCATTTACTTTTGGGTGAGGGTGCGCACCTTGACCTGTGACCACAGCCGCAGAAAGAAACATCATTGCCGTTCTTGGAATGGTTACCGGAGCGTTCTTGCAGTGCTTTCTTCGTCCCTCTCCTCTGCCCGACGCTTTCTCATTGACCGGAGATGACACGTCAGTGTTACGATGTCGGAGGAAAACGTTGACTCTTCCAGGATCACGTAAATCTGTGTGGATTCTTTCAAAATGTAGAAAGAATACTATTAATCCTTGAGAAAACCATCCTCCTGATTAGAAGTGTTTGTTCCACAGTCCAGGGAATGAAATGGACCTGCACTTTGGGGTCACCTCTGTCTTCTTGTGGGTTGTAGGGCTCCTCCAGGGTTGCTTAGGCAAGCTGTCTTTCTCGCCTCTTCTCCCTCAGGCTGCACCCTGAGTTCCCTGGAAAGGCGCTCCTGATGGTTGGGGACCCACAAGAGCGGCGTGGGAGACGGTGGCGAGAGAAGGAAATCGGGCAGAGGGAGCTGCTAGGACTGGACAGAGCTCTACACCACTTTGGTGGGTGGCGTGGCGGCACCCCTCGTTTCGCACGCCAGACGTGTTCCGGAGCATTCCCTGACTCTCAGAGATCCCTTTCCAAGGCACTCAGCTGCTGCCCTATCAGGAGGGCAGGGAAGGTGGGTTGTGCGGATGCTACTTCGGATACAACTCTGTGTGGAGCCGTGGTTGATGCAAGGATGTTGTCTGTTGGGGGGGGGGGAAGCACTCTTCAGCAGACCCCCAGGGACTCGTCCTGCTGTTTCTCCTATCCCTGACCTGCACTCCTTCGAGAGAGAGAGGTGAAATGAAAGAGCGTTCGGTGAGCAGCAGGCTGAGCCAGGGATTCGGAGCCAGGCCTGCCAAGCCCAACGGTCCCCATGACAGCAGACATACGCATGACTTACAGCACAGTCCTGTGTAAGATGTGGCAGCCGGCCTAAAGGGCTGGCTGCTGTATCCTGTGCAGTTCCCGGGTCACGCCGGGAACACCTTGGGAGAAGGGGACTTCCTCCCTCCCCTTGGCTGCGTGCAAGCCGGCCAGGGCCCTGTGGGCCTCCTCGGATGGACGCCAACTATGGGGCGGATGTACATCCGAAGTGGGGATTAAGGCTGGCCAGGCCCGGGAACGGGCCGAGGATATTGGCGGAACACGCCACCGATATCCCAGCCAATGGCCCCCCTCCTTCCACACGCCTGCCCGCCCTGCCCCTGCACCGGCTGGTGGCGGACTTACCTCCACCGGTGGATGCCGGGTCCGGAGGGCAGCAGAGTAAGGGCTTTACAACACGTTTGTGATGGCTTAGAGCGGCGGAGTGCGCGCTCCACTGCTCTGTAGTTCGAGAAGATGGCGCTGTTAGTTCCATCCATGTTGGATTACTGCTCTGCAGAGTATCTGGACGCTTCCAGTAGTTCAGAACGCTGCTCTTGGCCTTTCTAAAAGCGGGTCATGTTTCTCCTCTCCTGTCCACCTCACGGGTTTGCAGTCCATTTCTGGTTCCAAATCAAGGTGCTGGTTATTGCCGTTGAAGCCCTCAATAGTTCAGGGCCCTGATACCTGGAGGATCGTCCCCTCCCAAGTGAACCTGCCTGCCAGTCAAAGCCTCCAGGAAGACCCTCCTGTTGTGTGCCCCGTTGCCACTGGGAATACACAGGAGAAGGTCGTCTCTGGAACGGAACCTGGAATGTGGCATTTTTGCCAAGACAGATCAGTCTGGCCCCTTCTTTAATTTCCTTCCATCAACTCTTGAAGGTCTTTTTGTTCCAGCAGCCATTTGACCCACCAGATAGCGGATTTTTTTTTTTTAATTGCTCCTGGCTTATTTTGTAGGAATGGGTTATCTGCTGCTGCTTGTTGTTTTTCTGTTTGTTGTTTTATGTAAACCATCTTGGATGTGTTTGTAAATATGGAAAGCATGTTTAGTAATCCTAATAAGCAGCCTATGCGTCACCCTGTGAACAAGGTTTTGCACTAGACTCAGGGCTGCAGACTGAAAAGACTCTTGCTACTTCCCCAATGTTTTAAATGGGGACAGTTAGTTGGAAATCAGCCCCATTGATTTTAAGGATGCTTCCACATAATAATAATGCATTCAGGAATCTGGTACTAAAGTGCATTCAGGGCAGGCAGTTTTCTGTGTAGGATGCGACTGATTTTCAGGTGCCGACTGGGCCTCATTGCATCATAGATAGGGTTTGTGTATGTGAGAGATGCAAAAGCTGGACTCTTGTGAAAGAGGTACTAGCGTTTGCCTCATTGTTTGGGACAGGAGCTCATCTGCTCTCTATGATTGACCATCGTGTCTTCCTGAATCCTGGCCAAACGTTTTGTTTTAGAAATAGTGGATGTGCATTGTTGTAGTTAAGCTTTCATTCACTAAGATACCTTTTGCTCATTTCGTTTATCAGTTAAACTTCACACTTCTATCGTAATTTCTTCCCAACGTCCTGAAAACAGAATCCAGTTGTGCAATACACTTACACCTATTCATTGTTGTGGACAAAACTGCATGACGTTTTCTAAGTCACTGGAGGAAAGTGATATATAAACTAACGAGTAAAGGAGACTCTTGAGCGTATAGTTCCAGGAGTAAGAAGCAGATATGTACAGGGAACAGGCAGGTTGTATGTGAGGGAGTGAAATGAAATGTGATGCGGTCAGGCTTGGGTTAAAGCAAGTGTACGTTTTGCACCTCCATTGGTATCCCGCGTTCTACTGTACGCGGACTCGACTTTCCACTCCGAATCCGCATGAAAACGTTAAAAAAGGGGGAAAGTTTTTAAAAATGTTGTTTTTACCTTTGCGTGGGAATCGTAGCCATTTGCAGTGGCGCTGTAGGGCAGTCACTGGCACTCCCCCCAGCCGCTTCCGGGTTGCGCCATAGCCCGCGACCCCCTCCCATTCTTGTGGGTCCCCAGACTATTAGGGGGCCAAGGGAGGGGGGTCATGGTCCTCGGCACAACCCAGAAATGGCTGCAGGGAGCCCCAGCGGCCACCCTATAGTCGTGCTACTGCAGATAGCCCCGTTTGCCACGCAAAGTTAAGAAAACACTTTTCAAAACCTTTTTACGTATTTTAAACGCAGACTTCACCATCTGCAGTTCACGTTATTCATGGGGGGGGGGTCCGAAACAGACCCCCCCCACAGATAACGAGGAACTGTTGTATGAAATCTTTTAGTTTGATGTGTTGAGAACATCTGACTTTTCTGGATATACGTTTTTGATAGGCTTTTTGGAGGGGAAAGAAAGCAGACTTGAAAGTTGATGAGTAGCTTATTCTATCAAAGAGAAAGGTTTCCCAAAGGAAGGTTCTTTGTCATTGCACACTGCTACTGAGGCGAGGAGCTTGATAGGTTTTCCCCTCTTTTTCACCTGCTTTTGAGTCAATTTGTGATTAAGTTTGCCAAGGTCAAGATAGTTGGGGTTCAGCTGTTATCTCTTCTGCAAACCAGACTTTAAATGAAAAGTTTTCATTCCTGGGTGAGGAACACACACTGAAGGCTTTATTACATTCTTGAAGAGCTTATTGTGGAAACAGCCATAATTTATTCCCTCGCTCGTGTTAACACAAGCCTTTCTGTGTCTACTGATCGGTGTAGACGCACGATTTCTCCGTGATCCTGCAACCTGATCACCACAAAAGGTGCTGCTGTTGGAGCTCCCAGGATCCTTGGATTTGCACAGATGTTGCACACAAATGACCTCACAGGCCAGGGTCCTTCCCCCTGCACCAGCACAAACATTTGTTTTGGCATGGGAAGGGAATGACTTGAAGGTTGTTGCAAGAGGTGCGTAGGAGGAGAAGTGAGGGAGAGGCTGGCAATATTCTGAACCTGCTCACCATTTTTAGAGTTTAGCTAGCATAATAGTGTCTTGTTCCTGTCCTTCCCTTCTTTGGGAAGGGTTGCCCCAACAACACTTCATGCAAGGCTGGTATTGTGGAATCTCTTCCTACAACCAACCCAGAGAATCAGAATATCAGATTTTGTATTGAAACTACCGTATATACTCGAGTATAAGTCAGTCTCATGGATAGGTTGAGGGCAAGTTGTAAGTTTGGGGTGGGTAAAAAAAAACCAGAGCCATTTTACCTTGGTCTGAAGCAGCACAGAACGGAGCTCTTCTCCAAACAGGAAGAAGGTGAAGGCGCTTCTGGGAGTTGTAGGCTTTGTGCAGAGTATAGTACTTCCCTAGCAGCAGCCCTCACAAAGCCTACAACTCCCATGTTTTCGTTGAATAGTCTGCATTTCAGAGTGCAGATAATCCTGAACCTTTTTGCACGGAAGTCACATCAATTGAAAGACTCCATAAAATCCACTTACGAAGGACTTCATGTGTTCAGGGAATTTGAGGATCAGAAAATACACTTGATACCATTTTACCTATAACATGGATGGCACAAGTCTACCATCATTGGATGCCGTAGATTTGGGAAAGAAGATGGTTGTTAACGTCGGGGGGCTGCTATTTCACGGCACACAAGCTTATAGCATGGCACTCGTGGAGAGAAATCCAGGCCAACCAGTGCTCTCTCTTTCACCAGCAGTCGGGTATAGTTGGCGGACGGTCAACGGGTACCAATAAACGGCATCAATGTGACTCCAAAGGCCAGTTTTGAATGGTGGAAGGGCAAAACCGGTTGTCGCGTACAGTTGTGCGGGTGTAAACGCAGCGCTTGGCCCTGTCCTGACTTTTGTGGTGGGCATGGAGACTGTTGTAGGAGCAGCTTTTGCAGCCCACTTGTGGTTCTGCCTTTATATTCAGAATAGTCATTGCAATTCTTAAGCAGCATCAGAAATAAAGATCAGAAGCAGTTCTTTGTTCCTATGAATGGAAATTGCATCTTGAATAAAATACCATGCTCCTTGAACATTAGATTCATCATCGATGTATACGATTCTGGTCAAATATTGGAAACACCTTGTGTGGCTGTTCTGTTGGCTTTTAACAGCCAACACAGTTCCTGGACTGTGCTTTAATTTAAGTGTCCCGCCGTTGCACTGTACAGCCAGTTCTCACTACCCGCCGCACACTTGCTATCCGCGAATTCGCGGGGAGCAGGATTGCCACCTACCTCTCTGTATTTGCGGTCTGCCATTGCGAAGGGGCTGCACTGTTTGTTGGTTTTGTTGCTATAGACTATGGGTGTGTTCAGATGTGATGCTGACCTCTAGTATAGGAGCACCAACAGCAGGGCTCCCACAGTCGTTTACAATAATGCATTGCAACCAGTTTAGTCCTGGTCAGGCCCATAGATGTCAACGTACGATTCAGGTTCATAGAGTGTATGTATGGCGAAGAGGGTCCCCTGGAACCTAACCCCGTTTTCCCCATGGACTCAATGATTTGGTATCCACTAATGATCCACTAGGTTTTCCAGGAGCCTGACCCTAGTGGATGGCAAGAGCTTGACCTGTACGTCACTCTGGCCACTCTAGTTGAATTGGAAAAAAATGATTCCTACATTTTATGGAAAATAAAGAACATTAAAGCTCATTGCTCTTGAGCTTCTGACAAAGTAGAAAATTCTTCTGTTGCGCTTCCAGAGTATGAACTATATTTTTAATGGACATTCTCCTTCACCTCACCTTGATTGCTTGTAGACTTCGTAGGATGCTGTCACTCTTGCTTTTGTGATGTGCTGAGTGTGGATTTGTCTTTTGCTTCCTTTCCTGCACAGCTGGGAAAATGGTTCTGCTAACATGTGCAGACCAGGATTTCTTGACGTAGAAAAAAGTTCTAAGAAATGAAACTATTTCGAAAGGAAAATATTGCGAGTACTGTATAGCCAACTTCTTTTTTTACACTATCAACAAAGTTGATTTGGCCTAGGAAGTTGAGGGTGAGTGTCGCTTGTGTTTGGAAATGAGATTTTGTTTGAAAAGGCATTTGCTTTGGTAATGAGAATTGCAGCGTCGGATTAGGGCTTTTTTGACTGCAACTTGAGTATTCATCAGTTCTGCTCTTGGGCATTTCTTTTGGTGGTGAGATGTGGAGAGTGTGTTTGGAAAAGAGATTCTTTTTTTCCTCAGATGGGAGGATGAACTAGGGAAGGAAAAATATTTCAAATTCTTGGGTAATAGTCTTGCATTTTAGGAGCTCTGGATGTTTCCAGTTTGGGGGGTGGGGGTGGGGAACCCACATTCTCCCAAATGAATAAATATGCATGAGACAAGCAGGGCCGGCAAATCCATGAGGCAAACTGAAATAGGGGCCTTAGGCAGCAGATGGACAGGAGGCGCCCACTTCTGTTGCTCCCCAACATTCCTCCACTGGAAGGAGCAGAGGCTGGCACATCACCCGGTAAGGGCAGGGGCAGGATTTGACCCACTGCCTCTGGTGCCAAGCCCTGGATACAAACTCAGCTCTTATAGATATGTCTCTCAGTTAACACAAGTGTTATAAAGTGTGCAAAATGACTCTTGCTGCATTCGGAGGGTTGAAAACGTCCAACATCCTGCGCTTGCCTGCTTCCTCCTCCCCTTTCTCGTGCCTTCATGAATTACATTTGCCCACAAACAGTGGCTTGGACAGAACATCATCGATTAAGTGGGAAGAAGAGGCAGCATGGAGTTGGTTTCCATTCCTCAAGCCCTGATTTGAAGGATTGTCTGAATCTGTGACTTTACATTGGGCATTGGAGACACATGGGGCTGGCAGCAGGCGTTGAAGAAAGACATAGCTAAGTTGTGTAGACTTGGGGAGGTAGAGGGGTGGGTGGCTGTCCTACTCGGGACAGGGAAAGCCCCCCCTCCCTCATTTCTCTACAACTGTTAGAATTGTTGTAGGTGGTAATTGCTTAAATATTTTTAAGCACATGAGAATTAATAGGACCAGGAAAAAGTATGGGTTTATTTGTTACGCAGCGCAGTGGACAGAACCCCAGGAGGGGAACTGACCCTTTGCTCCATGTGAGAACAGTTTTTATACATTTCCAAGCAGAACATCACATGGTTGCTGAGAAGGTGCATAGTCACAGAGTCATACAGGAAAAACAAGAGACTTTTGATTTACATTTTACAGAAAACAATGGGAACAATAGTGGGCTGAGCTGGGCAGAGGACTCTTGATGGTCCTTGATGGTCCGATCCTTGAGTTCTGGGAGACTTAATTGAGTTAGCTCCGGGAGTCTCCCTGCACCCAGAGTCAGCCTAATGTGTATGCTCTCCTTGAAAGGAGGAAAGATTAAGTTTGCCAAATGTGAGGCTTTTCCTGTGACCTGGGGAGGCAGCAGATATGAACAGAAACCAGGACAATATTTTTCTGCATCAGCGGGGATCTGGTGACCAGCTTAGTGAACCTTTGTTCCATTGACTTTTCCTCCACACAAGGCTGATGCCCGACAATCTCACCTCTCAGGAATCGGTTTGTGTGCCAGTCCCAGCAGGATCTGTCCTTAACGTGATGATGAGGCTTGCGACATGAATTGTTTCGAATAGGAATTCTCTGTGCTTGTAAGATGCGTCTGTATCCCAAACCAGGCTTCTTCTTCCTCATCCTCATTCTGAATCTGTGTAACCCTGAAGTCTGTAAGAACTGGGGAAGGGTGAATGGGCTGCTACTCCCTCCCTCCCTCCCATTTGCTCTGGGGCAGAGGCTTCTTTCCCTCTGCCCCTCCCCTGGCACTTAAGGACTTCTTGTTGTTTTTTCTTTTTTCAGGGAAAGGAGAAACACTCTAGGAAAGTCCTTAAGGGGCAGGGGTTGGCAACTGTTTTGTTTAAAGTGGCTGGATGGTCGCTGGTGATGTCATCACCTCACTGCCAAACGTCCGGGTTGCCGAGCACCGGAGGCAAAGCCTCCTGCCCAAGTTGCCGTGAGTCGGACAGGGAATGGTGACTCCTCCACTTCCTGTCTGTCGCATGGCAACTTGGCTGGGAGGCTTCACTTCCCAAGCTGAGGTCCACGCGGGCTGCGGATAACTTTGGCTTGGGGGTTGGATCCGTAGGCAACTCACTTTCGGTTTAAAAATACAGTTCACCTTTAAAAAGCACAGCGGGGTGGGGGTGGGGGGAAATGACGACGACGACGACGACGACCTCGGATAGCGTGGGGAATACTTTCCCCAAAAGTCCAGCTCTGCAGAAAACAGCACATTGTTGATCTAATAGGCAGGAAGTGGATGCTGATTGGCCCAAAATGCACTGCTGTCATTGGCTAGGGTTAGGAACCCTATTGGTTAGGAACTGCGAGCACCCGGATTTTGGGCCATTCAGATCCTGCTTGCTATGCCTCTTCCTTTCTCCCATGAATCTTTATTTCAACCTTTATTTAAAGGTTTCTGTGCGGAATGGTGTGCCCAGTGCAGAATGACTTTCTTACTGTTGTGTGGCTTAGAACGACAACTCTGGACAGTTCAATTGAGCAGGAGACACAGTTGACTGCAGCAGGTCAGACGATGCGCCCGGGGCCGTTCGGCAAATTCCGTCTGTTTCTTGAATGGCAGCAGGGCGGGACGGTCATCCCCCTCCCCCCTCCACGTGATCCTGGTGTGGGTCTGAAGGAGGTGCAGTTGGTGCAGTCTGGCCAGGCGACGTGTCCCACCTTCTTCACCCATTGCTCTGTGCTTCTCTGGCCTGTTTTCAGGACCTGTGTTTAGCTCAGAAAGGAGCTCCTTCAGGGCTGTTTGGCTTGTGTCAAGCATGGCATATTGTTCCTTGTCGCTTTTGAGCATAGAAAAATCATAGTCTTCTAAGCTAAACTGCAAAATATACTTTAGGCCAGAGGTTCCCAAACTTTTGAACCTCTTGTAAGTGTTTATGGGGGGGGGGGGGAGGACGACACGACACTAGGGCAGCGATGGCGCTTCTGGGATTGCACCACCACCACCAGGGGGAAAAAGGGCCAGGTCACGATCACGACCCACTTCCAGACGAAACCGGAAGTAGGTAGCAATCTGGAGCCGTTTTGAGGTGCGAGGAGGCCTGTGAGGGGTCCGGCACGACCTCCAGGTAGGGCTAAAAAAACACCCTTTATTCCTCAGCAGCGGCAGCACAATCCCAGAAGCGCTGAGAAACTTCCCTTAAGGGAGTAGCGACCCTTTGTTCTCGGCTGGGGCATCACGACGCCCCAAGTTTGGGAACCACTGTTTTGAGCTGTTGTAATGGAAAATTACGGTTGCCTGAGGCATGTTTAAGCCATGCAAATCCTTATAATAAAGGTAACATTTGTGTTTGTGAATCTACTGGTGCTAAAGAGTGAATGATTCTGCAAGTCACTTTTGCAGACTGCAGTCATTGAAAGTTTGCCGTTGTGTGTGTTTAATTTGAGGAGTTGGGAATGTGATGTTACATAGGAGAGGAGACTGACCTATGATATTGTTCTTCTAGAGAAATTTGTGTTTGTGTTTCAGGAATTTTGTGTGTGTGTGTGTTACCTGCAGAGGTTTATCCCCACCACAGCTAAAGCTGTTTCACATATGGTACTGTATTATGTGGGTATTTTCTGTCTGTGAATACAGAAAGTGTTTGACTGCTTGTCTTTGTTAGGTTAGGCCTAAGAAACATTTATCTCATCTCAGTCTAATCTGTGGTGTTTTTCTGGTTGGAAGCCAAATTTTATACCCAGGAGAGGGGTGCATATAAGTTCTCTTGGGAAATAGCTTTAACTATTTCTAAAGGTTTAATTAAAACATGTCTTTAGCTATGAACAAATTGCTATTATGGTGAGATGGAGGTCCCCTTCCTCTCCATTTTTAAGTTACAACTGGGCTTCTATCAAAAGCCTTATTTTCTGACCTCCTTTGAATCTTGCGTTGTGGAGACCAGCTTCCCTGAAGCAGTCCTGGGTGGCCCTCCTACAGTGGAGAAATTCTCTTTCCAAAGCAATCTGCCAAGGTGTTCTAGGTGTGTTAATTGGGGGGGGGGGGATAGCAAAGGTGACCGGTGCTAGAAATTTCAAGTTTGTGGAAGACTTCAGTCATGGGGACTGATTTAGTTGACTGTTTTTAAATTAAAACACAGGCATATCTTTCTCTTTCAGCGTGTTAGGGACCAGAGCATGGATGAAAGTCAAAAATGGATGAATATCAAAGCAGTGGTGTAGCTAAGGAGGGGGGCTGGGGGCCAGGCCTATGGGGGGGTGCCATTTAATAATAATTTTATTATTATTGAATTATTTATTGAATTTATATCCCACCTTTCTCATTTTTATTAGGGTGTGTATTGTATTGTGAGGGTCTGGGGGGATGAAATGTTATGTTTCTGTGAATGTTTTGGGATTATTATTTATTAATTATTATCATAGTTAATATTATAAGTAATGCGTTTGTTGGAACTCGAGGAGGGTGCCAACCTTTCATGGGCCCCGGATACACCGGACCCCTGGCTCCTCCTCCTCTGTATCAAAGCAGGGTCTTATTTACCTTGCAAATTTTTTTAGGCTGGCGAAAAACATAACTAACTAAGTTACTAACTATATGACATATGTGAATGCGTGTGAAACCTAAACAAAGAGAAATAAAAGAAAAATAAACATAACATCAAGGAATGTCATGGAAGTTTGGAGGAAAGAGGAAAGGGAGAAAGGTGGGGTATAAATTATTTAAATAAAACAAATAATAATTGAAAATGGTTGAAAGTGATGAAGGTCAAGGTGTATGCCTGTATACTCTTAGAACATCCGATAGTTTGACCCTGAAGGTTGAAAACAAAAGTACGGTAATGGCTTATACTGAATTTTAGGTTTCTCGAAATTGAGTAGCAAACTGGAAGGACTTCTGTGCCCTAAAAGAAATGGGGTGCAAAAGGGGTTCAGCGCCAGCCAGGCAGTCTTTTCTTCTCCTTGGTGCAGCTGAACTGTTGAAGTTTAGTGTGTTGTGCACCATTCAGCAGCCAGCAAAATACTTCTCCGTATTTTAACCACAAAAAACAACCTGGCCATGAGCACAGCCCGATTTTCAGGCCTGGATGATGCTTCTTTTTGGAGTAGTGGGGAAAATTTAGCATTTCTGTTCTCTAAATGGTTCTCTGATGGACATGTCTGTCTGAACTACAGTTCATTTCATGAAACTGCTCATCATACCCCCCCCCCTTTGTCCTCAAAACAATCCAATCGGAATGTGCTATTACAGAAATGTCATTTTATTTTGTTGTTGCTCTGAACAGCTGTGCATGACGAAAATACGTGTTGAGAGCTTGCAACACAACTTTCAAGAACTAGGATACTAAGGGACATGAACTGTGCCTCCTGGCTGTGGGCTTCCTGAGCCAGCACTTGGTTGGTACCAGGTGACACTTGACCTCAGTTGAAGAAAGAAAAACGGGAAGTCGTCAGCCTGTGGAAATACGCAGCGCTAGTTCTGGGCAGGCCCTCTTAACCCAGTCTTTGTGTATAGCATTTATTTTCTGCTGCTGAAGTCAAGTCTGAGTTCATAATTCACAGATCACTGTGCTTATTGCTAGGGGATGGGCGAGGCCATTGGCTGCTAGCTCAGTAGCAGAACACCTGCTTTGCCTTCTGATGGTCTCTGATTCATTCCTAGTGCCGCCTTGTTCCAGAAGAGTCGCTATATTTCATCTGTAGCAGCAGCGCAGCAGAGTCCCCTGGCACCTTGAAGAGAAGAAGTTTGTTTGGGCCTTTTGTGGGCTCTAGTGAGCCACTTCATCCGACGCGTGAAGTCACATCCTCAGCATGCCCACATCCGAGTGAGGGAAAAGGAAACAAGGTCATCTGTGACAAACTTAAAATGACGCAAGCTCAGCTCAGTGACACAATTTGCGACAAACTTCCTAGCGGTGCTTAGTCAGTGAACTGTAATGTAACAAGGAGCCCAAGTGGTGGTTCAGACCTCCTCCTGTGATAGTGCCAAGTTTTGTGTTTTTTCAAATACTAATTTATTTTTTCTCCTCTAATCTCTTTTTGAAGTTTGAAAGATCTTTGAAATTCTGGAGGCGGTTGGGGTCTGGGTGAGGGCCCATAGGTTGAAATTAAATCCAGAAAAGACAGAGGTCCTCTTGGTATGGAAATCCTCGATGTAGGGACTGAGTCATCTGCCGACTCTGAATGGGGTTGCGAAACCCCCCCCCCCCGGGAGTAATTCTGGACTCGCAGCTCTCCCCAGAGAGCCAGGTGGCAGCTATGGCCAGGGGTGCGTTTGCCCAGCTTTGACTTGAATCGATTGGACCCGACCATAGTGGTCCATGCCTTAGTGACGTCAAGAGCTGGATTACTGTAACATACTCTACATGGGGCTGCCCCTGAAGGTGGTCCGGAAGCTGCCGTGAGTGGAGGCCGCCAGGTGGCTACCAGAGCTGGGTGGTTTGATTCTCTTGGGCCGCTGCTTCGGCGACTACGCTGGCGGCCCACTTGTTTCCAGGCCCACTTCAAGGTTGCCGTTATTGACCTTTAAAGGTCTTAATGGTTTGGGACCAGGTTATCCAAGGTTATACTACCTTCTCCCATACATTCTGACCTGCCCTCTTGGGTCACCTGAGGGGGCTATCCTGCAAGTGCCACCTCTGCCCCAAGTTAGATGGATAGCGGCGCAAGGGCCGGCCTTTTCTGTATTGGTGGCACAACTATAGACCTCTGCTGGGGGAATTAAGAACTACCCCCTTGGCTCATGGCTTTTTTTTTTGTTTTGGTGAAAACCCACAAGGTTTTTGTTGTGTCGGGCGTTTGGGTGATGGTTTGGTATCTGTCTCCTGTGCCTCTATACAGGCGTACCCCCATATGCGTGGATCTGCTTATCCATAGATCGCCGTACCCTTGCACAAATAAACCTTTGTTTATTTTCATAGTGCTGGCGCCAAGGAAGCGTGTGTCTTGCACAAGAGCAGGCAAACAGCCTGAATGCTAGAGAGGCTCCGAATGTTAACAGGAAGCTGGAAACTTCCCAGGGAGGATCCTGGGACATGTAGTTCTAGTCCTGACCAGAAAGTTTTTATTAATTCATTTATTGTTTTATATATTGTATGTTATTTGATGGAACTCTGTAAGCCACCTTGGGCACTTGCTTTGGAATGGGAAAGGCGGGATATAACATTTAAAATAAGTCAATCTATATGCCAATAAAGGTGGCTCCTCCTCCTCCTCCTCCTAAATAATAATAATAATAATAATAATAATAATAATAATAATAATAATAATACTATAAATACCGGTAAATCATTCAGCTGCAGATTTTTAACTGATAGGTTTCCAACAGAAAACCTTCAGAAGGAGATGTTGCAGAAAAGTCTCCTGCCGCTTTAAAGACTGTTCATTTATCAGAGACCTTGTCTTCCTTTTTGGGATCTTCTAGTTATGTCTTGCACAGTTTTGGCTTCTTTCTGAGCCTTTTTTGTCTTGTGTGCTGCTTCTCACATGTTCTTTGTCTGTGATGCCGTATTCTTGCTGAGTTAACTGGATTGTTCCACAGGAACTTGCCCATTTATCATTCCGCTAGATTCGTGTCCAATATTCTGAAAGTGTATTTGGTTGTAGCTTCACATAGTACAGTAGTAACCGGAGCAGTTGCCTTGAAGCAGTTGGGTGTGCATTTCTGCAGTGAACGATTGGGGGGGGGGGGGGGGAGAATGGAAAGCAGTTTGCTTGAGTCCTTTGCATGGGGCGGGAGGTAGGCAAAGCCAGCATGGATACTGTTGGGGAATACAGTGTCAGTATTGACTCCACTGTAAAATTCTCTCTACAGAGCTCTCGTTGAGAGAGCATCCCGACCCGACCTATATGCTGGGCTGGATCTAAAAAGGAGCACTCATGGAATGCTGTTCTAACCTCTTGCTAGAAAAGCTGCGGTGGCTTAATGGTTAAGAAGCTGAACTGCAGACCGGGAGGTCGGTAGGACAGCAGTTCGAGACCCGAGTGCGGCGTGACGGAGTGAGATGAGCTCCCGTCTCCTGTCCCAGCTCCTGCCAACCTAGCGGTTCGAAAGCAAGACATTGCAAGTAGATTAATAGGTACCGCTGCAGCGTTCTGTTAGTCATGCCGGCCACATGACCACAGAAGCGTCTTCGGACAGCGCTGGCTCTATGGCCTTAGACACGGAGATGAGCACTGCACCCTAGAGTCGGGCACGACCTACTTTCGAGCAGGGGAGACCTGTACCTTTACCGAGAAAAGCAAATTAAATCCGGCAGATGTCTTTTTGCTTGTGCGTTTCTAGTTATAAAATGTATAGTACCTGGCGTGTTCCTGCATTTATGGAACAATTTTAGCAGCGTTTTTCTTCTTTGGGCCCTCTGCGTTTAAATAAAGCCTTGAAAGACAAAACCGGTCTGGTGTATCATTCAGGGAATCGAGGTTAAACTAGCAGGATCCTGAAGACGTTTGAACAGTATTTTAATTTCATTGAATTTTAATTTGTGTTAGTGGAAATGTGATGCTTCTAACTTTTTACCTGCCCTGATCCTTTGGGCTGGACTATAAATGTACAATTATACTGCTTAAACATAGTTAATTTATCTCGTGGTGTCAACAAATTTAAGCTTAGAAATGGTTCTTAATACAATATAACATTGTATCTTGTGCTGGAAGCCTCAATTTGAGGATACAGTCGGACCTTTTTATCCACGATTTTTTTATCCACGGATTTGACTCAACACGGATGGCAAAACTGTGGAAGAGGGAGTCCAACCGCACTACATTACCTCTTTTTTTCAGCGTTGTCGGGGGCCTGCCAGCCACTTCCAGACTTCTGCGCGTGTCCAAACCGCTGAAAAATGCAGCCAGGAGTCTCTGGCACCATTTACAGGTTGCTTCCAGTAGTGGCTTTTGTTTTTTCAGTCAGTTTAAACAAGCTCAGGAGGAGGGAAGCGGTGAAGATGCTGGAAAAAAGATAATGTGGCACCGCTCCCGACCCCCCCCCCCCTGGATTTCATATACCACTGATTTTCTTATCCACTGTGGTTCCAGGAACAGAACCCCAGCAGATAAAAGGGTCCAACTATATCAAAGATGAAAAATATTTCTTCTCTCTCTTTCCTCCCCCCCCCCCCCCCATGCCACCTGCAGCTCAAAGGTTTAAAGCATGTTTTTCACAGCTGGTTATATTTTTAAACTAATAATTTGAATGCTTGTTTAGTAATGCTCCTGTCTCCCAGAGGGCTCTTTCCTGCTTGGGTTGTTTTTCTGTGTGTTGAGATGTGTTGATGAAGAACAGAGAGAGGCATAATTAAAAGAAGAGTCTCCGTGACTACCGTCATACGCTAAAGGACGCTAGCAAATACTAAGATTGGTTCACTGTTGCAGAAAAGTGATTCTGTTTTACCACTTGCAAAGTGGTGGGGAGAACTTTGAATGTTTGCGGGGGCGGAGCCAAAAGTGGTGGCGATCCAGGGGATCGCCACCGCTGCAGCCGAAACCGCCCCCGAAACAGCCGTTGCGGCACTTACCGGGGCTTCGGGGAGGCCTGCACGACCCTCTGCAGGCCTCCCCAATCTTTGGATCACTTCAAAACTGCGATCTTTGGATACTTCCGGTTTTCATGAAAGCCGAAAGTGCC
Organism: Plestiodon gilberti rubricaudatus; assembly: GCA_026170595.1. Classification (NCBI taxonomy): domain Eukaryota; kingdom Metazoa; phylum Chordata; class Lepidosauria; order Squamata; family Scincidae; genus Plestiodon; species Plestiodon gilberti. The sequence goes on from JANXHW010000013.1 coordinate 25,489,239, forward strand.
CAAAGATCACTGTTTCGAAGCTCCCCCAAGCCCCGGTAAGTGCCGCAATGGCCGCTTCGGGCACTTTTTGCCGGCGGTGGCAATCCCCCAGATTGCCGCCGCCCTCGCCATGCTGTCCCCACCCCTTAAGGGGGCAGGGGACAGCTTTTGTTCTCAATGGTGGGTCACAACCCACCACTTTGAGAACCACTGCGGTAAGGCATTGTGGCTCCACAGCGCAACTTCAGTATGTGCGGGTTTGGGTATCTACGTCCATCCGTCCGTCCCGGAACCAATCCCCGGCGGATACTGAGGGCCCACTGTACTCTCAACATGTCTACCTTTGCTCCAAAGCTTTATTGATCAGTATTGGTTGTTCCATTCATCACGGCAGCTGACTTACATGTTTAGTAACAAAAGGCCTCCGAGGTCGTCATTTAATGAAAAGGTTATGATTGCTGACATCGGAACTGTCTCTTGTTTTGCCAGGTGGTCGATGTGAGAGGAACTGTCCACGAATGGTCATTTCAGCGATGATGGCAGACCAGCCGCCGCCATTAGAAGCCACACCCATTTTGAACGAAGTGCCACTTCTACCTCATATGGTCAATGGCGATACCACGCAGCAGGCAAGTGAGCCGCCTGTGCCAGGTGGAGGGGGTGAGGCAGGGGCTGTCCTTCCATTCTGCCAACACTTAGAGGCGCAGGCACCCTAGGATTGAGAGAACACTTCTCTTAGCTAGGGACTTAGATAGATGAGAAGCTTCCTCTGTGTGGTGGCCATAACTGCGCCAGGTCCTTCCCTCCTTTGTGTGACTGGTGGTTAACTTGCAAAACGTAAGTGGCTGGCAAATGTACATCAAGTAAAAAAACTAATTTAGAAGTAGTGGTGAGTTCTTTGTCCTGTTTCATATTGCTGAAACAGAATGAGGGGCTCAGAAGGCAGGGAATTCCAGTTCAAAATTCAGCCAGGAGCCGCCACCCTCCTCTTTTCTGGCCTCCCCCTCCCCCCCACTGTGGGGTAAATGGAGATGATACTGGCTTAACTTTACAAGGCTGTGGTAAGGATTACTGGGAATAGGTGTGATGCCTCTTGAGCGCTCCGGAAAAACAATATAGGGGCATTTAAAGCAGCCTCCTGTTGCCAGTGTAGAGATCAGTGGTTCCCAACCCTTTTAGCACCGGGACCCACTTTTTAAAACGACCCTCTATCAGGACCCACCTAGCTTTACAAGACTTTTAAAAGAGGTGCTGTAGAAAGAAATGTATTTATTTACAAGTAATATTTATTTGCACAAACCTCAATCTATGTCTTGTAATGAGGCAGCCCTAAGGAATAGCCTCAAGGCTTGAGGGGCTTCGGTATGTGACCCAGCCTTCCCCTCCCCCCACTGCCTGTCATTGAAGGTCTTGGAAAAAACCTCACCGTTAAAAAAAAAAAGACGCTCAAACATGTACAGCATCTCCCTATATTTACACAAGCTTTCAAACTGCAGGAGCTCAGCTCTTTGACGGGCAATTGGCAGCTTTCTGATTTTTGAATAGCTTCAGGGCTTGAGGCAACTACTTATCTGATCTTTCCATCACATCTATGTTTTCATTGGAGGCTCTGTGGGACCCACCAAAAATCAGGTTGCGACCCACAGTTTGAGAAACACTGGCCTAAAGGAGATGAAGGCCAAGTGACGATTTAGTCATTGCCATGGAGTGTGCTTTCTGTTAGATGCTCTGCAACTGGGAAGACTGGAGGGAGGAAAGGAGACTGTTGTGGGAGAGCGAGACAATCCTGCAAGGAAAGCCGGCCCAAGACCTCCTGGAGCAGGAGTCGCATATCAAATGCGCTCTCTCTCTCTCTCTTACTTTTTTATTTAACGATTAATTACCTAATTAATTAATTGATTAATCCATTTAATTAGCAGTTAATTAGCAGGGGGTACTTGAGAAAATTGGACCGTGATAGGGGGTACCCGGGTCTCCACAGGTTGAAAACCCCTGCTCTAGTCCAGTGGTTCCCAAACATTTTAGCACCAGGACCCACTTTTTAAAATGACACTCTATCGAGACCCACCAAGCTTTATGAGGGTTAAAAAAGGTGATCTAGAAAGAAATATTTTTATTTACTTACAAGTAATGTTTTTTTTTAATTTATTTGCAAAAAACCTCAATTCAGTTCTTGTAATGAGGCAGCCCTAATGAATAGCCTCAAGGCTTGAGGGGCTTCGGTATGTGAAGCCTCCACTGCCTGTCATTGAAGGTCTTGGAAAAACCTCACCGTTAAAAAAAAAGACGCTCAAACATGTACAGCATCTCCCTATATTTACGCAAGCTTGCAAACTGCAGGAGCTCAGCTGTTTGCAGGGCAATTAGCAGCTGTCTGATTATTGTTTCCAGCCTGGAATAGGCTGGAAACAGTTAGTTATCTGATCTTTCCCTCACCCGTTTTCTTTGGAGACTCTGCGGAACCCACCAGAAATCAGGTTGTGAGTTTGAGAAGCAGTGGTGTAGGGCCAATACAGCAACCCGTCCTTGGGTAGTTAGTTGGGTAGTTAGTTGCATTCATCTCAGTGTGGGGATTAGAAGAGAGAGGGGTCGGCGGCAGCCCCTGAATTTGACATTTAGCCCTTTATCTGCTTCAGAAGCCCTTTTTGTTGTTGTTGTTCCCCCATGGCACACACAGGGGAGGAGGGAGCAGCGGGAGCCTGCTCCCCCCCCCCGCTGCAGCTGCACTCGTGAAGCCCCTCCCTCCCTCCCTGCCTGTGATCCACATTGGTTTGTCACGACCATTGCTGATCAGAAGGGTGCGTGGCTTCTGGAGGGAGACGGGCTTGCTGGAGTACTCGGGCTGCCCCAATTGCATAGGGACGCAGAACGAGAGAAGAGGGCTAGTGGAAAATGAAGAACGTTTTCAGGGCACTCTCAGCGTAACACACTGGTCCTCATTTGCCCTGCTTAGTCAACAAGTGTGATACCGCTTAGATGTGAGTAGAGCTTACCTTGTCTAGGAGAGAGAGTGCTCAGTTTTACCAATGCGGTTTATTAAAGACAAAAGGAACTACAATTAACGTTCAGACTCTCCAAATAAAGTGATATTCTCATGTGGGATGTTCTCTGGAGATATTAGAGCCTCTGTTCTGAGGACCTACAAATATGTAAACGGTCAAGCTTTTGCTAACAGAACGGTGCTTCAAAGCCAGTTTCTAATCCAGATTCCTGGCATAAATGCAAAACTACTTTCTTTTTACTTTGTGATCTTTTCTCTACAGCAGGACTGCACCTTGACTTCCATCGCTTTCCTCTTTCAGCCATTTTCAATTATAACCATGTTTCAAATTCCGTCCACCTTCTTTTCGTCCAATTTTATCCAACCTTCCATGACGTTTGTCAATGTTCTTATGTTTCTTTTTATTTCTCTTTATTTAGGCTTTGTATGCATTCTCATGTATGTTATAGTTATTTACATTTTTCACCAGCCAAAATAAATTTGCAAGCTTAAATAGGCTCTGCTTTGACATTCATCCATTGTTGACTTTTTTCATACTCGGGTCCTTAACCAGACGAAAGTGCAAGGTATTGCTGTATTTGTTTTTAAAGGAACCTGTGAGCTAATATGTTTGTGATCCTTTGTCTAATTAAAGGGCTTCCAAATTATTTCTCTTCAGGTCTGCTGTATTAATTATTTTCTCTTCAGGTCTTTTTTTCGCCGAAAAAAGAGGAAAAATCCCCCTCTGGCCTTAGCCTCTAGGCGGGCAGATTTCCCTTTTTTCTCCAGTAACGTTTTCGCTGCCACCACCCGAGGAATTAAACGGTAGGCCACGCCACCTTGGGACTGCGCGCCTCCACCAATAGTTGCTTTGGGTTCCCTGCTCCGACAGGTCCAGCAAACACAACTCAGAAGTGTGCACCACAGCTCCAACTGTGCGTGCACCGTTCGGCTTGGCACCCTCGCTCCAACGTAGGGCCCAACCAATTAAATAAAACAGCTCCAACTGTTTAGACTTCAGGTAACGTGCAGAGTGGTTAGCGTGTGGGGGACCCCTTTAATTCAGTGTTCCACACCAGGTGTAAGAATAGGTGTCTTTATTACTTAGGCTTTGCAAGCATAGGTTAAAAGGCAGAATAACTGCACACAACATTTCTTTGACAGACAGAATACACATGAAATAGAAAATAATAAATAATAAATTCCTCAAACTAAGACTGGTTCCTAACTCACCAGAGCAGATGGTACGAGGCACAAAGCCTCCAGCTAAGATGTTACATGGTGCCGCCTTTCAGAGGGTTAGGGTTAGGGTTAGGGACTGTAACCCTAACCCTAACCCTTTCAGAGGGTGCTCCCACAGATGTTCAACAAAGCAGCATTCAAGACGCAGAGAGGTGGGCTCCGGATCTGGGATCTGACCCGGTCTAACTAAAGGGCTCTAGGGCTACCTTTTTTATACCATTTGGGGGGCTACTTGATGGACAGGTGATGTGACCCAATAAAGGACTTGGGACTAACCCCTTCCTCTGGAGAATGACTCAGCAAACCCCTGATTCCCATAGAAAAAATGCCCCCAGGTGAAATACATAACATCAAATTGGCTCACGAGTTCTCACACTGGTATCAGATGTGTTTTTTGCACCACTCAAGCCCAGCTGCAAATCACGCCACCATAATCAAGCTGATGACCTTGGATCTGTCACCAGGGAAAGAAAGCACCTCCTCCCCATGAGCTTAAAGAGAACAGAACTAAATTTGATTTTTTCGCTACATCTGCATTTGAGAAAATTCAGACTGTTAATTGGAAATAAACCACCAAGAATTATCTTCTCCTCTCCTAACCTCCATAAATCCCAAATGACTTGAATGGGTTACGTTGCACAATGAAGGCTTGAATTAGTCCCTCTCCTTATCTTTTGTTTAATCAGTTTCTTTGGCTACCCTTCGTCATGGCAGGTAATTTGAAGGTATTCCGTGGCGATGATTTTTATCATCTAGCTAGCAGTAAGGCTGGAATCCTAGAAGCCGCTTCAGTCCTGTCCTCGGGCACATTCCCAGGCCATGTTGTGAACTCTCTTTGAAACTTCCCTGGCTTTCAAAAGAGACTTGTTTTGCAAAGCTTTGCAAAGAATTCTGGAGCGACCTTGGGAGGGGGAATCGCGCGATCCAGAAGAGGCTTCCAGAGCGCAATTTCAGCATGTTTAAAGCAAGAACACACTGCGGTTTAACTCTAAAAGATTTTTTAAAAACCTGCTTTTTCTCCGTGTTTTTTTTCTTTTTCCATAGCGTTTTAAAGTGGACTCCAGTATATGCGGATCCTCGCTATCTGTGGGGGAGGGGGCGGAACGGACACCCCCCCACCCCCCGCAGATAGTGAGGGCCAACTGTATACATTCCATGGGCTGTTAATGAGAATAGCTTGGATCAGGTGGAGCAGAAGAAGATGAGAAATCTGGTTCTTATTTTATTTTGAATGGAACAAAAGATCTGTTTGTTCTTGGTTTAATTCAGTGCCTTAACTTTCTGCTAGAGATATAAAATGTTTAGCCTGTTTAGCACTTAAGAACTGGGTCAGAAGCTAGGAAAATGGGCACATGAAGACTTTTGGTTTGTGGAAAGAAGCTTTTTCAGGAAGAAGCAAAGGGCTGGGCGGTTTCTGTGGCCGCATTAGGTCGTCCCCAGCCGTTCCCATCTCTATTGTCTGATCCACAGATTGCGTCGTCTTGGCCCTCTTGAAGCAGTTTGCTTTCCATGGTTGTAATTTTTCCACGCAAAAGAAAAAAGGAAACCTTGCAAAGTTTAGAGGAATCCATCTTTATATAAAAAAAAAACCACTTGCAATCGCCAGAGCTTCTACATTGCTTGTTCTGTAGCTAGCCGCTTTAACTATGACTGACGTAAATTGGGACGATGTGTGTGTGAGCCAGTGGTTTAGGGCAAAACATAAAACCCAAGACCTCTGTGTCTGCGAAACACAGTTGGTGGTAATGGTAACACCTGTTTGATTTGGTGAACTTGTGCTTGAGTGAAAAGCATTGAGATAGCTAGTTTAAAGTGTCAGGCTCTGAATCTTGTAAAAATGGTAAAAAGAAAAGACTGTGGCTGTTTGCGAATCTCTCTTCACAGTTCTGTCCTTGACTTGACTCCAGCATTGGTTCTTGTCTGGGGTTGAAAAGGCATGTTGCTCTTAGTAGATACCAAGGACAAGGCCTCTTCCTGCATTCTGAAAAATTCAGACTGTCCTTTCTGGCTTCAGGTAATGGCAGTTCTTGAGGAATCGCCTGCAACGTGCCAAAGAGTCACTCCTTAAAGGAGATCCCTTCCTTCAGAAGACTACAAGCCCAGTTTTGCAGAAGAGGCGTCCCTTCATTGTGTCCCTTTAAGCAACTTTTAATCTTGCAGCTTTATCTGGCTGCATCGCTACGGTTGCCAGTATTTGCCAACTTCCTGTTGAGGCAGCATTGGTTCACCTAGCTTGCTCTTGGCGGTCAGGGACACAGATTTGGAAGGACGTTTCACAGAGACCAATGGAACCTGCTTCTAGGCAAGCATGTTGGGACCGGTGGTGGTAAACGTGTGCTGTGGCCTTGATGGCTTCCTTGAGGTTAGACCATGCGTTGTCTGTTGATCTCACTTGTTCTTCCAGTTAAAAACAACCCTACGGTATTTGCAGGCGTTTGTGTCATGACTGTAAGAACTCCCAGTCTGGAATTTCGCAAACGCGTGTGTTTGAATCGAAGTGACTTTTCTCCACCGTCGCCTCTTCCACCTGTTCTGCTGCTTAAGCAGAACTGTGTCCCTCCCATAGAAATGCTAACCGCCTCTGAGGAGGAATAGGGGGGAGGAGGAGGAGGGAAGAGGAAGAAGCAAGGCAGCATCCATCACCGCCCCCTCTGGTCTATGTGGATTGTGCTTAACCCCATCTGAGCTGCCACGAAGGCCTCTTAGAAGGTGGAAAGGCAGCATGCAAATACCCACCTCATTTTCCTTCCTTCCTTTCTTCCACATTGGTGCAGCTTACAAGCCATGATGGGGTTAAGCAACCTCCTGGTTTTAGAATTAGGTTTTCTCTGTGCCAGGTGCAAGGGAGTGGCGACAGGATTCAAGTATTTTGTTGGCTTGTGTGCTCCCTGAGGCATCTGGTGGGGCCACTGTGTGATACAGGAAGCTGGACTGGATGGGCCTTTGGCCTGATCCAGCCGGGCTCTTCTTATGTTCTTACTCTTAGCAAGTCAAACAAGTCTGCCGATTTTTTAATCTCTTCCCAGAACATGGCGACTGGTGTGTTAAGGTAACGTGCTATAGTTAACAGCCGATAAGAGGCCTACGACTGAGACAGAACACCACCAGTGTTTGCTTTTTATACAAGTTTGCCTTTCTTCTGCTCAAAATTGAAGTCTCCCAGCCTTCTTGAAACACTGAACTCTTGACACATGCCACCGTTTTCTGCAGTTCTTGTAGGTTTTATGTATCCTTGCAGGACGCAGAAAGAATGCAGGTAGAAAGCAGCCCCTTGGTGTGGTATTCTCCTCTGGGTGGGCCTTTCTGTATATACGGGCTGCCTTTTAATTGAAGCAGTGGAACCGATGGCAGTGTCGTCGTCGTCCTCTCTATAGGCATCTTGGAGCAAGTCCGAGTCTCCTAAAGACGAGACAAGAAGCTGTATTGTGTGTTGGTTTGCTTTATGAACGTATCAGTGGACCCGCAGAGAGTACTTTCTATGGAAAGCCAGGTCTGCTTCATTGACCGGTTATGTTTGGGGAGAATATTGAGCTCTAGAGCAGCACTTCTCAAAGCTGTGGGTCGTGACGTTGGGCCCATCCGCCCGCCCTTGTGTCTGTTCGGCTCCAAATGACGCAATTGGAGACCGTTCCCAGGCTGCGTTGGCCCAGGACACACGCCATTGGCCTTCATGGGCCTCAGAACGCCGCCTCTGAAAGAGACCGGAAGCGACTTCCGGTCACTTCCTGTCACTTTCCAGCCTTCTGGTGTACGTCCCTTCCAGTCCCTTCCAGAGGGGGCGTTGTGAGGCCCGCAGAGGCTGCTGTCATGCGTCCTGGGCCTGGCGCGACCTGGGAGCAGCCTCCAGAGGCTCCCAGACACCGTACCCTGCAGCACTGGGTTGCGACCCACCACGAAAGTCTTCAAAGCTCTTGAAAAAGAGCTTGTGCAATGCCTGGCACGGTAAGAGCTAGATCAAGCATCATTGTGCAAAGTGAATGGAGATGTCTTTTAGAAATCACAGTTCATTCTGCATTCTAGGCATTCCAAAACGTGAGTGTCTGTCTTGGGTAGACGTGCCTTCAGGTGGGACTAAATGTCGGCTTTTGTTCTTAGGTGATCCTTGTGCAAGTAAACCCAGGAGAGACATTCACAATCAGAACAGAAGATGGACACATTCAGTGTATCCAAGGTAAAGGACCTTGTATAGATCTATTCCAAAAATGTCTTTTATTTATTTTATCTCACCTTTCCCCTTTCAAACAGAAGGTGCGCAGGGCAAAATATGTATTGTGGAATGACTGGCGTGTGCTCTGAGGGCATGACATCCATGCTTTTGGGATATTTGCTGCAAACCTGTCCAGTCTTACGCATATAGAATTGTATTTAAAGGACCATTCGTCCTCCGACAAGCTGTTGGCTGACCAGCTGCCTTTCTCCCTGCAGCTATTCAGGCCATATGCAGAGACCACAGAAATGGTAGAAGAGGGTTTTATAAAGCAAAGAGCTGGAGGTTCCTCTTGCAGAGAAGCTGCTAAGCAATACCTCTATGGGACAGCCGGGAAGGGGGGGGGAGCCGTAATCGCACTGCTACGCTGAGCTGGTGGAAACATCTTGGTCCAGGGGTTTCCAGGTACCATACCAGTACCCCCAGTGGTACTTTGGCTGACTACTGGTGGTACTCAGACCACCGGAGCCCCGCTCCGACGTGGCTCTTTCAGTGGCGTCTGTTCACTCCCGAGAGGCTCCTGTCTTTGGAATGGCCTCTCGAGAATGCTGAGAAGGGCCCTCGTCCCACCCGCCCAGAGCCTCCTACCTGCGTTTTCTGGCCTCTGAAAACCAGGAAGTAACTGGCGATAATGTCATCGCCCATCACTTCCGGTGGTACGCAGCAGGAGAGTGGCGCCGGAGGTGGTACTTGGCCGGGAAGGGGTTGGGAACCCCTGTCTTCATCAACTTCCAACCTGGCAAACAGATCCTCCTGAGCATGAGCAAAACTCACCCAGTGTGTCCTCATCATCAGGGAACCGTTGCTGTACATTGTTTTTTTTTTTTAAGGAACCCAGCATTCTATCCCTGTTCTCTCAGTTTTCCTCAAAGTGAAATGGAAGAAAAAGATTGGGGGTGGTGTGGGGGGGGGAAGAGGCTCTCCCTAAGTGGTGGGCTGCGATCTGAAAGAATATCTCCCTGGCTTGAGCCGCTGCCAGTCCGTGCTGACACGACTGAGCTGGCGGGACCCACCGCGCAACTCGGCAAGCAGCTTCCTGTGCCCCTCTCTCTGGCAGTGACCCACTTGCTCAGGGTTGTGGGAAAACGCCTTCCATAGGGCTTTCCAGTCCTTTCCAGTCCGCCTGGCATGGAAATGCCTTTTCCCCTTTCAGACCCACATCCCCTCTCTTGTTTTCCTCTTCTGTGTCTCCAGTATTTGCTTTGTTCTTAAACGTGGCTTATGAACTGTTCTCTGCTGTGATTTGCTGCTGCTCAGGACGAGACTGAAAAATCGCGGAGAGGTTTTTCCGTAGGAATGGGCTGTTGCATGCCTGCCGACGTGTGCTTCCTGCCACGGAGGTGGTCAAGCTTGTCCAGTGACCGGTGACTGCGCCGTCGGTACAATACGCAGACATGAACTTGCTGTGGCTTGGTTTCCTTTCAGGTCCAGCACACGTCCCGATGATGTCACCAAATGGTTCTGTGCCTCCAATCTTTGTGCCTCCTGGCTACGTATCTCAGGTAATCCCAAAAGACCTTTGATGCTTGGCAAGGGCAACGTTTCCTGGAGGAAGAGAGATCATCTGCTTTTGTAAACGGAAAGTGGAAAGTGGGTCAGTTCCCCCTTGTGGTGTTTAGCCTCCCGCTTTTGCTATAGGCCTGGTGTAGACGACACAGAGTTTCCCGGTCTCTTAACCATGGTTAACTGATCCGGAGCACCCTATAGGCTTCCAGGATCCCTCTCCCTCATGTCTTTCCTGCATGATTACCCGTCCCTCTTTACCGTTAACCCTAATGTAGCATTGCATCTGCGCTGTGGTTAATGCAGCCAGGCAGTGTTAGCTTGAAAGCAAATCGGGTTTGAGAGTATGGTCAGCATTGGTGCAGATGGAATTCTGCACCATGGTAATGCTAAAAGGGGAAGAGGGGGAGCATGTTAGGCCTTAACCAACCTCTTAACCATGGTTTAGAGCAGCAGTTCTCCAATGTTTGGTCTCCAGAGCCCTTCCCACTTCTGACAGTGGTATCAGACTCCAAGGAGACCAAACACCTTGAGAAATGCTGTTTAGGGGATCAGGAAACGTTGTTGTTGTTGTTGTTGTCGTCCCCCCCCCCTTTTCTGTTGCCTCCCAGCGATTCAACGCTGGGTCTTCCGTAGGAAGCAGGTGTTTTTGAAAAGAGGAGGAGTTTGTCTTCGGAAGCCCATCTTTTTCTTGCCTCTGTTCAAGAAGGTTGCAGGATCTAAATGGTGTCTGCCTGAGGCCCCGTTTGCTGCTTTGTCCGCAAGGCAGATGGAGAAAACCGATCCTTGTGGCTTGACTCTTCCTCAGCCTGATTGGTGGCCCACCTCCACTCGGGAGAGCCTGGGTTTAGCTGCCTCCCAGGTCATCCGTGGCTCCCTTGGCGAGCAGCACTCCAGGCCGTGGCTTGGGCAGACCACCAGGGGAGGCTCTCCGAGGGCTGCTGCTTCTGTCGGCTGGCCTTCGACCTGGGTCTGCGAAGGTCTGGTCTGTGGGTTGTCTTGAGGGTTTAGGACCCGACGTTGGGTAGTTGGGCCCTTTTGGTCTCCCCACCGCAGCCCTGGAATGATGAGAAGGAGCAGGAACCACCCGGTGTTGTGCTACATCTTGGGTCTAGTGGTGCTGACCATGGCTGTTCCGTAGTTAACTTGTGTGGAATGAATTCTCTGCTGCAAGCTGGTGGCCACCACTGGCTCAGGCAGCTTTCTAAAACCGATGAGCCACGTTCAGGGTGGGGAGAGGGCCAGCCACTGCTGTTAGCCGTGAGAGCGGAAAGAAACCCTGTTCATGTGTCAAGGGCAGCGCCCTTGTGAATGCTAGTTTCCTTGGGGGCAAGCAGGAGGGCTGCTGCTACCATCATGGCTCATCTTGGGCATTGCAGAAGTTCTTGGAAACCAGATGCTGAACTGGAGAAGCCAGAGGAGGTCTGATCGGGGGTGGGGGGTGGGTGGGAAGGGTGTTTGTGTCCCTCTGTCCAATGTTCTTCTTCTGCTTCATTGGTTTGAGTCGCCCTGTCCTGACTGACAGAAGAGCAGCAAGTTGTATGCTGGACAGCGCACTGCTGTGACCCCTTGATAACCTGTCTTTGTTCCTGCGGCCTTTTGTGTGTGTAGCAGCAGCCTTGCTTGGTGACTCGGCTGAGCATGTGCAAGGCCTGTTGGCTGCTGGGGGAGGGAATGTGAATTCCCTAGCCCTGAATCGTTCAGGCTCCATCTTGGAGCGCAGACCCGGATGGCAGCGGCAGAGGAACCTTGTAGCTCTGATGACGCCAGTTGGCTGGACTGACGCAGACGTTGGCTGCTCTGTGTGTCGACACCCCCCCCCCCCGGAGATAAAATCCTCCCCACAGCACCTCCTGGGCTGGGCTTCCTTTTCATTTCAGCTTTGAGATTCATACTTTGTATCCCATAACACTTACCTAACCGGTAGGCAAAAGATGATCGAGTAAATGTAATTTAAAAAAAAAACCCATTCTCTGTGTTATTCACAGAGTATGGAGCATAATACCCGTTTTCAAGATTTCATTATGCCTACCGTAAATATTTAAAATTGATTGACAGCCCTTGAAGAATCAGAGTGCCTTTCTGTCTTCTGGTCACAAATGCTGTGGCGACTAATCGGGACCTAAAATCACGGGGGTCTCCCTGTCTTGTGCAACAAGGGTCCTAGTCTTCACTCGCTCGTTCCTTGATCCCTACAGGAAATGCATGACCCTGAGTCGGTCGGGCCTTCCACTAGGTATGACCCTGGACTTTCCTTCAGCTGAAGCTGGGTGTTTCAAGGGCGTGTGCGTGTGCTCCCTTCCCTCCCCACTCCCTTCCCTCCTGGTCTTGTGCAGTATTGGTTTGTTGCAGCTCCGTGTTTGTACCACTGACTAAGGGCTGCAACAAGGACAGGGACTTGGGCGGAATGCACTCGGTTTCCTCTCTGCAGTTTCCCTGACTCTGCTTGCTTGCGAGGAAACCTGTCTGAGAGCAGTAGCAGCAGCAGCGTGTTCCGCTTTGAGCAGCAGCAAGAGGCCCTTGAGGTCCTGCTGCTTCAGGAGCACCTGGGTTAATAAGGAAGTGGGAGGAGCCTGCTAGGCCAGCCCCACGCAGGAAAGCAAAGCAACCCCCCCCCCCAGCCTCCTAGTGGACGGAAAGGGAAGCACCTGTGCCAACTCCACGAACAAGTAGGGGGAGAATTCACAGGTAAGTCACCAAATTGTCCTGTCTGCACTGAGCCACAGTGGTGCAAAGCACCACACCTAACCCTTCGAACTGGGGTGTTTTGTTGCATGTTTGAAGAAATCAAGCACACCTTTTTAGAAGAAGACTTGTAACCGAGGAAGAAAATCCATCCTTTTGAAAATGCATAACCTCACATTCCTTGCAGATGTCTTTGGGTCACATTTGTCGTGGTAATCCACGGCTTGATACGCTTGTTCGTTTTTAAGGTTACGTTTCCCCATCAGTCTGATCTATCTTGAGAAGTTTTCCAGTCGGTATATTTGGCATAACAACTGGTAGTTCCAGCTCTGAAATATTTGTTTGGCCAGCTAGACCATCATGGGAGAACTGACTGGCCAAACTAAATGAGCTTCAGACCAAAGAATTTGTTAGAGAAACTTGCTGGATAGAATCTTAGGCTTGTCCTCTTATAAAACTTTCTGACTCAGATACAAACTGTGATTAGATTTTGCCAGTGGTTGATAACATTCAACAACTCAAAGGGCATGATAAAGGAAATAGCCTTGACAGGAAGAATGATGATCCTTGTGCATGTTGTGATGAGTTTCAGTAAGTGATGAGTTTCAGCAGTAAGGTTAAGTGTGAGTATGTAACTCGTGTGTGGCTTTCAGATTAGTGCACATCCTTACGTATTGGCACACGCTCCTGATTCCTGCTCACCTTGTGAAAATCCTTGCGTGGATATCAAGGTTTTGTACAGGACCGGCTATTTTCCGACATTTCCACTGACCGTGGAAAACGTGGCATTGAATTACTTTCCAGTCCAGTGACTGACAAGACAGAGGCAGGTAAGGGGCTGGTTGACCTTCACGGGGTGTGTGGAGGCCACTCGTGGCAGCCAGCCCCCCGTCACTAGGCCTGTGTGTTCTGCATGTGACGTGCTTTTGTCTGTCCATTTCTGGTTTTGTTGAGGACGGAGGTGTCTGGCACTGAACGTAGGTCACGTGACCATCACATGAACGTTCAAGGGGTTGGGGTTTTTAGTAGAATAAAAACCAAATGTTGGGCAGTAAGCCAGAGGTTCGCCCTGTGTGTCCCATCGTAGGTAGAGCCCAGGTGCTGAGACGAAGTGCAAACCAGCCCTGACATCCTCTAGTGGAGCCTCCTGCAGGGACGTCGTCGTAACCAGCGGGTGGGACAACTTTGCGGTCAGCCATGAACTGACGTGGAGGATTTCCTCCCTGTCTTTTTATGACGACTTCATTTTAACCCCCGTGTCTTGTGGCAGATGCTGGATTTCAGCCTTGTTTCCTTCTGACCTTTTCAAATCAGGCTGAAGGCTGAAGACTGCAGTAGAAATCAAGTGGAGGTGGTGTGCCTCTTATTTGGGGCAGGCTCCCTATTTCCTCCGGTAGATCTGCAAGACCGTTTGAGGGGGTTGGCATTGCACAGGAGATACACAGTTCCTGGAACCCCCGCAGATGCTGAAATCCGCGGATACCGGAGCCAACTGTAAAACCGGGGTGGGGGGGAGGAAAAAACCAGGGGGAAAAGCAGGGTTTTTTTTACCTTTTTTAGATTGAAACCGTTGCACGTTCTTGCTTTAACAACCTGAAATCACGCTCTGGAAGCCTCTTCCGGGTCGCGCGACTCCCTGCTCCTCTCTCCCAAGATCACCCCAGAATGCTTTCTGGAGCTATTTTGGGAGAGGGAGGGGGGAGTTGCGCGACCTGGAAGAAGCTTCCAGAGCTTAGAACACGCGGCGGTTTCACTCGAAAGGTAAGAAACCGCTTTTCCTCTTTTTACAGTGGTTTTTCAGTTGAAGCAAATCCGCGGGGTCCAGCGGGGTCCCCCGTACCCATCCTCATTCTCATGTTTGTACATATTTTTTCCAAATCGTCCTCATGGTGCCAACAGTCTCGTCGTGATCTCGGATCGGGTTGGGCAGGTGGCCGGGGGAGCCGAAGCGCTTGTCGGCAGTGGCGTGTTCCCCCTCTTGGCCAGAGCAGCTTGGTCTGACCGTGTCTGGCTTTGCGTTGCAGATGGTGGAAGAAAACGGGGTTCGGAAGGTGATCGTGATGCCCCATTCGACCGAGTTCCACCCCTCCCTGCACCCGCCGCCTCCGCACGTGCCCCATTATATGCACCCCCACCCTGCTCTGCTGCCCCACCCACCTCACCCAGTCTACCCTGCGGTTCCGGGGACTGGAGACATGCCGCCGCAGTTTGTTCACCAGCACCCTCCACCGCCATCGCCGCATGTTTATCAAGAGCAAGGTAAGGCGAGCTGAGAGGAGAGAGCACAACCTTGACGTTGAATCTCAATCTCTTTCTCAGCACACACACACACACACACACGTACACACAGATTCTTGCAAAGGTGTGTTCTCACTCCTGTTTATTTATTTTATTTACCATATTTCTATCCCGCCTTTCTCCCCACGGGACCCAAGGCGGCTTACAAAAATACAAATACAAATACAAATAAATTACAATTTTACATTTTAAACATCAAAAAATTAATAAAAACATCTAAAAATTTAAAACAAGATCATAAAAACAGCAGCAACCCACCCGTACCAGCAAGCTATTAAAAAAGGCAAAGGCTCAGAAGGCTTCTTTGAACAAGAAGGTTTTTAGGCCTCGCCGGAAAGTGGCCAAGGAGGGAGCAGTTCGTAAGTCAAAGGGGAGGGAATTCCATAAGGTTGGTGCCACTACTGAGAAGGCCCTGTTTCTGGCCGCCGCCCCTCGCACCTCCCTGGGCGACGGCACCCGCAAAAGGGCCTTCTCTGATGATCTAAGGAGACGGGCCGGACTATATAGAAGTAGGCGGTCTCTCAAATATCCTGGCCCCAGGCCGTATAGGGCTTTAAAGGCAGTAGCTTTTGCTGCTTTGTTACGACGGGTTATTATTCTCTCTCCTTGTATTTTATTTTTATTTACTTTTCACATTTTTATACTGCCCGTCCTCCAAGGCGCACTTAGGGTGGTTGCTGTCCTCACAACAACCCTGTGAGGTATAGTAGGTGAAGCTGAGAGATCGTCACTGGCCCAAGGTCACCCAGGAAGCTTCGTGGCTGAGCAGCGGAGCTTTGAACCTGGATCCTCCAGGTCTAAATCCAACCCTGGAACCACTGCATCATCCTGGCTCTCATTTTATGTGTGATTGGTAGGGGGAGAAACAGGGATAGAGGTGTCCTTGTATACTGTATGTTTTACTTGACCCTTGAAAAAGCTGCTGGGGTCCCCCCCCCCAACTTCTGTGTGTGCTGCAGTCACATCATTAACTGGCGAGATTGACTGCTGGTCATAAAAGCGAGATTCAATCGTTGGTTTATATCGAGATTTCTCACCTGCCCAGTCTTTAAAAAAAAAAAAAAGTATTTAAATTTTAAAAAGAATTCAGAATGATCTGTTTAACGGCATCCTCTACTTAGCTTCTGTGCCCAAGTACCTATCCGTTCACAAAGACCATGTTGTGCTTTTTGCATTCTGTCTCATGGGTTATTTTCGCTGGTGCCCTTTTTAGAATCCCGTTCCCATGGAAGAACAAATTTTGTTCAGCGAGATGAAAGGACGCTCAAAATGCAAGAACATTTGAAGAAAAGGTTAAAAGACAGGCAAGCTACCGGACATGCTAATAATAATAATAAAATGAACAGCCCTCCTTCCTCACCTCATAAAGTTCACAATTCCTCCAGCGCCAACGTTCAGAACGGACATGGGAAGGGACAGCAAGGGGCAGGGCCCCCCGGAAAGCAGAAGCAAATAGGAAAAACCAGAGGAAGCCCCCCAGCGGATGCGGAAATCGGGGGTAAGTGGAAGTTGTCCAGTTGCCTTCGAAATGTGCCTGTATCTTGGTGCAATTTCCAGTCACCGTTGAATCCAATAGCAAGGCTTTCTTACAGAATAAAATGGCACGCAGTGTTTTCCTTGGTTCCTTCAGGACTGAAAGAGTTACGATTTTTTTTAAAAAAAAAATTGTTCCAGGTCATTTTGTTAGTGGGTGGGAATGTTGGGTCCCTTTTCTCCTGCCTCTGGCGTGGGGCATCTGCAGAGCTGAACGGCAGCAAACAGAGAGGGGAGCGAACACAGACCTGTCTTCTGATTTGAATGACGTCCCCAAAAAGTCTTTTGATCCAAGAATGGAGTTTTCATGTGTCTCACAGGGCTTCGCCCGGCACCTTCCCGCTGTGGTCCTATGTCAAAAAGCTGCTCCTTTTGGGGAGACCCTCCAAAACAGTGTGGCACGGAGGGAGGGGTTGCAGCTTGGGCAAAGGAGTCGGAGACTCCCCCCCCCCCTTCAGTAGCTGAAGTGCCTTCTGCTCATGCTAAGAGCGCCAAGCCCAAGTGGGTGTCACATGAGTGAAATGGCCACATGCTCACGAACGGCTGTCTGTCTTTCTGCCTGTGCTGTCGCAGCAGGAGCCTCCTGGAGCAGTTTTTCTTTCTTTCCCAGTCAGCGACTTCACTTCTGTCCACCGCTAACTCCATGGACTTTCCACTGTCCCGGCAATTCCAGCAGCCCAGCTTCATTTGACGTGGCATTGACTGCTGCTGTTTGATAGTAAATGCATCGTGTAATGGCAGCAGTGTACACATTCCATGGTAGAAATGTTGTCTCTGTGATTTAGCGTGCTCTATGAGGGAGTGAAGTACTAACAACCTGTACATCTAGGTCATTTGAAAATGCGTTGTATTTGCAATAAGAATAGAGAAATCTCACTGGTAAGAAGGTGAAAGCCCAAATGTTTCCTCTGCATTCAGACCTGAACTCCAGTCCTTCTGGGGCTCGGCTTCTTCTGTTGCCTGCATTAATTAGTCTCCTGAACTTTGAGCCTGGGCAGGGTAAGTGGAAAAGCGAACATCCAATGATCTGAAACGGGAACATGTCTGTGCCTGGGTTTTCCTTTCAGTGGCTCAGAGGTTCTTTGCAGAAGGGTTTGTCCTGATTATCAAAAGTTAACACACATCCTACCCAAAAAAATCACTTAAAATAAATCACCATAGCAAGGTGGAACACACACACACACACACACACACACACACACACACACACACACACACACACACACACACACACACACACACACACACACACACACACACACACACACACACACACACACACACACACACACACACACACACACACACACACACACACACACACACACACACACACACACACACACACACACACACACACACACACACACACACACACACACACACTCACTCTGTTGAAATGTTTTGTTTATTGTTTAGTTTGTAGCTAATGGCAAAGATTTCTCCCAAATCTTACTAGAGAAGGCTTTTTGACAAAAGAAAAACCACACCTCCAAAATCAAGTAGCACAGAAGATTACTATTGGTGTTTTACGATGCAATCCTGTCTGGCAAGGGGCACCGGCGCTGGGTCTCAGCCTCCCGGCACTGAGGCCTGCGCTGCCTCCCCTGCGCCATGGAGCGGGTAAGCGCCGCTCTGAGTGGCGCAGGGCCTGGGGGCGTGTGTGTGAGGAGGGCGAGGAGGGGGGTGTAACTGAGTGGGGGGTGGGTGGAGGGTGCCTGGGAGGGGGGAGGGCTCGGCAAAGGGGGCCTCGGCCATATCTTATCCCCCCCTCCCAGGCTAGGAAGCCCTACAGGGGGCTTCTTGGACCTGCACCAGTGGTTTAGCTGGCACAGATCTGAGTAGCCCCATTGAGCAGCAGACTGGAGCTCAGCACGGGGTGAGAAAAGGACAAATGTCCTTCTCACCTGCTCAGTCCCAGCGTGGGCCGTGCGGCCCCGCTGCGCCTGCGCTGGATAGGATTGGACCTGAGATGTGCTCAGATACTGGATGTGAACAGGGTCAACGGAAAGCAAGTCTGCCGCTCGGTGGGTTTGTTCCGTGCCGTTTGCCTACTTAGCGGATTCAGTGGTCCAAACAAAGAAGGTCAATGAACGTTGCACAGCCTGTACTGTTCTTCATGAAGTTGTTTCCATTGGTTGTAGTTCGATAAGAAATGTTTAGACTTTTGTCAGTTTTCCTCTCCATCTATTTTTTCCAGAATCTGACGCAGAATCCAGAAAATCACAAGAGTTCTTAACCATCAGTCAGCCGGTAGTAAGTCACATCTTTTACTTCCGCTTCAGTCCTGCTTCCATCCCTTTTACGTGGTGATACACATTTTGCATACCTTCTCTGAAAAAATACATATCATGTTACCGCTTTGAATTTTAGAAAAGCGGTATATAAATAAACATTACTGTTTACAAAACCCAGACCAAATAGAAAGCTACTGTGGCCCAGTCTCCAGGGAACATGAGGATTTCGTAGCTTTTATTTAGGATACAATTGTAGATTTTCACGACGTGACCATATTTTTGAGTTAGAAACCCACATACTTCCGGGTAAGACTATGTTGTTTCCAAATACTTTATTACAAAAACCAGATGTTACATGTAACTATTATTTAGGATATTTGTTTGCCACTTTTCAACAGAAAAAATTCTTGAAGGGTTTTCTATAGCATAATAAATGAAAAGATGTTTCCGTGTCCCAAAGGAACTTGCAGTCCTTTTTTAAAAAGATGGTTTTAAAACCAAAAGCAGCCTTGGAAAATGTAGCTCTGTCTGCCTTTGTTGTGCAAGACCTGTTGGGATTGAGGACGGAGTCGAGAGAGCTGTTCTTGGTTGGTCTTGTATGTTGTGCTCAGGCGGCCAAGGCTTTCCTCGCTGATGGGCGCAGGCGGTCCCAGGGCTCTGGAAATGCAAATGCCCAGTGCCAAACGCTCAGAAGGACACTTAGGAGACTGGACACGAAGCCTGCTTACGTTAGATTCCTGTGAGTGTCACAGTTGGGAAGGGGGTGAAATGACATCCACAGGACAGCGAAGCAGAAATAAGCAGCCGAGAATCTCGCTTTTGTGCTTGGATTTTTTTTTCCATCTGTTACATTTAAACAGATTAAAACTGCAGTGCTTTTAATCTTGGATGCTGTCAATAGCCTGAAACATCTGCAGTGAGCTTTCTTCTGTGAACCGCACACCAGTTATAGTAGAAGAGCAGGTTGTGTTTTTGGCATACCCATCTCTGTGTAATGGCAAAGAGGCTCCTCAGAACCCTAAATGCTGTCAGGGCTGTTTGGCACATGATAGCTGCCCTGCCCATGGATAACCTCCACACTGAGACAATGCATGCGCCATCATGCATGAGGGGGGGCTCTCCCCCCAAACGTAGTCAGCATCGTGTGTAAATGACCTTCTCTGCCCCGGGCTGCACACAGCCTTGGCTTGGGCCTGGTTACCCATGCTGGAAAGCTGAGGTGCCCGTTGGCTGGGCTGTTTAGAATATATTACCCTTGGCAAACCCGTGATACAGTGTTTCCTTCTTGGTGGAAAAGGTGGGCGGAAATAAATCGTCCTTTAAACGGAGCCATTTTTCTGGCTACAGACGCCATTTTTTTTCTAGATAACATATTTGTATAGCTAGGAAGGGTTAAGCGGTTGCATAAAGGGCCACGTTTATGCCACACTTACGATTATGAAATGAAGTTGTTAAGGGATGAAGCAGCTTTGACTCAGTATTGACGGAGTGCAGCACCCTGTGCAAGTTATGGCAGGCGGGGAAAGAACGCCAACAAACCCAGCAATTAATTCTGCGAAGAAGGAAATGGACGGCGGCATCACCGACACCTTTGTGTGGTGTATTCTGGCTGGTGACCCTGCGAATTTGCGTTTCACAGGTCTCTGAAATACAAGCGCGGTCGGCTGTCCTGTCCTGGAATCCTCCGGTTGCATCACAGAACGGCGAAACGCACGATGTCGCTCCTGCAGCGATCACCTTTGAAGTGGCCATCTCGCACAGCGGTAAAAACGGAAAATTCAAATCGGTTTACGTGTAAGTCTTGTTTCTTAAATTTAACCCCAGAACTTCTCCCAAACACTCCATCACCATCTCTAGCTCAGTGTTGCAGTGGAATGTCATGTTTCTATATTGCTGATGGGGCATTTTCTGTCTCTTCTCTTCTGGAGCCAAGACGGACTGTGTCAGCAGAAAGAAATGTTCGGGGGGGGGGGGGGGAGACGAGAACTCCGCCTGGATACAAGACCCTGTACCATGTTGTTACCCCGGGTGCAACTTTGCCAGGGTGGGCAAATGCCTAGGATAAGACTGCAAGCAATAGATGTGCTTGTCAGTAGGGCTCTTACTTTTGAACATATTTGGTGGCTGTGACATGACAGATTCTTCTTTCTCTCCACAGTGGGGACGAGACGACGGTTCCTCTTCCTGATCTCAGACCAGCGACTGATTACCATGTCAGGTAGGCTCCCCTATCATCGCACGTGTGTGTCGCCGCTAGCAAGTGCAACGGTGGCTGTTGGGATGGGAGGTGGTGATCCACTCTGGCTTCCACCTCTAAAGATCAGCCTAGGTTGAAGTAGTAACATAAAAGAAAACAAACATTTGCAGGGGAGTGAGGAGGATGGAGGCTAAAAATGGAAGATGAGACGGGTGTGTGTATAGATGCAGTCGATGTGCTTTTGCTTAGTCATGATTTCAGTGCTGCAGTCGTCGTATCGGAGATTTATTCTCTTGTCCAAGATGTGGCCTGACTGCTTAGGAACCTGTACAATTGGTATTGCAGGGGGGAGATTCTGCTGGGTTGCCCTGGAGCGTGACCCGTAGTTGCCACCAGGCCCAGAGGACAAGGGGGGGGCAGGAGGGCGGCTTCTGTAACCCCCAGAAGTGCTCACTGTCGCCCTTCCCGACTGCCCCTTACAACTCTTCTGTGCCCCAGGAGACCCTGCAAGGGCAGGAGCTGAAGGGGGGCACTTCCGATGCGAGCCCCCTGTAAGCCTGGCGAGACAGAGGCAAGGAAGACCAGTCCTAGTCCTCGGGGGGGGGGGGGGTTGAAGCTGTCCACAGGCTGCTGCTTTGTGGTCTGGATTAGGAAGCGTAGGGATGGGGTGAAAAACCAGACTGGGGCTGTGTGCCCAGTCGAGTTCCGTCAGCAACCCGGTCGGTGTCTTACTAAAACAGGATGATCCACCACGTTCTCTCCTTTCAGATCTCAGTTTCATTGCATGCTTGGAATGCGTCCATAATTTTTTTTTTAATCGTAGAGTTTCAGCCTCAAGTAGTTCCATAAAGGAAACGGTCTCAGAACTGACGAGTTTTACCACGGAGAGTTGTGAGCCAGACCCTCCAGCTGCACCTAAAGTCGTTAGCAAAACCAAAAACAGCCTGAATTTACAGTGGAAGGTAACTAAAAATGTACACGAGACAATGAACTCTAATTGAAGTGTTTAAACCCATTCAGGTTTTTTGTTTTGTTTGTTTTTTTCAGGAATCTTACGAGTTTATTTCTATCCAGTCTGCTCCTCGTAGGCAGAGTGTTGCTCCGCCTTTGCTCTCTGATGAGTGACAGGCACAGCGGAGGGGTGGGGGGATTGGCGATCTCCTCCCCTTGGCAGGTCCTCAGCTCCTTGCATGCGTGTGTATCTGTGCAGCACACAATGCAGCCAGTGCATTCAGGCCCTGCTCGCTGCAAGGGTGGAGATGGAGGGGGAAAGTCAGAAACTGGGGGGTTGGGTTACTTCTCCCTGAAAGTGGGGACTTGTTGTGTATTAACAGAGGAGGCAACGTTACACAGGAAGAGAGGGAAACTTTGCTTACAGCTGCACTCCATTTGCAGCATGGCCCCTTGTCAGAATGCAGCTCTCGCCCTTCTGAATGAGGAGGAGGGTCAGGGAGAACCGGACTACGGTTTCTGCTGGCTTAACCCGAAAAGTGAAGGTCCTATCCTGCAACTCCAAAACCGGCTACATTACTTGGCTCAAAACACTGAAAATGAGACACATTTTTACATCCAGGTCAATGGAGGTGCTGTTGTAAGGGCCTCCTTTCACGAACAGTGTCATCTTGCCTCACTTTAAGCGGCCGGCCCTTTAAGCCGGCCGCTGTATCCCAAGGCCATTGAGGCCCAGTGCGGCCTGGGCTCTCCTCGGGGGGGGGGGACATTGGTCCCCTTTCCCCAGTGTCAGCCGCGCTGGCCGCAGTGGGTCTCCTCGTATGTACGCCAGCTCTGAAGCGGAGCACACCACCAAAACCCCGCCCCCCCAGCCCAGGCCGGCCAATGGCCTCGCTGCCCCGGCCCGCCCATCCCCGCCCCTGCACTGAGCAGCAGCACAGGTCCTGCCTGCGTTGGCTGGCGCCGGGGGAGTGAGTGGTGCCGGCCTCTGCACCGGCGCCACTTGCTCTCTGGGTGCCGTTTATGACCCCTCTCGGCAGGATTGCGCAGTAAGAGCACTGCGAGCCAGGCTGCGAAGAGGAGGAATGTTTTGTGATGAACGTGTGCGACCTCTGCAGGTTTTGGCGAGAGACCCGCATAGCCCCAGTCGGGAATGTCGCCTCTGATGTTCAGGACTGGCTTGAAATAGTGCAGCGGCGGTCGGGGTGGAGAGCCAGGACTTGGCTTTCCCCAGCATTTCTGCCCTAGTAAAACCTTTTTTCTTTCTTTCTTTTTTTAGTCCTCGAATGACAATGGCTCCAAAATAACTAGCTACCTTTTGGAATGGGATGAGGTAAGTTTTTCATTGCGGGGGGGGGGGGGATGTATTTCAATCTGAAACGAAGTAATAGTTACCCGTTTCTATTGCTTGGTGTGTAAGAGATCAGGAAGGTTCAGTAGAGCATTGAGATTGCCTTCCGTTGGGTCCAGGGCACGTTGACCAAATAGGGGGGCATTTCTCATTCCTGTTCACAGAACTCTGGGAAGTGGGTTGGTTTCTCTAGAACCAGGGGTTCTCCAAGTGGTGGTTTTTTTCCGGAAGGGGCTGGTGCCGATATCCCCTTAAGGGGGGTGGCCAGCAAGAGCAACGTTGGCGGCGCTCCAGGATCGCGCCTGGACGCCACCCCTTTTTGGCAATGGCGGCAGCGAGAACCCGGAAGCGACTTGCTGACGTCACTGACGGTCCTTTCTCGGCTTGCCACCCCTCTTAAAGGCTTTTCGGAACATGTTACCTGGGGGGTCACGACCCCCAGGTTGGGAACCACTGCTCTAAAGTGTCTGCAGAATAGAAACAGCTTATTTTGGGTAGTGCTCTTCATTATAGCCTTGTAGTGTAGCCTTGTCGATCCATAAGGATGTGTCAGGGTGGTGTTTTTGGAGTAGGGAAGACAAAAATACCACCTCTCTTCCCCCCCCCCCACTTGAGTCTGGTTGCCAGCCCTGAACCTGACCATGTAGAGAGTTGGGGGAGGGAGAAGTGTTGTTGAAAGCATCTTTTTCTCTTCCTCCGTGAAACATCCCTGTGTGAGTGCAAGGAGGGGTTGTCTTTTAACTAGGGTGACCAGATGCCTCCAACCGGGACAGAGTGCAGCTAGACCTTTAGGAGAAGGAATGTGGGCAGGTGTAGCTTGTTAGGGCATAATCCTAGGCATGTCTGCTCAGAAGCAAGCCCCATTGTGTTCAGTGGGGCTTGCTTCTGAGTGTAGACATGCCTAGGATTGTGCTCTGGGGGTTTACCAAGCTACACCTGCCCACATGCCTTCTCCTGAAGGTCTAGCTGCACGCTGTCCCGGTTGGAGGCATCTGGTCACCCTACCTTTAACTGCATGACCTGCCTCTCCCCACTCTTCCCCATGAACTGTTAGGGGCTGGAGTGAGACCTTGGCACCACCTTGTCTCTGGCGACACCTTCACATTTCATGTCACAACTGCTCTGTGTCCTCTACGTTCCGTGCGGTTCTGGGAACACACAGGGCTCTTCGTTGGGGCTTAATTTTATTTTAATGTAGACCCTTCTGCTTACACTGGGAGTCGCAAGAATATGTAGGGACCCCTTGTTTTGGGGTAGTTCTGTTTCTCTTCACACAGACAAGGCACTTGAGCCACCGGAGTTCAGTATTCAGTGGAATGGTGGCGAATGATTTCCATAAAGAAAATGACAAAACATTGCGAGCTTTATGGGATTTGGGTTCAGAATCTGAATTCCTTTGAAATTTGTTTTGAGTAGAGAGAGCAGCTAGCCAAGGGTCTCATGGGGGTGGCAAGCAAATAGTTTCAGCCCTAGCAGAGCCGTCTGACTTGATGTTTGTTCTTTGATAAGGGGAAGACTGGGGTGTTCCAAGAGTGCTACTATGGCCATCTAAAGCAACATAAAGTTACCAAGCTGGCCCCCTCGACGAAATACACCTTCCGGTTGGCGGCTAAGAATGACTTTGGCATGAGGTAAGAATTGAATGTGGTTTTGTGGTTTTCCATTATGATTTTTGATTTCTCAAGCTCTTGCTCATCTTGGTTCTTTTTCCCCCCACAGTGGGTTTAGCGAGACATTGATATGTTACACCATAGGAATTGTCCCCCCACCCCCTCCACCCCCTCGGCTAACGGAAGGGGGAGTGACCTGGTTGTCACTGGAATGGAGTCCTCCAAGTGGAATATCTTCAGATGACTCTCTGACCTACATCTTAGAAATGGAAGAGGACGGTTCTGTAAGTGCCTGGTTTTGTGTGGGTTTGGGAGCTTGGAGGTGGGGGGAGACCGTCCATGACCACCTTCCTGTAACGCTGTGGGTATGTTCCTAGAAAACAGAGTGCTGTGTGAAACAGCACTATAGGAGGAGCCAAGTAGAATCCTGTTCTCACGTGTTGGCGTGTTCACCGCTCAGCAGTGCCTTTGGTTGGCGCCTTCTGTGTCATGGGCCGCTGCTGTTGCCGCCATCACTCCTACCTGGCAGTGGCAGAATTTGGGAGAGCGACGCTCAGGAGGCTCATGGCCTGGTGGTGACTTGTAGACGTCCTCCACCTTCTTGTGGAAGAAGGTCTCTAGGGTAGATGCCTCGCCTGCTGCGGATTCCTCTCTTGAAGCATTTCCTGGTGATGGGCTCCATGCTAACCAGAATACACAACTTCTGTTGGCTGAAAGCACAGCACAAAGTCCTTCTCTGCACCCAGCGTTTGAATTAGTTTGATAGAGTTTAACTTTCTTTTTTATCATACTAAAAAAATTACGAAGAGTGCTAAAATGAAATGGTGTTCGGGCCGGAAGCAGCAGCGCGATAGGAGGTCTGTCTTGTTCTGGAAAGCAGCCGTTGCCTGCTGTGGTTGATGGGGGCCCAGTCGGTAAGGGGCCCAGTGTCTCTTCCAGGCCTTCTGGTCGAGGCAGCAGGAAGCCGTCCCAGGTTGGCCTGCACAGGTCAAGTACTGCCCCTGTGTCTCCGAGGGCTGCTTCACCTGGGTGGGCCAACCTGCACCTACCTGCAGCAGTGGCACAGGCTGACTTGCACCTCTGTTGTCCCCGGCAGTCCAGGCTGCTAGCTGGAGCCTCTCCAGGGGCCCCGGCCTCATTGCATTGAGGAGCCATCGCTGCAGCAGTGGGAGGAGTTGCTGCCTGCTGCCACCGCCATCCTTTGCCTTGGGCAGTTTGGGGGGCGCAGGAGCCCATGCACCAGTTGATGCCCAAACGAAGCCCCTGCACCAGTTGATGATCTCGCAGCGGGGCGAAAACAGCAGCAGTCATACCACAAGCCCTGGCGCCATTCTGTGTAGCCCCAGTGCTCCCAAACTCCATTGGACAAGCGTGTGGACAGGGGCTGCCCCATTCTCTTCCGTCCTGGGAGTTGCGTTTCACATAGGAGTTCAGCTCCAATCACCTACAATCACCAATCACCTGTCTCCATCTGCTGCCAGCTTCCTTCCAGGCGCAATTCAAAGAGCGGCTTGTTGCCCTAGAACTACGTGATGTGAAGGACCAGCTTCTTTTAGATCCGTGTCTGTCACATTTCCTTCCGCCAAGCCCAAATCTTGCACGTTTTGTTGTCGTCTTCTGAGGCTCAGTTAGCGGCAGCTCGTGAGGGGGCCTTTTGTGTTGGCTCCCCCTGCGGTGAAACGTTCCCTGCGGTGGTGGCGGCAGACTCCTTCCCCTTGGCCACCTGCTTGGCACCAGCTTTGAAGGGCCTGTCGGTTCCTACGGCCTCCTTCGCTCACTTGCTCTAGCACTCGACCGTTTCCCTCTCCTCCGGAAGAGTTTGTTTTGTGGCTTCCTGATCCTTGTCCCTTGTCCTGTTGTTTTGTGTGTTAACGATTGGCATAGTAAGCAATTTTGAGAATATGTATGCCAAATAAGCAGGATTGGTTGTCAAAGAGAATGTATCAGTTGTACATCTCTTTTTTTCTTTATTTTCCTTCTACAGGATTATGGTTTTCAAGCAGGGTACAATGGAGATGAATTTTCTTGCACTTTACAAGACCTGAGGAGGAACACTTCCTATAAATTTAGGGTATGTAACAACTTGAAAGATGGTGGGGCTGAATAAAGGGGGCAGTGGCCCCTCTTGGTAGACAGGGGCTCCTAAGCCCCCAGGTTTCCCAAGGAGAGATTCTGCATCTGCTGCCTGGAGACGAAACCTTTGCCCAAGGAGCATCTGTGCCAGGAGTCAGGGAAGCCACCGAAGCCGTGGGGCGGGGGGGGGGGGGGAGATCTCTAAAGACCGTGTGCTCTGACACAAATGCATCCCCCTTATTTCAAATGCCCCCCTCCCCAGTACTTGCATTTGGAGAAACCCTAACCGTTGTTTTTGTGATCAGACAGTCAGGTGGGGGGGGGGAGTGAGGCAGGAGGTCTCTGGCCTTCATGGCCCTCCTTGATCCCACCCTGCAGTCCTGGCCCCCTCTTCTCCCGCAAACAGGCTAAGAATGTCCACTTGGGAGGAATTCTCTCTTGGGACACAGACCTGCCTACTCCTATGCCGGCGCCGGCAGTGCTGTACCCTGAGAGGTCTCCTTGGGGCAAGGGAACTTGGATCTGCGCCTGCCATGTTGGTGGCGGAAACCAAGGAGGGCCCGTGTCGGTCGGGAGGAGCAGGCCTGGAAGTGGGATAGGATACGATGTGCGCTGTTGCCACCACCAGTCCCTGGCCCGATCCGCAGCTTAGCTGTGCCACACGCCGTCTGGATCCGGCCCGCAGGGGCTGGCCTAGGCCTCTGCGCTTACAGCAGCTTTGGCAACTGTCCTGGGCCAGCGCAGTCGTCCTCCGCCAGCCTAGCGGCCGGATCGGGTTGGGCTGCCGCAACCCATCCCCCTTCCCTTTTCACCTTCGATGCCTGCAGATTTCAGCTCATGTTGGTTCTATTACATAACAGCTTTTTGCCCATAACACTGAAGGAAAAAGTGGTCCTAGTGAGGTGGTTGAATACCGAACGAGTCCTGACAAACCTGGACCCCCAAGTAAGCCCACCGTGAAGGGAAAGATCCATCCGCATAATGTGAAGGTGACCTGGGGTAAGCGGGTTCCCATTCCCAGTCAGAGTCTGTCTGTCTGTCTGTCTGTCTGTCTGTCTGTCTCTCTCTCTCTCTCTCTCTCTCTCTCTCTCTCTCTCTCTGTGGCACAAAAAGGTGCAGCGTTGGCTTCAGCTCAACGTACATTTTCTGTTTCCGTTTCAGCATTAATTAACTGCGCAGAAGTAATGAGCAAGAGGCACATTAGTCTGGACTGATGGGTTTTCCAGTTGCCTGACTCAGTCTGTTTCGAATGCATGTCTATGTTTGTAATGTGTGGAAACTGCAGCTGTTTGTCAGTCAGTGCACCATTTTCAAAATGAAGTTCTAACCATGCAACGCTACGTAACTTACTTCTGGGAGTAGGGTCCGTAGTGGAACTGTGAAAAAGGTGCAGAAGAGAGCGACCAAAATGATTAGTGGGCTGGGGCACCTCCCTTATGAGGAAAAGCTACAGCGTTTGCGGTTCTTCCGTCTAGAAAAAAGGCGCCTGAGGTGGGACACGATTGAGACGTATAAAATTATGCATGCGATGGAGAGGGTGGATAGAGGGAAATTCTTCTCCCTCTCGCACAACACAAGAACCAGGGGACAGGCACTAAAATTGAGTGGAGGGAGAGTTGTTAGAACGGACAAAAGAAAATATTTCTTCACCCAGTGTGTAATTATCATGTGGAACTCCTTGCCACAGATGTGGTGATGGCACCTGACCTGGATACCTTTAGGCTTTAAAAGGGGATTGGATAGATTCATGGTGGAAATGTACATCATAGATTACAAGCCATCAGCAACCTCCTGGTTTTAGTAGTAGCCTCTCCCTGAATGCCAGGTGCAAGGGAGTGGCGACAGGATACAGGTCTCTTGTTGCCTTCTGTGCTCCCTGAGGCATCTGGCAGGGCCACTGTGAGAGACAGGAAACTGGACTAGAGGGCCCCCCTTTGGCCTGATCCGGCTGCAGGGCTTCTCTTAGGTTGAACTGGAGGCCTCTTCGTCTCTGCCTCTTCCTTGTTGTTGTGTTTTTGCGTTCTAAAAAAACCATGTTAACCAAGCAGCGCACCAGCTGCTGTATTGATTTTTGAAGCACAGACGTCCTCACTGTTGGGTCTTTTGTCCTTTTCTTTTTTCAAAGATCCACCAAAAGATACCGGAGGGTCAGACATCTCTACATACATCTTAGAAATTTCCGAAGCCTCCGCTGGTAAGCAATTTTTGCACTTCTGGCATTCTTCCGGTCACGCTTGTTCAAGACAAGACCTTTTCAGATGGTTGTGTTAGGCAGGGGATGTGCCTTCTGTACATGACAAATAATGCCTAATCTTGACTTGGTTTACGAGATCAGAGGTTCTCAACCTTTGTCACCAAGTGTACTACTTGTCATGTTCAAATTTTTTGAAGCGCCAATAAATAAAATGGATTTGTAAGTTAGGGCTACTTGTGTATTAGGACACAAGTGCGCGCGCACCCACACACACACACACACACACACACACACAGATTGCAGCCCTGCCTCCTCCTGACTCGAACGGTCCCAGTCTCTCTCCTTAACGGATGTTCAGATCAGCCACCTCAGCTGGCTGCGAGGCTTCCCTGAGAAGAGGGATAAGCCTCTAACTAACCTGTAAGTGAGCTGTTAGCTCTGCAAGCTCTTCAGACACTGCAGATACCCTCTGGATTCTGCCTGGGAAACTCCCGGAAGAGGATCAGAAAGGCAGAGAATGACCAGCCTGTCGCGTACCACAGGTTGGGAAACTCTGAGTAACTCTTGGTTCTGTTTGTTTGGGCTCATTTTGCGCCAAAATGGGCTCCTGGCTCATTTGGGCTCATTTTGCGCCAAAATGGCTCATTGCCATTAAAAGCCATGGTGTGCCTGCTGAAGACAGCTCTGGCTGAGCCAAATGTTTGTCACCTTTGGCAGCCGGGCTTCCCTCCACCGGACCAAGAAGGAATGGGTTCCCGCCTCTGTAAGAAAAGGGGCAGGGGCTGCGAAGGCTGTGTCGGGGCCTCATCCTGCTTTTCGTTGTCCTTCCAGGCTGTCATGTTGCAAAACCATGGCCAGGGTTGTGACGGAACTTTCCTTTTCTCTCCTAGGCAGCCAATGGGCCGTGTCCTATAGCGGCTGCACCAGAGAACATGTCTGTGCTCATCTCAAGCCAGGTTCTACCTACAGACTCAGGGTTTCTTGTGTTGGTCGAGGGGGCCAAAGTCAGGTGAGCCGCAGGACCCCTGAAAAGCGCGTCTGTCTGTCTGTCTGTCTGTCTGTCTGTCCACCCCTGATTCTGTTTTAGCGCAGAACAGCTGCAGAGCTTAGGTTGACTCCTGCCTTTCATTTTATTTTTTAAAAACCTCCAAGTTTTTAACTTTCTATAACGACCAGGATGGCCTTGATGCCAGGTGAGCAAAACTGGTCGTCTCTCCTTCCTTCCATCCCATCCCATCCTGTCCATCCATCCATCATGGAGCACAGTGCTGAGTGCCTTCAATTCTCGCCCAGGCCTGCTTCACGTTAGAAAGGTTGCAGCACACGGGCAGCCCAATCCTGTCTACACAGTAGACGGGTGTCGCACACATGCTTTTGGCCGAGCCTTTCAGGAATGCTGAGAAGGGCCTGCCCAGAGCTTGCTACCTGTGTTTTCTGGCCTCTGAAAACCCAGACGTAACTGGCAATGACATCGTCACCAGTCACTTCCAATGTTGCGCAGCAGAAGATTGGCGCCGGAGGTGGCACGCAGCCGGGAAGGGGTTGAGAACCCCTGCCCTAAACGACTCGGACCTTCCTCCCTCTTCCGTTTGGAGAGGCCTCTCCTTCCCAGCATCCTCCGAGAAGCGCCATCTTTCCCTTCAGATCTCTTCTTCAAACTTGCCTTTCCATGAAACGTTGGCCTGACTCCTCTTTTCCTGCTATAACTCAGCTTCAGTACATGTAACTGAAATCTTTGCATATGCACTTCCTTTTTACCCCCTTCTCCATCCTCCTCCCCTCCCTCTATTGTCTCCCTAGTGTCAATATCTGGATTGTAAGTTGCTCGAGGCAGAGAACTGTCTCTTAACACTGAGTAAAACACCGTGGGCACAGAGGGCACACTGTACAAATTAAGCCGTGATCATTTTGTGGTGCTGTAAAACACACAGCCTTGCTTCACAAAATATGCCGCTAAAAGTATTTGTGACATTTAAGCCAGTGTCGTGGCTTCCCTCCCACCCCTGTCAGCTCAGCTGTGCTCTTTTGTAGGCCTCCGATCTTCTGACTGTTCAGACGTCCGCTGTTCCCCCGGGCACCTGCCGCCCTCCGTGTCTGGTTGGCAAGGCCAAGCCAAAGGAGATCACACTGCAGTGGGGTAAGAGTTGAGTTGTTATCCTCATAGTGCAGTCCTAGGCATGCTTACTTAGAACTCAGCCCCACTGTATTCGATAGGGCTTCTTCCTTCGTCAGTGTGTTTAGGATCTCAGTCATCAGACTTGTTTGTTTTTCATATTTACATCTTTCTTCCAAGGAACACAGGGCGTTTTACCTCATCATACCTCCTACCTCTGCGAGGTAGGCTAGGCCTGGCCTACCTGGACATGTCAAGCACTTCCTGCTCTTGACTCGGTTTAGTAGGTGGTGATGATACAGTAACTCTTTGTTCTATTTCAGTAGTTCTCAAAGTTCTCCCTGCGAGGCGGGGAGAACTTTGAGTGCTTGAGGGGGTGAGGGCAGTGGCAGCGATCCTTGGGATCGGTGCCGGGAAACAAAGGTGATTTGTGCGCTTTTCCGGGGGTCCTGAGGATCCCTGGAAAGTGCACAAATCACCTTTAAAAAATTTTTTTCCTTGGTGGTCACTGCTGGCACGCTGCCCCCGCCCCTCAAGGGGGGGCCAGAGGGTAGCTTTTGGTTCCAGTGGTGGGTCACGTCCCACCATGTTGAGAACCACTGTTCTATTTGTTTGGGCTTTGAGCCAAGTCAGATGGTGGCTGACCTAAATTCACCCTCTAACAGCCCGATTCTGTCTGAGATGTGGCGGGCGGCCTAAAGGGCTGGCCGCTGCATCGCAGGCCAATTGCAGGCCGCGCTGGTGTGGTCCGGGCTCACTTCGTAAGCTCTTTAGCTGGCACACATCCAGGGAGGCCCTGATAGTGGCACCGATCTCCCCGCCCCCTCACAGCCTGGTCCGACCAATGGCCCCCTCCCTCGCTCCCGCCCCTGCACAATAGCAGGATTGCGCCTTAAGTTTCATTTGGCTCAAATCCAACACTATACCCAGTACACCATTCTACACTCTCTCATGGCACAAACGTGCAAATCAGCTGAGGAGGTGTAGCAAAGAGGGTATTAGAATACAAGACACAGGTTTTATGGGTGAAGTAGCCATGTAATTAAATATAAATACAACCGACGTTTCGTCTTATTTCCTAAGACATTATCTAGGTCTAAATAGCTTGGCTGTTGGGATGGTACCATTAAATATAATATTTATATTTAATTACATGGCTACTTCACCCATAAAACCTGTTTCTTGTATTCTAGTAGCTGGCCATGAAACCTTTCGTTCTATAAAGAGGGTATTCTTAGGCTCTCGCCTTAGTTGTCCCCTGAAGAAATGACTTACAAGCCATAAGCAACCTCCTGGTTTTAGAAGTGGGTTTTCTCTGTGCCAGGTGCAAGGGAGTGACAACAGGAAACAGGTTATCTTGTTGTCTTGTGGTCCCTGAGGCATCTGGTGGGGCTACTGTGTGATACAGGAAGCTGGACTAGATGGGCTTTTGGCCTGATCCAGCAGCTGGGCTCTTCTTATGTTCTTATGACTTGCCTGTGTTTGTATGTTGCAGACCCCCCTTCCACAGACGGGGGCTCCGAAGTCACAGAATACCTTCTGGAAATGGCCACCTGTGACCCCGATGAACGCAGGCAAGCGTATCGCGGCCAAGCGCTGGAGTGCACCGTGACCGGTCTGTTCCCTGGGAGGAGCTACTGCTTCTGGATCCGAGCAGCCAACAAAGCTGGGGTACAGAGCTGCTTCGTGTTGTGTGTCCCTGTTTTTAGAAGAAGTAGTTGCAGATAATTTTGGAAATGTCTTGACAAGAAAGGAAAGACTTGGGGGGGGGGGCGCCCTGTTGGTGGTGGGGAAGTAAAGTACAAATGTTTTACCATGAATGTGTCCAGATCCACGTTTTCTGATGTGCCACGTTTGACGTGTTTAATTTCATGTGTCGAAAGGCAAGGGGGGACTTGGCAGAGGCGGTTGTGCCGCCTTCTCTGGCCTTCCACGCTCTGTCGTCGTCGTCATCCCACCCTGGCAGCGATGTCGTCTTCCACAGTGTTTCCCATTTAAGGCCTCTGATGGATTCTCCCTCTTCTTGTCCAGCTGCATATCTATCCATGCCTGGAACTGTGTCGCTACCTGCCTCTCTCCTTTCCTGACCCTGAGGTCTCTTTCCCTGCAGCTTGGTCCCTGCTCGGAAAAGGCCGAGGTTTCGACAGCTCCAGGCCCCCCCGATCCGTGCTGCGCCCCCCTGCTGACCTGCAAGACCTCCACGTGCGTAGTGGCCGCCTGGGAGGTACGACGTCACTTCTTCATGTCTGAAATCCAATGGGGATTCCTGGTGAATGGGGTCTTTTCAGAACATCAAAAGTTTCATGTGGATTGAAAAAGGAAATGACCTATTGGGTTTCCAAGTTCCATATTCTTGGTGTAGTTAGAATTTGTATCGTGTTTTCTGGGTGTGGAAGTGCTTTTGTCCTTGTAAGTGAGGTATAATTAAACCCAGACTGTAGAAAAAGGCTGAAGCCCCCGAAATGACCAGCGAATGAATTCATAGCAGAGGCAAGAGACCCTGGCTGGTACGCAGCTCAGTCTCTTCACCACTCCACCAGCTCAGTTCCTTTCAGGGCTTGAACCTGAGACGCGTCCCTGAACGCAAAGGAGAGTCTCGGGTTCAGTCCCTCCCTGAAGGACCAGGTAGACTGAGATTGGCCACCTTGATTTCACAGCCTCCATCTTTACCGTCCTTGTTGTCTAGAATCTTTTTCTGCTCATTTGTTTCTCTCTTGTTTTTTTACCTTTCCCAGAGCCCAGCGGGTCACGGTGCAGAAGTGAGCGAATACAGACTGGAGTGGGGCCAAGTGGAAGGGTCCATGCACGTCCTCTACTCCGGCCCTCTTCTGAGCTACGAAGTGAAAGGACTGACACCTGCAACCACCTATTATTGCCGAGTACAGGTATGCAAGTCTGGATTCTGGGGGCATCTCCCTTTTTCCTCTTCTCTAGATCATATCAGGGTTTTTAAATTATTTTTTCCAAGGCTCTGTTGTGGCCTCTGGAGGATCCATCTGCTGTAGCAAGTCTGCAAAATGTGCTGTTCTGGCTTGACTTCCGTCCAAGCAGCCTCTGCTGAAAGCACGTCATGGCCTCCCAGTGGGGGAGGATGGGTCTCCTCGGATGGGGGGCTCCTCCCATTTGCTGGAGAGATGCTGAACTATGTCAGTGAAGAGTCCTGCAGACCCTAGGAGGGGAGCGCCTCCAGGGTGACAGGTAGTGAGGTCAGTGAGTTTAGGCAACAGGGAGTTTTTTGTGCAGCATGAAGACCAAAGGGAACGAGACCCTCAGGGCTCTGCTTTGGAAGAGGCGGGCGGGCGGGCTGGCTGGCTGGCTGGCTGGCGGGCGTCATTACCGCAGCAGCCTCTTTCGGAGGACTTCTCAGACGTTGATCAGCTCAGACCCTCCGGAATCAGGAGAGCCAGACCTCCCAGTCTAGACTGGATCCAGCAGGAGCGCAAGGTGGGCTAGCAGGCAGCCTCCCCAAAGGCCGCTCCTGCCCCATTGAAGTGCTCCTAGCAGTGGCATCCTTGGCAGTGTCCACGCCAGGCACGCCTCTCGTTCTGGAACCCGCCTTGTCTCCTTTTCATCTGGCTGGCTAGCTAGCTGAGAAGAGCCCGGTGGTATGGCTGCTCCCTCTCGGACAGACCCCGCCATCCCCACCCTCTTCAGTGCTCCAAGAAGCACATCCCACCCAAGAGGAGAAGGTCAACCCCCCCCCCCCGGAACCGCAAGGGCACAATGGAACCTGAACCCACCATGAAAGGGCTACTGCAGGTCCTGCCCAAGAATGCCCTCCTCTCTCTCTCGCAAGAGAGGAACGTTCCACTTACCGGGATGGGTTCCGTCTTTACAGAGAAGTGGCTGGAATCCAGCCCACGTTCAGTTGGAGTATTTTTTCTTCCACAGCAGGGCTCGGCCATCTATGGCCCACAGGCAGAATCTGGCCCAGGCAGAGCTTGGCCAGGCTCGCCGGGTTCGTGTGCTGCTGTGCACAAGTGTTGTGCGGCACAGGGGCTCCGCACGCCTGGGCTGGGCAGGTGGCGCTGCGCTTGCGCTCCGCACCGCCGCTTCTGGGAGCTCAGGAACCCAGAGGTTCAGCGATGTCATTGCCGAATGTCCGGTCCCTCGGCCCGAAAAGGTTGCCGGCCCCTGTTCTATACAAGAATCTAAGATACTTGGTTAGATGCCTCCAGTCTCTGCTGAAGTTAGTTGGAGAAAGTGAGTGAAGGGAGCAAGATGTTTGAACAGAACTGGGGTTTGTAGCTGCTTTCTCTCTCTGGAGCCATTTGTCCAAGGGATGCCATCAGTAACTCGCTGGGGTCAGTCCAACACTTCTCTCGTCTCTGACTAGGTGTGGCATTCAGTGGTGCAGCCACGGTGCAGCCACCGGTCTCCAGTCAAGGTTGTCCGTTGCATCTCGGAAAGGAGACAGGGCACTGGTGGTGGGTTCCTCTGAGGGCAGCTATGAAGCTTGACGCTGCCGGTTGACCAGTAGGAAGGAGCCAGTGGCGTGCAGAGCTCCGCCGCCGGCCTCTGTTCTCAAAGGATCACAGACCAGCTGCCAGGTTTCCAGGCGGCAGAGGTGCCATTTCACAGGCCACTGCAGGAGAGCGACCGGAGCACTAGAATCCCCTACGGGGCGTTTCCCCTGCCGCTGTAGCCAGGCAGCTCCCGAAGGACAAGAAACGGGCCCGAGAGAAGCGTCTTCCCTGGTGAAGAGAAGCTTCACTCCGGGGCTGAGCTAGCGCCATTGGTTGCGACTTGAATGTCCTGGTTTGTTAGCAAGGACAGACTGGATACAAATCCAGGAGTACAGAAAGAAAAGTCCCCCTGTGGGGGGGGAGTCAAGGCCAGGGATGTGTGGCTTTTGTTCTCTGTTCTGGGCATCTCCACAAGAGGAAGGGAGGCTGCAGAGCATATTGTTGAAATAGACATATTGTCGATAGAGAAGTTGACTCCCAGAAAGAGAGAGAGAGAGTGTGTGTGTGTGTGTGTGTGTGTGTGTGAGAGAGAGCCACTACAGGAGCTTTAAAACCCCCGATGGCTTAGTTCAGGGGTTCTCAAGCCCTTCAGCGTGGTCCACCAGAAGTCAATGGCGATGACATCATATCTCCGCTTACTTCCGTGTTTTCGGGGAGGCCGGAGCTCAGAAAACGCCGGAAAGGGGGCAGGGACGGGCAGGAGGGCCCTTCCTAGCCCCGGAAACCCAGGCGCTTGGGCTCTGCGGAGCTTGTGCCGTCGTCGTTTCCAGGGCTCCAGCGCTACTGGTCCGCGTCCCAGCGGTTGAGAAACGCCCCGCTTAGTTGTTCCTGCCTTCGGCTCTTCACCCAGGTGTGTCTCTCTCTTTCAGGCTGTGAACATAGCTGGAGCGGGACTGTTTGGGGAGATCAGCATGGTGACCACTCCAGCCTCGGTGCCTGCAGCAGTGACCGTCTTGCACTTGCTGGAGGAAGACCAGATGGAAGCCCCTCTGCCTCCCTCCATGTGCCTTGCTCTTCACTGGGAGGAGCCCTGTTGCCATGGGGCAGAGATCCTTGGCTACCACATAGAGTATGGGGAAAAGCAGCTCTTGACTATCAACAGAGTGACCAGCCATGTTCTGGAGAACCTGCAGCCTGACACCGTATACAGGTGGTTAGAAGATTTCATTAAGCTCTTGGTGAAGCCGGTGGTGGTGGTGGTGGTTCTCTCCAGTTGCCCAGTTGTACCACCACAATCAGGGAGAGAGAGAGAGAGGAGACACTTGGCTCACCGGGGCCCCAGGACCCCCCCCCCCCCCCGCGCAAACGAATCACCTTTGTTTCCTGGCGCTGATCCCAGGGAGCCGTGGCAGGCTGCGACCATCAGCCCGTCTCCCTCCAAAGGAGAAGGGCAGCCGAGGGCGGGCCCACTGCTGCTCCTTGCGATGCGGCAGCCGGGGGGGGGGATTGCAAACCGGAAGTAATCAGCGGTGATGTCATCACTGCCAATTACTTCAGGGTCTTCTGGCACTCGGGGGGGGGGGCTCCATCAGGAGTCACCGCCCCAGGCAGCAGAAGACAGGTGGGTCTGAGGAGACGCCACTGAGACTGAGAATGTTCCCTGCGTGTAGCCGAGAGAGAGAGAGAGAGAGAGGAAGGCGGTGGCGGCTCTTCAAGGACCTTCTTCCCCTCTCCCCACTTTGTGTGTCCTTCCGTTGACTCTTTTCTCAGAGGAGCCGAACTAAGAAGGGTTGACAAGAGCAGCTCCCCGGTGTCGGACTGGGGCTGTAAGAGGCGCAGCGTGTGCCCCTGGGGGGGGTGACAGCGTGGAGGGGGGGGGCAGGAGAGCAAGTCAGGTCTGCTGTCCCGGTCCAGACCCTTCACTGCCACCTCTGTGTCTTGGGGAGGTGGGAGGGATGGCCAGGACAGGGCCAGGCTGGGGCGTGTGACGTTGGGTCACGGAGAGAGAGAGAGAGAGAAGCGAGCTGGACCATGTTTTCGTCTTGTTCCTCTTTCTCCAATCTTGGGGGCTTCTCTGTCCCTGGCAGCTCTGGACTGGTTTGGTGGCCAGAGAGCACATCCTAGGAAACTGTTTTCTCTTGCATTAATATTATTATCCTTTGCATCTTGGGGCATCTTAAAATATTAAAACCGATCCTGAGCCTTCTGTGTTCCACTTAAAGACGTGACCCTTCTTCTTCTTCCTTGGGAACTGCTTCCCTCCTAGGATCCGAATCCAGGCCTTCAACAGTCTCGGGGCCGGTCCCTTCAGCCCTTCCATGAAAGCGAAGACGAAGCCTTTGCCTCCAGGCCCCCCACACCTGGAATGTGTCGTCTTCAGCTACCAGAGCCTTAAACTGAAATGGGGCGAAGGGCCCAGCCGAGCTTCAGTCGCCAACCCGACGCAGTTCAACCTGCAGATGGAGGATCACCGGCTGGGCAGGTGAGATCCGCATCTCCTCTTGGTGAACTGCTGCCGGTTCACCTAAGACGGTCGCCTCAGGTTTCCTCCTTCCTACCTATGGAAGGAGGAGTCACAGTTACTGCATAGAGCAGGGGTTCTCAACCTTTGGAGGCCCGGGTACCCCCTATCACGGTCCAATTTTCTGAAGTACCCCCTTCTAATAAACTGCTAATTAATTGGATTAATCAATTAATTAATTCGCTAATTAATCATTAAATAAAAAGTACTAAAACAATTTTAAATGTGAAAAAATGTCTTATTTAACTCGTGTGTGTGTTTGTGTGTGTGTGTGTGAGAGAGAGAGAGATTTTCTCCAAGTCACACTTCCCAAAATCAGCTCCTCCCTCCCCCACCCCACCAAAGTACATTTTCCAAAGTACAAAAATAAGCCCCAAACCAAAATCAGAGAGACAGAAGGGCTCCAAAAATAATTTCAATTTAAAATCCATGTTAATTAACACTTAATTAGCTGCTGATGGGGCAGATAAGGGGCAGGGTTAGGGTTAGGGTTAGGGCTTGGCGTACCCCCATAAAGAGGTCTGCGTACCCCTAGGGGTACCCGTACCACAGGTTGAGAACCCCTGGCATAGAGAGAGCTTCTGCATATCTAGAGATAACCTATCTCTTTTTAAGGCCAGCTTGGACTGGGCAAGCGTTTGGAGCAATATCCATATCTTCTGCCTTTTGTGCCCAACCTGTCGGCCAAGAGACACCTTTGAAGTGATGGTTCTTTTCTGTTTCGCTGGCGGAAGGCAACGGGGGCGAGTGGCTGGCTGTTGGTCTCTTTTAGCTTGAGCCGTTTTGGGACAGAGATCCATCTTTTCTTTCTTTTGCTATGTCAACCACCTAGTGCACTTCTTGGTTACAAGTAGTACATAAACATGCCATCCAGTCATTGCTGTTTGCTGTGATTCAATCTGGCCATAGCAGTCCAAGAGGCATGTGGCGAGAAGCCCACACAGTGTGGTTTATTCCTAGATTTTTTCATTGGATGTAAACTGCGTCATCTAGGCCTATGCTCTTAAGTGATCCTTTGGCTCAACCTTGGGCATCCATTGATGTTGGAAAACAGGTGAGTCAGGTGTGTGAGCAAAAAACCATTTGCCATTCAAAGGGCAAGGTTTTTTTGAGAGAGAGAGAGTGCAAAGTTCCAGCTGCCTAAAAATGAAACCAGTTTTTGGCTTTTGCCTTACTTGGTAGCTGGGGTAAAACTTTTGCCTCTCTCTGGAACAGTAGGGGCCACTTAGGAACTGTGAGCTGACTTGGTGAGCTGAGCTCTGAGAAGCTTACAAGGCTTTGTTCCCAAACGTTGCTCAGTGGCGATCACTTGTGCAGTCAATAGTGTTGAAGGTAAAGAGTAAGGTAAAGGTTTAGTCGTGAAACTTGGCAGCAATTGATTTCACGTGCATTCCAATTTCATTGTTTTGTGTACTGATTTGGATCTAGAATTCATTACACACGAACAAAAGAGCCTGGCTGCTGGATCAGGCCAAAGGCCCATCTAGTCCAGCTTCCTGTATCTCACAGTGGCCACCACAGATGCCTCGGGGAGCACACAAGACAACAAGATCCTGTTGCCACTCCCGTGCATCTGGCATTCAGAGAGAGCCTACTTCTAAAACCAGGAGTTTGCATAGACCCATCATGGCTTGTAACCTGTAATGGACTGTTCCTCGATCAATCTGTGCAATCCCCTTTTTTTGGCATCTAGGCCAGGTGCCATCACCACATCCTGTGGCAAGGAGTTCCCCAGGTTAATTACACGCTGGGTAAAAAAATATTTTCTTTTGTCTGTTCTAACTCTTCCACCACTCAGTTTTAGTGGATGTTTTAGTGTTTTATCCCTCCTAACTGGGCAAGAGGCCACTTTTTCAATTGGTGCTCCTCTTATATTTAGCAGGGGGAGAGTAACTGCCCCCTTTTCACCCCAGCACAGTGTTTTTTCTGGTGGCTGTTTGCTGGTGTTCTTCTGCATCTTTTTTAGACTGTGAGCCCTTTTGGGACAGGGAGCCATTGAATCACTTAATTTTGTCTGTAAACCGCTTTGTGAACTTTTTGTTGAAAAGCGGTATACAAATGTCAATAATAATAATAATTATGATGATGATGATGATGATGATGTCCCCTGGTTCTGGTATTGTGCGAGAGGGAAAAGAACCATCCCTCTATCCAGCCACCGCCCAGTGGGTTTCATGGAGTTGTCCACCAGCACCCCAAGATCTGTCAGGTGTGGTCCTGAGGTTGAACTGCCGGAAGCTAAGCAGGAGCAGCCCGGTTCATGCTGGAAGGGAGACCAGGAAGTCACTGATAAGCTGTCGTGACCCTCGGAGGCAGAGAGGAGTCGCTGTTGTGTTCCCCTGGTGAGAGGACGGACTGGAATGCTGAGAATGTCGGTGACAGAGCAATAACAACTGGAGGATCCCCTGGTTGGCATGATCTGTGGCGTCTTGCGGAAAGTTCGAGGCTTGTGTTCTGCAGCTAGTGAAGATGACTACACCGTGGAGGTGTATTGTTCTATAGAAGACAATATTGTAAAGACCCTTATTGGGTCTAGACAGCCTGCCTGTGTAAACCGCCTTGAGTAACATCCGAAGAGAATCCGAGGCTAAGAAAGGCGGTATAGAAATACAGAAATCAATCAATCAATCAATCACAGGCAGCTCAGAACTCACAACATGCAGCAAGGGCCCTCTGCAGGCCAGAAACAGAGTGTTCAGTTTAGTACAAGAATCAAATGAAGCAAGGAAATCGGGAGTTTACAATTGGATTGAAGTCTATTCACCCAGCACACCCTTTTCTGAAAGCTTGCATCTCATAAAGAATCAAACCTGCATGATGATTGGACCTGTTTATGGCCATGAGGCCAGCTGAAGTGGGGGGGTGCCCACCTCTATCCACCTACTTGCCTCGACTGCTCCTCTTCCACTCCCTTGATTGGAAAACGCAGAGGGAGATGGGGAGGGGGGGGGAGTACTGAGCTAGAACATTGGAGACAGGGAGGAGCAGAGGCTGGCACATCAGGTCGGGGGGGCAGCGCTTGGCAGCATCCCGCCTCCGTTGTCGGGGGTCTTGGGCCGGCAGGCCCTGCTTCAGAGTTGTTGCAAATGTCTCCTGTTTTTTCAGGTTCATCACTGTCTACAGTGGACCTTGTCACACATACAAAGTGCAGCGACTCAGTGAATCCACCACATACTATTTTAAAATCCAGGCCTGCAACGATGCTGGTGAGGGGGAGTTTTCTGAAGTGTCTGCGTTCGCCACAACCAAATCTCCACCACCTGCTCTGAAAGGTGAGGAGGGCCTTTGTCACTGGTACTGAGAGCTATTGTGATTTCCACAGGGGAGAAATCCACAAAACATCTTGGTCAGTTATAGAAGGGAGGGAGACCTTTAGTTACGTCGGCTTATTCCGAAAGGATGAGGGTGCAAAAGCTGCACATAGACAGCTGGTGCATCTCTGAACACCAGGTGCTGTTTCGGCAAAAAGGAGGGCAGACTGTGGCTGTCGTGTGAGCAGAGGGGCACCTTGCTGGAAACCACGAGACTTGCTCACTCCATTGGACCTGAGAAGAGCCTTGCTGGATCAGGCCCTTCTAGGCTGGCATCCCGTTTCCACCAGTGGCTTCTGGGGAGTCCCCCCTCCCCTCCCCTCCAGCTGATATTCAGAGGCACATTTGGCCTTGGGAGATCTCTGCTTAAGCTCTCCCCTGCCCATGTTGCATGCAAACCAGTGGCTGACCATCGCCGGGGGGGGGGGGGGGAGGAGGGATGGATGGATCCAAAGCAGTTTGAGAGATTGTCTGGGTGTCTGCCATTCAAAGGGCAAGGTTTTTAAAAGACCAGAGAGGAAGCAGAACAAGCGAGGCACTGTACTGCTGGGGATCTTAGAGTTCTAACCATAGCGTTGTGATCTTTTTTTGGGGGGGGGGGGGTGAGACAGGGCAAAAGTGTTGACCTTTTAAAATGGCAACTGTTGCTTAAAATGTTCTATGCATTGCATTGCAATACATAGGGCAGCCTCTCCCCCACACCTATCGGCAAGGGGGGGAAGACATGCTGTGTATTCTTTGGTTTTTGCAAAAGGTGGTGTGTTTTGAGAGGCGATTCCTGCCCTCCCCCCTCTGTCCTGAAAGGTGTCCCAGAAATTGGGCCCAGTCCCTAGTCCCTGTATCAAAGCAGGCATGCACACCTGCGTTGACAGAGGAGCTTCATCAGACTGCTGTTCTGCATGAGAAGTGGGCCGTGCCTTCTTCCTAGAGGTGGGAAGAACTGGCTGCTTTGTAGGTGTGAACTGGCCTGTCGCCGGTTGAGTCTTGCATTTTTGCCCATTCATGGCAGCTTCAGAACAGTAGGGTCCCTGTTAATAACATCGGCATTTCTGATCAGAGCCAGGAGAATGATCTACCAGACCGTGTGGGGCTTGAAGCCTGGAGACGGGGCTTACTTTTCAGTTTAGCCCAGGACGTACTGGGTGACCTCCTGCACCCTTTTAGCACTTGCCCACTGAGCTCGGTTGGTAACAGCGTTGTGGGACGCCCGCCCGAAGCTGCTCGCTTCTGTTTGGGCTCAAAATCGGATGCATGTAATCCACAACCTTGGGGGTGCACCTGCCTGTTTACGAAACGATACACGGAGTGCGTCTGTGTTAATGAAATTAAAATGATTCCTACATTCTAAGTTGTGTCTCTTGGGTTTCCTTCTTCCAGCCCCCAAAGTACATCAGTTGGGAGAGAACGTCTGTGAGGTCATGTGGGACCCTTTACAGCCCATGAAAGGCGATTCGATTGTTTACATTCTGCAACTTGCCAGTGGGAGGGAAGTTGATCAGGTAAACGAGAGAGCCATTTTTTCGTGATGTGAAATGTTGCGTTTTGCTAATTTTATTACACCACTGTTGTGTGTCAGTAGTATTGTTTTTGCAAATGTTGTTTCCTCAAAAGGAAAACTGCCAGACGCTACTGAAATATTACGTACGTACTTAAGCGCTAGGTCAAAATGCTTTGTGATCGAAGGAGTATAAAAGTTTTCATTCAAAAGCTTTCATGGCCAGCAGATATAGTTAGAGAAACAGGTAGTACGGGTAACGCAGCCATATCTATGTAAAAAACACAGCAATCCGACTGAGGTTTAAAAACAATGACGATTTTATCTGGCTTTAATGATGTATTCCCGGACAAACAGAAATCGAGACGCCGAGAACTATAACATCTTTCATTCCTTTTTGGATTGCCCCAGAAGATGTGTCCAGATTAGGACACGAAACATTGGGCTCACTTGTCCAGCCGTGGTTTCTAAATAATTTCTGTTTGTCCGGGAATACATCGTTAAACCCATATAAAATCGTCATTGTTTTTAAACCTCAGTCGGATTGCTGTGTTTTTTACATAGATATGGCTGCGTTACCCGTACTACCTGTTTCTCTGAGTATAAAAGTCTTAACATGCTACATATTATTTCAATATAATATTTGGTCAATATGGTGATATTTCCAGGGCTGCCTACAAAACAAAGGAGGAGAAACAACCGTGCAGAAGAGGGCAATGCTTGGGCGGCATTAAAGCCCTGTGAAGCTGGGAGTGAAAATTAAAGGGGGGGGGCTTTCACTAGGTGTATAAAGAAACCGCCGGGGGGGGCAGGCGAGTCTTCCCTGGGGGAGAATTCCGTACCAACCAAAAAGCCCCTCTACCCACGCCTTAGAGGGCAGCTCTGTCTGCAGGAGGGTGATGATGTCGTGCCTGGCCAGGTCCCAAGCCATGTAGGGCTTTTAAGGGTTAATTCTGCTTGGAAAGACCTGAGCCAGGACTTCAGTTGCCAGTGACTTGGTTTCGTTTTGGTGGCCTAGTGGTTGTGTTTTGAACTGCAGCTTGAACAGCCTCCCAGGTGTACGCTGCAGTCACCTAATCTGGCCTGCAGGCTTCTTCCAGCACCCCTCTCCTAGTCCCGTCCCCCCATTGACTGCGCTCTGTACCCTGCGGCTGACTTAGGGGGCCTGCGGCAGTCACATTCTCTCCCTTCTGAGGTTGTTGGTCCAGGACTGGCTGGTCTTCCCAGGAAAGAGGAGCCCGAACCAAACCCTGGCTTAGCTCACCTAGGTGAGCAGCTCATTGATCCAGGTTCCTCCACTGACTTGAGTGTGGGACATCTGAATGTCCGAATGAACTTGGCTGTGCTCCCTAAAATGGGATAAAAGAGCCTGGATGGAGAGGGCGAGATGGGTGTTGTGCTGCCAAGATAAAAACTGGGAATGCTGCCAAGCTAGGAAAGAGTTAACTCTTAGGAAGAGCTTTCCCTCTGGTGCCAGAAGGAGGAGGGGCATTCTGGGGGGGGGGGAGATCCCCAGAAGTGGGTCATGAAGCTTGCAGAAGCCCCATGGAGGCTTGAAAACACAGCGGTTTGTGAAACGGGGATTGGGGGGCGTTTTTCTTTGTTTTTACAGTGTTTTGATCGCTGACCCTGCGGACCTGGGATCCGTGGTAAATCAGATCCCCGGATCCGCAAATAAAAAAGGGTCTCCTGTATTGTATGGAGTCTCTGAAGTTGGCCCTCACCTGCAGTGGCCCAGCCAAGACACCCGTTTGCCCTCCTGATGCGAGTGCGCGAGCGAGCGAGCGCTCTGTGTC
The DNA here is from genome assembly GCA_026170595.1 of Plestiodon gilberti rubricaudatus. Classification (NCBI taxonomy): domain Eukaryota; kingdom Metazoa; phylum Chordata; class Lepidosauria; order Squamata; family Scincidae; genus Plestiodon; species Plestiodon gilberti. The sequence goes on from JANXHW010000013.1 coordinate 25,533,921, forward strand.
TGGAAACCACCCTTCTGGGTGTGTTCTTTGCTACTGCAGCATCACTCCGTAACTGTCAAGGCACGTCGTCGTTCTGATCCACCCTTTTTCTAACTTCTCAGGTATATTTAGTTTTCCATGGGGAGCAGAAAGACTCGAGTTTGTTCCCTTATCAAATTTGATGGTCCCCAAATTTCTACTCCTCATGAGAAGAGTAGAAGAGCCACGCTGGGTCAGGACCCCCACCGGTTGGCCTCAACCCTCCCACCGTTGTTCGCCTGCACAGGGTCTCTGATCACTGTTACTGTCAGTTATTTAAATACAAGAGACTTTGGTGTTGGGGTATTTTGCAGCAACACGTTCTCTCTTGTAGTGATAACAGGGCAAATTCTAGATGTGTCCTGCTCGCTCGCACAAGTTGCATTGGTTGTGATGACACTCCAGAAGCTGTGCTACCCTTCCGGACTGTCTGTGAGCAGTGGAGAGACGGCTCTGGCTTTTGTTGGTGCCCAGCAGCAGTCTGTCCACTGGTGATTCTGCTCTTTCCGCAGGTATACAAGGGACCAGAGACTTCATTCCGCTTCCCCAACATGCAGACAAACTGTGAATATCGATTCCGGGTCTGTGCCGGGCGCCAGTACCAGGACTCCACTGGGCCCCAGGAACTGCACGGACCGTATAGTCCCAGCACAGTGTTCTCATCTCAGAAAGCGGAGTTAGTTTCCCAGTGCTCGGAGAGCAGCCCCGACCTCGCCAAAAGCAGGAGGAAGTCGCTCAGCGATGAACAGTTTGCATTTCTGCTTCTTGTGGGGTTTGCTGCAGTTGCCATTGTGTTTGCGGTGATCATCCAGTACTTTGTGATCAAATAGGTGACGTGCAAATTGACTTCATTACTCAGCTTATGTTTTTCATACAAGTTTTATGCCTGGGTATTTATGTAGAATTCCAATTAAAATGACTACCTGGGAATGATTTATAAGACACACATTTCCATTTTTACTGCTGGCTAACAGCGAGGCTGGGTAGGTATAGTCTCCCCCCCACCCACCCAACCCAAAAAAATGGAAACAAAAATCCCTATTATAGCACAATTGTGCATCTTTTAATCAGGGTTAGCTGTTTAAAACAGCGTGGGGGGGGGAGCTGCCTTAACATGCACTTGTAAGTCTCAGAAATCTTTAGTCTCAAGTACAGCCGCCAGGCAAGAGGGTGGGAAGAGAAACCAACCACTTCAACCCAAGGCATTTTGTGAGATACAGCAGCAATGATGCTTACGCATAGAACCGCACTGTATCACAGACCCTTGCTAGAGCATACTAGACTGTAGACAAAAATGAAACCAAAACCTTGTTCTCCACTTCAAGCCACTGAGTAGTGCTGCTTTTATTTTCCAGTTGTTTTAAAGCGTTGTTGGCATTCCAGTCGTTCACTCTCCTTGCAAGGGCCCAGGGTAGTAGGCAGGGCCGGCGTCGTTTTTAGAGGGTTTTAACGAAAGGCGCTGGAGGTACCACCCCATTGGTCGGTGTGCTGCTGGCTGCAGAGGGATTGCAGCGCTCTGCGACTCCTTGGCAGGCCAACTGCTCCCCCGTCCACACTGTCCCTGTCTGACGGAAAGGGTCTGTCCTTGGGTTGGGAAGCAACTTTCACCTGGCCAGACTTGGCTCTCAGTGCCTGAGAGCAGGACAGTTCAACGCCCTGTGCTTCTGATTTAAAAACCATCTCCGTGTTTTTTTTTCAGAGGAAAAGCACAGAAATTTTTTGTCCTTAATGAGAACAAAAAGTGCATTTATGATAAATGTGTCACTATTTGGCTCAAACTGAGCAAAAATGTGTTTTGTACTATTCTTAACATAACCTTTTAAAAAAAGCAAACTGGTTTGTTTTCGGTTATTTTCTGTTTTGGGTGCTCTTCTGATGTAATCCAAATGATTAGGTCGCATGTGAAAATGATTTGATTTTTTTCTTAAGGTAACATTTTAAAGGAACTGCTCCCTCTCTGATTGCAGTTCCATATTCCAAATCCATGGTTTGTTTTTTTGTGGTCCGAGTCTTTTCTGTTTTCTAACTAACTCTTCAGTGACCGGTCTGGCTTTGGGTGAAATAGATTTTTGCAAGGGGGGGGGGAGGTTGTGTGAATATCATGCACTATATAGGTTTCTTGTCAAGCCTCGGCAGCAGGTACCTGTGAAGTAAAAAAAAAAAAGCCGTGTTGTCTTTCCATTTTGTGGTCTTTTGAAAACTAGAAAACCGCACCCCGTTTAATTTTCAGAATGCATCTTCTACGAGGGGGGACGACGACACACCCTCAAATTCAAAGGCCATGCATTTTGTTTGGTTTTGACTGAACAGCTCTACCTTATGAATGCTTGCACTTGTTTGTGAGACAGTGGATGTAAAGTAACTCATTTTTAGCTTGAGATATATCCGTTTCAGACAATAGACCATCAAAGTGTTTCTCCACTGGCTGTGACTCATAATGGTAGCTTAAGGTTTGTGGCATTGTGTTTTGCATTTCACGTGTTGGGGAAAAACACACGACGATGACTTCATATCACTTAATATCTTAAAAGTAGATTTATGGTGCAATCTGAAATTAACCTTTTTTTTCAAAAAAATGTACTCTTTTTGTGCTCTATTTATTTTGATTTAAAAATTCTGGAAAATGTATGTTTGAATGTATTGTTCTACTTGTAGCAGACTTAAGTTAATCATTTATTGTAATGGAAGCCTCTCTTCAGTGTTGGAAAGAGTTTTATACAAATGTTTAGTGTCTTTAGTTTGCAGAAACGTTTACAACCTGTTTTCCTTCATTTCTTTTCATACTTCACTTTTTTTGTATAAAACATAGTCTTTAGCAGGTTTCTGTTGCCAAAGGGTGTTTTTTGTTGAATTCTCAGACAAAAACTGAAGAAAATCATTTAATTGGCAATAGTATGTCATTTTTTTAATTAGGTGTTACTAACCAAAATTATGACTTCCTAGAATGTTAAAGTTAAATTTGTATTTGCCACAAAACATTTATATTTCCAGAAGGTTGACTGGAAAACAGATGTTATGTAGAATTTTATATTTACAACTATACATTCCAGATTGATGTACTCTAGTGGCATTAATGTGTTAGATTTCTTTCTTTTGTATTGTAATTTGCTGTATTTCATACTTACGTTAAACCTGCCAGACATCGTATTACTAAATTGTAACTATCAAATAGATAATATATTTAATATGTCCAATAAAAATACACACTTGTTCACAGGTCATGTGTGGCATCCATTTGTGTGGCCGTAATACCACCTTCAGCCTTCCTGTGGGGTGGCAGCACTGAACAGGTGAAAGGAGTCTCTTGGCTTCGGACCAACCTGCCAGAGCCTTTGAAAGGGTTTCTCTTTCAACATTCCGTCGCTGCTGCTGGCGGCGTTCTACGGGTTGTCCTTTCCTCCTTTCCCGGCGGCGGCTCAGCAATGTCTGTTCTGCAGTTTCTCCTGGAAGGCGCCTCTTCAAGCCTTTTGCTGAAGCTCCCCACGGGTTCCATCAGCGAACTGATCTCCACAGCCTCCACGTCAGTCTCTTCACTCCTGCGCCTGAATTGCCAGACCTGACGGTGGCTCAGAAACCTCCACAGGGCTTTCCTGTATTTTTGAGACATGACGTTGTAAAGGATTGGATTCACGGACGCGCCAAGGTAGAACAGCAGCATGGAGACCAGGTTGAAGTATTGGCTGACGGCGTACAGGACCCTGCTTCCTTGGGCAAAGAGGATCCGGCCCACGTGCAGAGGGAGCCAGCAGACCACAAAAGCCAGGACGACCACTGCTGCAGGAGATAGAAGGGGGGAGGAGGAGGTGAGCACAGCGAAGGAAGGAACCGGCGAAGCTGGGGAAACGGGGAGGGCCAGGAGGGGGCTGCTCGGGTGGTATCCTGGGCCAACTTGACACACACACACACAGTTGGCACTCAACACAGGGACACACAACACCCCTTTTAAAAATGGACTCTTTCAGCTTCAGACGGCTTCAGACAAACAATTCCATTCAAAACATGTCATATCGTCCTGAACAAAAAAGGTTCCAGAATAGAATCTAAGCTTAGTCCAAAGGCCAGGGGCGAGGGGGGGCCGCCGGGACACCGATCCAGGACTATCGGTGCCCAACACACACCGGCTCCAACGGTTACCAGACAACTTTCACTGCCGGCAAAGAAGTACAGGCAGTGAAAGCAGAAAACTAGGTAGGTTGTTTGTACCTTTAAAAAAAAATTTTTTAACAGAACGGCTTTAAATTGCTTTGTGCCACACACTGCATGCGCGAAGGGGCCAACCTAGGTTTAAATACCATGGATGGAAGCAGCAGCCACAGCACCTCGGCTGCAAATGCACGACCTGCTCCTCTTGGGCAGACAATGCCAGCGTCCAGTGCAGCAGAACGTGAATCCACTCAGCCGGCACTAAGCGTGGCTGTTTGAGCAGCGATGGTGCTGTCACGCCAGCAAGTCGCCACTTGCTGTGAATCAACGACATCCCGCATCCAGTTCTTGGGCGTTGAATCCCTTCAGACAAAACTGAAGCTGGCCAGTACCGAAGCCAACGCATACTGGCAACACTGGGATTCTCTGAATCCGCCTTGACGTAGACACACAGCAGGGAGAAGTGATGTCCGTACAGGAAAAGTATTTTTCTCAGGTTGCAAGAAGTCTGCTCCAACCAAAACCAGATGCTACTTACCTAGCATTTTGACCGTTTGTTGGTGATGCTTTTCCCTCGTTGCAGCGGGCTGCCCGTCAAGCTTGTCTGCAGTCCTCCAGAGCTTTCTACAGATCAGTCCATAGAGGACCACCAAGCAAAACACAGGGAGAAAAAAATAAAGGGTCGAAAGCCAGGTCATGGTTTTTAGCAGTCCTGACCGGGCTGCTTGTTCTATGTAGGTGCACTCCGTGGTGTCGTCTGGGCGGCTTCCGTTGCGGTGCTCGACACCAAAGAGAAACAGAACGGGGACCGCCGTCGCTGAAGAACACAGCCAGAGGAGGAGAATGATGGCTTTTACTCGGCTTTTCGTGATCGTGGCTTTTGCTTTCAAAGGAAAGCAGATGGCAAAATATCTCTCGATGCTCAAGGTGGTGACATGGAGGATGGTGCAGTAGGTGCAGCTTTCACTGAGGTAGACCAGGAACTTGCAGAGAAAGTCACCAAGGATGTATGGTTTGTATCTCCAAATCCTGTACAAATCGGAAGGCAAGCCCAGTAAGATCAGACTGTCCGACAGCGCCATGCTGGAGAAATACATGTTGACAGTCGTTTGCATTGCCTTGTACCTCTTAAAAATCAATATAATGGTTAGGTTCCCGACAACGCCCAACAAAAACAAGAGGATGCAAATTACGGTCACTGGCACCAAGATTCCCATCTCAAACAAGGAGAAAGACTGCTCTTCATAGTAGTCCATATCATTGCCGCCGTCGGAGTCATTGGAGGAAATGAAAGCCATCTCTTGTTGTCGTTTCCTTGCTAAGCAACTCTGGGAATCCTCCTCCTGCAGAAGGGGATTAAGCTCCACTCTGAGGTTTCCAAAAGCTGCTGCTAGAACTCCCTGTTAACAAGCTCAACTTAATTTTTTCCAGCCTTGAGGCCTGATAGTACAAATCAATTGACTACAAGATGGGAACCTATGGAGCTGCAACATGACTTTGAATATTGTTGGAGTGGATCGAACCATGTGTTCCTGTTGGGAATGAGGGGAGGAAGAAAATGAGACTAATATTTACAAGCAGTGACAGAAGTCAATCTTCACTCTGAGTGTCTATGCATCCTATATTCATAGTAGAATTGTGCAATGCTTCTTAGAGGGTATTTCTTCCAGGGTGGAAGGAACTCAAGGCTGCCCCTCATTCAGGCAGTGGCCTGACCAAGTCTCCTTTAGCTTCAGCAAGGTCCCTGGAGCATCCTATGCCGCACCTCAAGAGCAGGGGTAGGGCCAGTGTCAGTCCATGTAGGCACGATGCCTAAGCATTGACTGAACGGTAACTTGTGTAACTGCTTAGTAAGCCACCTGGTCCTATGTCTGACTCTATTACAGTATTCACATCTTATTTTACCAAGTCAAGCCATCCTCCGAGCCTGGAGGATACAAATGGCCACGCTCTTTGGGCATCAAAAGCTGGGGTCCCTGGAGCATCCTACCAAGACAGCAGGAGAACTGTCCTCAGCCTGAATTATCTATTGGTAAAGAGACAACCACCTTGTCTCCCAGGGTTGTTGCAAAAACCAACAGCACAGCAGTGGGCAAACATGCTTCTTACGCCTGTACAGAGGCGGAAGAGTTGGGAGAATAAAACGGGCTTTGTTTTCTGTATAACATTAGTGCAGAAGACAACACACTCAGAAGTGCCTGGGAGTTCCAGAAGTACAATGGGATTTACTCTTGAGTAACTGACTTGTGCTCTTGCTCGTTTCACACTTATTTTGTGCTGCGCCAACTTAAAATGTAGCTATTTTGGCAGAAGTTCAACAAATGGAGGAAATAAAGGTAGTATGAATCTCAAAACAATTTGAGAAAATAAGTCATATGAGGAATCTTATCTCTTGAATAACTTGCTTCAAAAGAGCCACTGTTCAAAAACAGCAGCGGGTAGAAATATCTATTTTACATTTGGTTTAATCTGTTCCAATACCAGCAAGATTTAGCAAGACTTGCTAGCAATCCCTCCCCTTCCCCCCCCCCCCCAGGCCAAAACCAAAATTCCCTACAAAACAATTCATGTTTCACACTAAACCAACACAATTGAGGTCCATTTAAGAAAGGTATAGCAAATAAGCTATCTTTTGGTGGCTACCAAAACGTGCAGCCCATATCTACCAAGGTGTCCAACATGTATTATAACATGTATCTAATTTGTAGTATCTAACGTGGATTAAACATGTATGCAAACAATCTAAAATGACCATAGTTTCACCAAGCTATTAGCAAGCTCCTCAGAGACTTAGGAAATAATCTGAGCCAAAGACACATTGTTTCAACAAGCACACGCATGCCAAACACACAAGAAGCTTCTTACCTTTAATCATGAATGCCAAGAATTCTGTTAGCGACAAAAGCTTTCTTTTCCACCAGCACCGGTTGCTTTGACATAATTTGTAACATTCGCATTCTTTAAAGTGACCAGCCAGGAGCAAAGCCCACATCCACCTGCCAGCTGTGCATTTAAAGTGCGGCATGATTAAGTGCCACCTCTCCCGGGGAAATCGGTTGGGAGGGTTTGATCTTTTGAGTGCTTTTTCCCCGTGGAGCGTGACAAATTTTCTTAATCTGTCAACTGAAGTACGGCGCCTCCTCTGTTACCTGGGAGGTCCAACCAGCCACTTGATACCACCATCTAATTAGAACGCTCTGCTCAATTAAATTTTTTCCAGCACATCTAATCAGTGTGCAGACGTTGCACTTGGCCAGAGGTTTCCTCCTTCCAGTTGTCCAGGTTCTGCAACAGATGTTGTAGCGGTGAAAGGTTTTGACAGTGCATTTTAATGTTAATCAAGAGACATTGGAACAAAAAATGGCTGCATGATCGACCTCTTCCCCCCCCCCCCCACGGCCCCAGTGGGAGGCTGCATTGCTTAGCCTTGCGTTTCTTGGGTCATTAACTAGACCTATCAGAACACCTTTGCCAAATAAGATAGTAACTATGTTCTCAAAGCCTCATTTGTTACAAGTGAAAGGACGAGTTTTGACTTACTCCTCATCCGGAACAGCCATGGTTTGAAAGATGGCAAACAAAATACAGATCGCTCCTTTGGGTTTTCTCCTAAACACAGATTGTTCACCCCGACTTAATATAGCACCTACCCTGCCTCTTCCGTTTAGACTTAGCTTTGCGTGCTCAGAAAACACTGTACAAATAGCTTGCTGTACCTTTTACAGCCCCCCTGCAATCATATTGCAGATGGGGAAAACTGAGGCCAAGATTGCACAAACTCACTAGACGTTGACTCGGGCAGAGATGAGAGTCAACCAAGGGGAACCTGCCTGATTTGCAAACGTGTCTCTTCACCACCAGGCTACAACAGCCTATTTAACCAGGTAAGTTTTCTTGATAAGCAAAGACTCTGAGGGCTTGTGACGAAGTCATGCTTTGCAATCGGCTTATTTACAGACGTATGCAGGCAAAATAGTGCATGCATTAAAAAGAGGAAGTTTGAGCTTACCTGTGAATTCCCCTTCTCAGTGGTCTCGGGGTTCAATGTATAGACAAGGAAGTCCAACCAATTGTCACCCAACACACGGGATTTGCCATCACTATGAACTTTAAAAGTAGACTAGATAGTGGCTGTCAGCCATCCTAATAAAGTAGAACCTCCACAGTCAAACAATGTGTTTCTGGGCACTGGGAGCAAAAACAACAGAGAGCGCAAACCTGCAAGCCCTGCTTGTGAATTTCCCAGCAACTTCTGGCTGCCCATCACTGGAGACAGAGCACTCAGTTCGACAGACAGCTGCATTCTGGCCTTCTGCTTCTGGCTTCCAGATAGGCATCATTTGGCTGCAAAGAGAATAGGCGCTGCTGCAGTCCACAGAGAACACAACAAGTAGGAGGACTAAACACATTGCAGTTGCATCACAGAACAAGGAAACCTGGAGAAGAGGAGCAGCCCTGATGCCTGCTGGGAAGGGGGGGAGGGAGGGTAGCTGTCCACTGGAAAGGGAGGCTCTACTATAAGAGCAGAGCAGTAGCAGCGAGAAGCACATTAGAAATCAGCAACAGCTACCAAGACAGTATGATGAGAGAACAGACAGCCCCCCCCCTCCATAACATAAGAAGAGCCTGGCTGCTGGATCAGGCCAAAAGCCCATCTAGTCCAGCTTCCTGTGTCACACAGTGGCCCCACCAGATGCCTCAGGGAGCACACAGCCAACAAGATAACCTGTTTCCCCGTTGTCACTCCCTTGCACCTGGCACAGAGAAAACCCACTTCTAAAACCAGGAGGTTGCTTATGGCTTGTAACCTGTGATGGTCTTTTCCTCCATGAATCTGTCCAAACCCCTTTTAAAGGCATCTAGGCCAGGTGCCATCACCACATCCTGTGGCAAGGAGTTCCACAGATGAATCACACGCTGGGTAAAGAAATATTTTCTTTTGTCTGTTCTAACTCTCCCTCCACTCAATTTTAGTGCCTGTCCCCTGGTTCTGGTGTTGTGCGAGAGGGAGAAGTATTTCCCTCTATCCACTCTCTCCATCCCATGCATAATTTTATACGTCTCAATCATGTCCCCCCTCAGGCACCTTTTTTCTAGGCTGAAAAGCCCCAGACGCTGTAGCCTTTCCTCATAAAGGAGGTGCTCCAGCCCACGAATCATTCTGGTCGCTCTTTTCTGCACATTTTTCCAATTCAACTATATCCTTTTTGAGGTGTGGTGACCAGAACTGGACACAATACTCCAGATGTGGCCTTACCATCGATTTGTACAAAGGCATAATGATATTGGCCGTTTATTCTCAATCCCTTTTTTAATGATCCCAAGCATAGAATTGGCCTTCTTCACAGCCGCCGCACACTGGGTTGACACTTTCATCGACCTTTTCAATAAGTTGAAAAGCACCGGTCCCAAGACCGATCCTTGGGGCACACCGCTTTTCACCTCTCGTCATGGTGAAAATTGCCCACTGACTCCCATTCTGCCATTTTGCTGCCCATTCTCCCAGTTTGGAGAGATCCTTCTGGAGCTCTTCACATTCCCTGCTGGTCTTCACCACCCGGAAAAGTTTAGTGTCATCTGCAAACTTGGCCACCTCACTGCCTATCCCCGACTCCAGGTCATTTATGAATAAGTTGAAAAGCACCGGTCCCAAGACCGATCCTTGGGGCACACCGCTTTTCACCTCTCGCCATTGTGAAAATTGCCCATTGACTCCCACTCGCTGTTTCCTGGTCTTCAACCAGTTCCTAATCCACAAGAGGACCTGCTCTCTTATTCCCTGACTGTGGAGTTTTCTCAGGAGCCTTTCATGAGGGAACGTGTCAAATGCCTTCTGAAAATCCAGATATATAATATCCACGGGTTCGCTCGCATCCACATGCCTGTTGACCTTTTCAAAAAATTCTAACAGGTTTGTGAGGCAAGACTTCCCCTTGCAGAAGCCATGCTGACTCTCCCTCAGCAGAGCTTGTTCTTCTATGTGTTTTAAGATTTTATCCTTAATGAGACTTTCCACCATCTTCCCTGGAACCGATGTTAGGCTGACCGGCCTGTAGTTTCCCGGGTCCCCCTTCCTTCCTTTTTTAAAGATTGGCGTGACATTAGCTATCCTCCAATCCTCTGGCACAGTGGCCGTTTTAAGGGACAAGTTGCATATTTTGGTCAAGAGGTCAGCAACTTCATTCTTGAGTTCCTTCAGAACTCTTGGGTGGATGCCATCCGGGCCTGGTGATTTATTGGTCTTTATTTTGTCAATTAAGTCTGAGACGTCTTCTCTTTTAACCTCTATTTGACTTAATTCTTTAGTCAGGGGAGACCGTTCCAGCAGCGGTATTTGCCCGAGGTCTTCTGCCGTGAAGACAGATGCAAAGAATTCATTTAATTTCTCTGCAGTTTCCAAGTCCCCTTTTATCACCCCTTTCTCTCCCTCACCATCCAGCGGACCAACCGTTTCCCTAGCAGGTTTCCTGCTTCTAACATATTTGAAGAAGCTTTTATTATTCCCTTTTATGTTGCCTGCCATACGTTCCTCAAAGTCTTGCTTGGCCTCCCGTATCATCTTTTTACATTTCTTTTGCCACAGTTTGTGCTCCTGTTTATTTTCCTCACTAGGGCAAGACTTCCATTTACGGAAGGAAGCTTCCTTGCCTTTTATAGCCTCCTTAACTGTGCTTGTTAGCCATGCGGGCACCCTCCTGGACTTGGTCGAGCCCTTCCTCCTTTGTGGGATACACTCCCGCTGGGCCTCTATGACTGTTGTTTTAAACAGCCTCCATGCACTCTGGAGCGATTGAACTCTTTTTACCTTCCCTTTCAGCTTTTTTTTAACTAGTCTCCTCATTTTGGGGAAGTCTGCCCTTCGGAAGTCAAGGGTTTTCGTGTCAGATTTGCTCGGCACGCTCCCTCCGACATGCATGGCGAAACAGATCGCAGCATGGTCACTGTTCCCCAACGGTTCGGTAACATTTACCTCTGACCAGATCTTGAGTGCCACACAATATCAAGTCCAGAGTCACCTGTCCTCTGGTCGGTTCCGTGACAAGCTGCTCTAAGGCACAGTCATTTAACATATCTAGAAATCCAGTCTCTCTTTCATGACCTGAGCATGAATTGACCCAGTCGACGTGAGGATAATTGAAGTCCCCCATGACTACAACCCTGTCTCTCATTGACACCTCCCTGATTTGCTTCCTCATTTCAAGATCCCCTTCAGGTTTTTGATCTGGAGGCCGGTAGCATGCCCCTACTATTACATCACTCTTTGAGCCTGGTAATCTAACCCACAGTGATTCTACGGAGGAGTCAGAGCCCCCCTCCAGCTCTACTCTGGTGGATTCTACCCACTCTTTGACATAGATGGCCACCCCACCTCTAACACGCCCCTCTCTGTCCCTCCTATAGAGTTTATATCCTGGAATTGCAGTATCCCACTGGTTCTCCGCATTCCACCAGGTTTCTGTTATACCTACTATGTCAATGTTTTCCCTAGCCACCAAACATTCCAGTTCTCCCATCTTTGCCCGTAGACTTCGGGCATTTGCATAAAAGCACTTATATACCTGGTCCCCCAAGAAGGGCTGCATATTTGCACCTTTATTCCTGCAGCCTTCTGTCCTGCTAGACTGGCTGTCATGTCCCATCACGCTACCACTCCCAATTTTTACTCTGCTATTACTTTACTGTTCCCCATCCTCTGCACCCTCATTCCCTAGGGATGAGAAGTCCCGAACCGGATGCCCCTCGGCTCCTGTCGGCTTTCCCCCAGGAGTCAGTTTAAAAGCTGCTCTGCCACCCATTAGGAACGACTCTGGATTCTGAAAGTAGCAAGAGCAAGACTTCGGGTTCCTATTGTTAAAATACAGTAAGTACACAGAACAATCTGGGTGTTTTATTTCTGCAGAAAGCTATCAACAAAACAGCCAGGGTTTGGGGGGGCTAGTTCTCAGCTTCTCTAGGTTCTCTCTATGTTACTTGGGTTTACTAGTAAGATGGTTGTGCTTTGGTTCACTTTTCTAACAACTCTTCCCCTCCCCCTTAAAAGACTTTAAAACATTAACAGTGCAATCCTATCACAATTTTTTTAAACTGCTTTGGTCTAAAAATTAAAGTACATATAAAGAATATAGAATTCTTTTAAAAAATCTGCTTGTTTTACTCCTCATCAGCCACCACGGTCAATGTGATGCTCAGCTCTCAGGTCACATGTCTTATTCACTGTTTTAAAGATTAATATGCTGCTTTTCCAGCATGTGCTCAAAGCAGTTTACAACAGAGGAACAAACACGCACGCTACTATACTATAGACAGGAGAGCTGCCTTAGTCAGACAGACTGCAATCAGGGCTGCCTTCCAATGAAAAACAGGCAGGGCAGCTGGCATCCAATGAACAAAAAGGCAGGATGCTTGCGTCATCAAGCACTGGGGAGGCAGCGGCAGATTTGCCTCCGTCATGGCTGCCTTTTAATGAAGGGCACCTGGTGCAGCGTCCAGCGCAGGCCGGATATAGCAAGGCAAACAGCGGGGCTGCCTGCCTGGGGGGCGCGCCCTGAGTGCTCCCTAGCTCCGAGTGGGGGAAGAGTGGTGAGTTTATTTCCTAATTTATTCCCAGTGCTGGACAGAGAGAGATTTTAGTTTGCAAAACCTGCATCAGCAAAAGGGTTAGGGTCTGGCAATTTGTTTTGGTTTATTTCTATACATTGTCCTTAGTTTGAATTTGTTTTTAGCCAGACAGACTTTTCACCTTATCTGCTGCTGATTTCAGAAGCGGTCCAAATTTCTGAGGAGTGTCAAGTGTTTAGCGTCTGATTTCTGAGGACTGAGTGCTTTCGTGTCGAGTCCATTTTGTGCTGCCTGCTTCTTGATCGATTCATGTTCTTGTTGGAGTTCATTGGTAGAATGGAGCCTGCTGTGCGTATTTCTTCCCTCCTTTATATTGATTTTAGTTTTCTTGCTTTGCACACACAAGTGAAGAGTTTGCAACAAAACATCTCTGTTTTGTGTGTTGTGCTTTTCCTTTTTGCAAAGTTGACTTATTTCAGTTGCTGGAAGATGCTTTTGCGAAGAGCACTTCACTGATTTGCTGCTGTTGCAGTTGCGTTTTGGAAAGTTGGGTGAGTGCAGCTGGATGATAACTTTGGTGGCGTTAAGCAAAACGCTGGATTGTAGCAGAAGTTGAAAATGCAAAGGGAAGTGGCTGGCAGGGCCTGTATGAAAGAAACGGACTTGGCTGGAATCTTCCTACAAAAACCTGTTTTTAAACTTGAAGCAGGATTTGTGCTTGTTGTGGAGGGGGGGAGAGTTTTCATCCCGTCCATCATGTGTCCTCTCTCTCTGAATGGCTGTAGCTACAGTGTGGGCGTGGCCAGGGGCGTCACTGGAGCATGGCGGGGTGGGCGGGGCGCCCCCGGGTGACGCGCGCCACCTCCATGACGCGCGCCACCCTTCGGACGCTCCGAAGCCGGCCCGGGAGCCGGCCTCGGAGAGTCCGACCCCGTCGGCGCTCCAGGCCAGGCAGCGCGTCCATCCGGGTACTTTCCGAATTTTCGCGCATGCGCAGACCCTCAAAACAGGTCTGCGCATGCGCAAAAATCCGGGAAATACCCAGATGGACGTGCTGCCTGGGCCTTCTTTCAGAAGGCCCTGGAGCGCCGACAGGGTCGGACGCTCCGAGGCTGGCTCCCGGGCTGGCCTCGGAGCGTCCGGAGGGCGAATCAGGGGGGAGCCGGGTCGCCCCCCGCGCTGCGATATCGTAGCGTCACTAGGGTGACGCGCGCCCCCTGCTCCAGGGTGACGCGCGTCCTAGTGACGGTACTGGCCATGGCTATCAGCCTGACTTTGAACGTGGGTCAGATCTTTGCTGTGACTTTAAAGAAGCGATCACCTTGCAGTGTATTTTGCCCCCCTCCCTTCGTTCTCTGGCTTTTGATAATAATATCTCTTTATACATTCAGGACTGCAAATGCCCTAGACTTCTCCTTTTCCCCACCACCACCACCCCAGAATGTTCCTGCAGGTTTTTTAAAAACTTGAACAAGATTTGTGCCTGTTGTGGAGAGGGGGAGATCGGAGTAATGAAGTTTTCATCTAGTCCATTTGTTGTCCCTCTCTGAATTGCTGTAGAGCTACTGTGTGTGTGTGTGTGTGGGGGGGGGGCTCTCAGTAGACTGTGCTGTGGACCTCACTGCATATCACTGATGGGGGGGGTCTGGGTAAGGTATAAAAAGGGCTTTCTAGTTGGAGAAGGAAGTTCTCCGGGTGAGTTAGCTATACTTCTTCTAGCCTTGATTAGGTGAGTGTTGCATTAGAAGTTTAGGAGAGTCAGTGTGTGTGTGTGTGTGTGTGTGTGTGTGTGTGTGTGTGTGTGTGTGTGTGTGTAATGTATATATAGGTCTTCTGAACTGGGTTGCCTTCTATGTAACTTGTCTCAGCAAATCTGTAAGGGAATGAATTTAAGAAAAAAAAGCCTCTTATCAGTTGTTGTGATGGAATTGGAAGAGGTGGGAAACCTGACACTAGTCCCCCACTGGCACTCTCAGCTGGATTGTCGTCCCCCCAGCCAAAGTTTCTAAATAAGTTTCTAACAGCCCATTCCAACACAAGGGCTAAGCAGCACAAGTCAGACCTAAAGTCAGCCTAAGTCGTTTAGGGCGACTTTAGGTCTGGAACGCGACCATTTAGGGCGAAGTTAGGTCAAAGTTAGGTCTAAGTTACGACCGACGGAGTAAGAACAGCCCATCCCAACCCAAGGGCTAAGCAGCACAAGTCGGACCTAAAGTCGACCTAAAAGTGGGCGGACCATGGGCGGACCGTGGGTGTAACGGGGGCGGCAACCAATTAACGTTGGATTCCAGACCCTGGCGAGCACAGACACGCCCCCTCCAACACAAATGCTGACACAAATTTTAGGTCGACCAAAAAGGTGGACACAAATTCGAGGAGACCCATAGGAGCCATTTTACCTAACCCACTCCAGCCCTCTCCTGAAAAGTTCTAACACCCTACTCCTGAGTTAGGTCAGAGTTAGGACGTAGTTGTGCCTGCTAGGTCTGGAAACGGACAGAGTTATGCCACAGATAGGGAGCCTATCAGCATCCAGCCCCACCCAGCCTCTTTCCCACAAACGCCCAGCCCCAGGCCCCCAGTCTCTCTCTCTCTCTCTCTGAGCATGTGGCGTGGGGTTCTGTCCCCCAGCAGCCACAAAGTGGGACTTTGTCGGTGGAGGACAAAATTCACAAACACCCCACTTCTCTCTTCTTTCTCCTCTCTCCTCTCTGCCCCCCTCAAGGGCAGAGAGGGCTGTTCTGGCTGTGGCCAAACTGTTTACAGCTGTGCCTGGGCAGCTGCCTCCATGCTACCATTTGCTAACCCATGTCTTTCTCCCAGCCTCTCCCCCCCCCCCACAGGCAACAACACCAGCAGGTAAGTGCAGGTAAGAGCAGGGTTCGTGCTGACATGTGTTCTGACTTCTGCCTCTTTGCATATAGAAATATAGGTAGGATAAAAGGTAAAGGTATCCCCTGACAATTAAGTCCAGTCGTGTCCGACTCTAGGGTGTGGTGCTCATCCCCATTTCAAAGCCGAAGAGCCAGCGTTGTCCGAAGACGCCTCCGTGGTCATGTGGCCGGCGTGACTCTCCTTGCCGCAGCGCGTAGCATGCGGCTGGAACACGGAGCGCTGTTTACCTTCCCGCAAGCGGTACCTATTTATCTACTCACATTGACATGCTTTGGAACTGCTAGGTTGGCAGGAGCTGGCCAAGCAACGAGCGCTCACCCCGTTGCGGGAATCGAACTGCCGACTTTTCAATCGACAGCATATGGTTCAGCGGTTTAACCCACTGCGCCACCCGCTGGCTTAATAGGTAGGATACATGACGCTTTACCAATGTGTTGTCTCATAGCTGCCTGCATAGCCTGCCATGATATGCCTCTTTACCAATGAGTAGTCTGATGCCTGCCTGCAATGCCTGCTATGATATATAGGATACATGCCGCTTTACCACTGTTGTGTCAGATTGCCACCTGTTGTCATGTGAGCATACAACACCACGAGTGCGGTGCTATTAACCTTCTGTAGACACCAGCTGTTCCCCCCCCTTTTTCTCCACAGGGTCAACTGACAGGTCAGTATTGCTAGGATTGCCATGGTTGTGACCCAATATATGTGTTGTCTTCTCTCTCTTTGACCCTTTTCCCTTACAGGATCATGCTCGCCTTACACCCAGGTAAGCAGCTCAGACCATGCTATGTGTGTCACACCTATCAGCTGTGTTTTATTTCTCTCCCTGCAAGCTTGTGCAACCGACACACTGGCATTTCTTCACTGGCGATTGCTACCACACACCAGCTGCCATGTAACACCCCCTCGTTTTTTGTCTCCCCAGGAACGTCCACTACCACCTACATTCCTGGGAGCACCCCTGGGCCCGCAGTCGTTGCCCCACGGTCCTCTGCCTCGCTGCTGCCAGAGGTCAGAGAGTCAGCCCTGCAACCCTCCTCAGCTGCCGACACTGCTGCTGCTCCACCTCCCTGGCTGTTGTACTTGCTGCCCCTCCCCTTTCTATGGCGCAGGCTGTGGTTCCACAGGGGAAGAGCTTGCGTCTCCAGGTCCATGGGGCAGGTGTGCTGCTGCTGCTGCTGCTTTCAGATTGGCTGCTGTGACTACCCCTGGCAGCCTCGCCTGGCCATCTCTGCTAATGTTCCAGAACAATAAAGACGCCCCTCGGGCAGAGCCCCAGTGAAACATATGTGCCCAATGTAACACAAGCATCGCCCCCCACACAAAGACAGCCCCCAGCACTCAAGCCCCTGCATGAATCCCTTCCAGGGACTGCCACTTCCTTCCCAGGGCGAACACAGCTGGGGGGCTGCCAGACCCCCATGGCACAGAGGGGAGGGGGGAGTTGGGGGGGGCCTCTCAGGCAGGCAAACAGTGACAGGCGCCACGGAGCCCATAACGGGGTCGCTGCGTCTGTGTAGTGGCTGCTCGGCAACCGGGGATCTCTCCCGCCAGGGCGTCCGCCTGTCACGAAGTCCCTTCCGCCCATGGTCCACCCGTCACGTAGTTCCTTCCGCCCATGGTCCGCCCGTTTCTGTGTGGCTTCCGCCCAAAGTCCGTCTGCATCAGAGGTGCCTGTTTCTGCATCGCCTTCATCTGCGGAGCGCCCCCTGTGTCCCTATCGGTCTCTGCAGACCCCTCTCCCTGTATCTCTCGCCCACCAGCCTTGTTTGTCTGTCTGTCTGTTTCAGACCCACCCGTGCCCCTCCCCAGCACCCACTGTCTGCCTGCCTGTGTGTCTGCCTCCCCTCCCACTCCCTGATGATGGCAGCTGGCCACCCCCACCCCGCCAGAGCGCCTGCTGCGAGGCGCCGTCGCTGCCCCATCTGGGGGCGTGATGAGCTGCGTGAGCCCTTCCCGCTCGCAGCAGACAGGCCCACGGCATCTCTCGGTCTTGGCCGGGGCACAGAGCAGAAAGCACGCCGGGATGCCTTCTTTGTGGGCATTGCCAAGGGCTTCAGGCAGCGCATGGGCAGCGCATGGGCCACAGGAGAGAAGGAACGAGGGTGGAAGGGGATAGAGACGGCAGTTCGGCTACTCCATGGAGACGAAGGCCAAGCCAGAGGTTTGGGTGGCTGGGAAGTGGACGCAGTCTCCTTGGAGGCCTGGCCTTCAATCATAGCCTCGACCCCATTGCCTACTCGCCAGTAAACAGTCTCCTCTCCCGTAGCTTCCACTTCCCAGCCACCCAAACCTCTGGCTTGGCCTTCGTCTCCATGGAGTAGCCGAACTGCCGTCTCTATCCCCTTCCACCCTCGTTCCTTCTCTCCTGTGGCCCAGGGACATTACCATGAATGTTTGGAAAGGTGAGTGCCCGGTGTTCTAGGAAAGTGTGGGGCTGGGAGTGGTGAGTCCCAACAGACACTCTGTTACACTCTTTCACCCTAGGATAACCTCTGCTAACGGAGCAATAAGTCATCTTTTGAAATGGTAGCTCTCCATAGTTAGCAGGGGGGGGGGAGAGCAACTGTCACTCTTATTACCCCTGTATCTCCAACTCTAGTCAGGCAAGAGGCGTTGTGAGGATCGAAGGCTGGGTTCAAAGCAGGGGCCGGGTCCACTGGCGTCACTGGAGCGTGGCGGGGGGGCGGGCCGCCACGGGGTGACGCGCGACACCCTCCGGAAGCTCCAAGGCCGGCCCGGGATCTGGCCTCGGAGTGTCCGACCCCATGCAGCGCGTTCATCCGGGTATTTTTTGAATTTTCGCGCATGCGCAGAGACAGTTTTGAGGGCCTTTTGCGGACGGGCCTTTTGCGGGACGGGGGTCGGACGCTCCGAGGTCGGCTCCCGGGCCGGCCTCGGAGCGTCTGGAGGGCGACGCGGGGGGGAGCCGGGTCACCCCCCCGCGCCGCGATGTCAGAGCGTCACTAGGGTGACGTGCGTCCCCTGCCCCAGGGTGACGCGCGTCCTAGTGACGCTACTGGCCGGGTCATCACTCCAGTCAGGACAACTTGCTCAGGCTACCAAACCCGCCTGGAGGAAGAGGGTTGATGCTGAGGCTGTCTGGGGGACGCTGACTGCAGCCCGCTCCACTTTGTCCCCTAGAGGGCACCGAATCGCCATTCTGCTTTGCTGTAAGTCTAGGCTTGATGAAGGCAGCTCAGGGTGTGGGGGGGGGAGGTGGGCCAGTTGTACAGGTGTGGCATCAGGGGTTGGTCCCCAGCTGAGAACCCGCCAAGCCTATCCGAGGGTCTACCTGACTACAAAGGCCTTAGTCACAATGGTACCTACAGCACCCAGTGCTCCATCGTGGGCAGGTGTGAGAATCACACAGCGCAATCCTATCCAACTTACACCAGTGGTGCAGCCAGAACCGGGGGGGGGGGAACAGAAGGGGGATTCAAATCCCCTCCCAAAGGGGGATTCAAAGGGGATTTAAATCTCCCCTCCCAAGCCTCCTACCCTGCCCTCCCCCACTGCTTACACCAGTGATGTAAGTTGGATAGGATTGCGCTGTCAGTGGTGAGCTCCGTGTAGCCTGGCTTTGCCCCAAGGTCTCCAAGTGATGCTAGAGGTCAGGTCGGGAGACCTGGCTTCACAGACACGCACACACAGGGGCCGTAGTGCCTGCCCTGCTCCAGAGGGAGGAGCCCGGTGTGATGATGGAAGGAGGAAGGGGAGAACTTGTAGCTATGTCACTGGCGTCGCTGGAGGTGGGGCGGGAAGCTAAGTTCTGCAGCTTTCCGCCCCACCGTTACTCTCCGGTACGAGGCGCCCCGTTGCCCCCTCGTCGTAGGAGCCCGTCAGCGGAGAGAAAGCAACGCGCAGGAGAGTCCCTGACATGAATCGCTCAGGGAGTTGGGTTTGGGCTGCTGCTGCTGCTGCTGGTCTAAGGCAGGATCTGCTGCTCCCTGGCCTGAGGCTCTTGGCTCACCTCTGTGCAACAGCTCAACCAATGGGCACATGGAGGAAGCCATGAGCCCAGCGAGACGCCCTAGTGAAAGCTGCTGATGCGCCGGCGGGAACTGGCAGACACGCTTCCTGGTTTTGGTTTCTGCCAGTTTCATACAACTTAGGGGCCTTGTTGGAACAAGGCGCTTTCCAGCGCCTGTGGTCAGCAGGGGGTGGATGAGCACCCTCCAAGCATTTAGGATCGCAATGGCGACTTTCAGTCATCCCAGGCGAGATTGACTATTGCTTTCGTTTCTGAACAGAAATGAAAACGATTCCTGCATTTACGCTCCATTTTTTTTAAAAAAGAGGACAACAAGTTATTCTTAAATTGTAAACATACTGCATACCCATGTTTTCATCATTATCCAAGTATACAGTTGGCCCTTGGTATCCACGGGGGTTCCGTTCCTGGAATTCCCGCGGATGCCAAAAACTGCTTAAACTGAAGTCCAGCCAAAAAAAGAGCGTAGGTTTTTTTAACCTTTTAAAATACAAACCGCTGTGTGTTCTTGCGCTATACAGGCTTAAATCGTGCTCCGGAAGGCTCCTCCGTGTCCCGTGACTCCCCCCTCCCAAGATGGGTCGATCTTGGGAGGGGGGAGTTGCACGACACGGAGCCTTCCGGAGCACTATTTAAGCCTGTATAGCGCAAGAACACACAGCGGTTTGGATTTAAAAGGTTGACAACGCAATCCTAACCAATTTTCCAGTGCCGGTGCAGCCGCAATGCAGCCTGAAGGTAAGGGAGCAAATGTTCTCCCACCTTGGAGGCCTCCATGACTGCCCCTGCACTGCAAAATGCATTGTGCGCCCTGTTGGCATGGCTACACCTGTGTTGGGAAGTTGGTTAGGATTGCGCTGTAAAAAACATGGTTTTTTTTTACTTTTTATTTTTTACTTTTGCATTAAAACAGTGGACCCTCTGGGACCCGCGTTAAGTCAAATCTGCGGGTCCCAAATCCGTGAATAAAAAGGGTTCATTGTAATTCATTCTCTTTTGTAAATAGGTTCCTATTCAGCTATTCAGACATTGAGCTTCAAGTCTCTGCGAATTCAAGGTTGATGAATCCAACAAGGAACAAAGACCAATGATGATCAAGTAGGTGGATCCTGCCAGTATTGACCGCAATAAAGGAGGAAGGATGGTCTGATCCAAACCATATTTATGCAGAAGAAGGCACCATTTATTTCAATGGGGCTTAAGTAAATGTGCTTAGAGTTGCCCCCATCTTCTACAACAGGGGTCCCCAACCCCCGGTCCGCGGCCCGGTACCGATCCGCGGCCCATTAGGAACTGGGCCGCGGGCTGCGCGCCGAGCCTTCACAGGGGCTGCAGACCGCGGGAGGCAGTAGTGTTGCTCCAGAGGGGTCGGAGCGCGGCTCCGCCGCACTCTGACCCTCCGTTAAGAGCTGCCCCACGCCTCTTCGTAATGGAGGGTCGGAGCGCGGCAGAACTTAGCACTCCAACCCCTCTGGAGCGACGCTACTGCGGCAGGGTAAGCCCCCAAAGGTTTTCCCGCCGCCCCCAGTAGTTTTCTGCGCTTCTGGCGCCGCTCTGGGGGGGGGAACATGCGGGGGGGGTCATTTTGCGCCCCCCCGGTCCGTGGAAAAAAATTCCACAAGGATACCGGTCCCTGACACCAAAAAGGTTGGGGACCGCTGTTCTACAAGACCCTCTTGGTCTTCCACTCATTTGCTTGCTATCCCCATCACGTAGGGCTTGCCAGCTCCCTAGAGCAGGGGTGGCCAACCTTTCAGCATGAATGCACCTGGCCCTTTCATGGTTGTCTAGGTGAGGGCATTTATTTCAGCAGTTGCAGCTGCCAAGATTCTGTCTTCTATACAACTCTTAAGACCACAGAGGCCCTAATGGTGGAAGGTTGGCCACCCCTGCCCTAGAGACTCTCTTCCTAACAGGAGGAATGTGGGACATTTCTGGAGACCCTCCTGAAATCTCCAGGACTGCTCTCAGGAGTGACCAAGAGATTGACCAAAGCCCATCGCCCATCTAATCCATTATTCTGTTGCCCACCAGCTGTCTCTGGGAAGCCCACAAGCAGGAGACAAAAGCCATACTCACCCGCCTTTGCTCCCCTGCAACTGCGATTTGCACGCACAAGGTGGCCTATGACATTTCCTCCTCCAAGCAAGGTGATTTGTTTGCTCAGAAACGAATCCTTCTGGTGTGCTACCAACATCATAGCTTTGACGCTCCTCGGTGGGTTTGCTTCATCTGCCTCCTGGCTCCATGTTCACGGCTATTTTAAAACTGCCATTTGTAAAATGTCTCCCCTGCTTCACACTGGGCTGTTGTTGACACTGAGCTTGTGTGCTGATCTGTGGCCAAGCCGGACTCCGAGGAGTCTCGGTTCTGAATAGAGTCACCTCCATCTGCAGTTCCCTGTGCTCCCAAAATAAACTCTGTTCAGAAAAGACTCCCATGTGTATTTCATTAAAGAGGCCAAAGGGGTGTGTGTATGGGGGGGGGGAGGTCCCAGATGACACCCTGACTTAAGAACATAAGAAGAGCCCTGCTGGATCAGGCCAAAGGGGGCCCATCTAGTCCAGCTTCCTGTGTCACACAGCGGCCCCACCAGATGCCTCAGGGAGCACAAGACAACAAGATACTTGTATCCCGTCGCCACTCCCTTGCACCTGGCACAGAGAAAACCTGCTCCTACAACCAGGAGGTTGCTTATCCCCATCATGGCTTGTAACCTGTGATGGTCTTTTCTTCCATGAATCTGTCCAATCCCCTTTTAAAGGCATCCAGGCCAGGTGCCATCACCACCTCCTGTGGCAAGGAGTTCCACGAACCAATTACACGCTGGGTAAAGAAATATTTTCTTTTGTCTGTTTTAATCCTCTCTCCACTCAATTTGAGAGGATGTCCCCTAGTTCTAGTGTTGTGTGAGAGGGACAAGAACTTCTCTCTATCCACTCTCTCCATCCTATGCATAATTGTATACATCTCAATCATGTCCCCCCTCAACCTCCTTTTTTCTAGACTGAAGAGCCCCAGACGCTGTAGCCTTTCCTCATAAGGGAGGTGCTCCAGCTCACGAATCATTCTGGTCGCTCTTTTCTGCACCTTTTCCAATTCAACTATATCCTTTTTGAGATGCGGAGACCAGAACTGGACACAATACTCCAGATGTGGCCTTACCATCGATTTGTACAAAGGCATAATGATATTGGCCGTTTATTCTCAATCGCTTTTTTAATGATCCCGAGCATGGAATTGGCCTTCTTCACAGCCACCGCACACTGGGTCGACACTTTCATCGACCGGTCCACCAGCACCCCAAGATCTCTCTCTTGATGCGTCACAGACAACTCAGAACCCATTAGTGAATATGTGAAATTTTGATTTCTTGCCCCAATGTGCATCAATTTGCACTTACTTACATTGAAGCACATCTGCCATTTTGCTGCCCATTCTCTCAGTTTGGAGCGATCCTTCTGGAGCTCTTCACAATCCCTGCTGGTCTTCACCACCCGGAAAAGTTTAGTGTCATCTGCAAACTTGGCCACCTCACTGCCTATCCCCGACTCCAGGTCATTTATGAATAAGTTGAAAAGAACGATCCTTGGGGCACACCGCTTTTCACCTCTCGCATTAGAGGCATTAGGCGTGACATTAGCTATCCTCCAATCCTCTGGCACAGTGGCCGTTTTAAGGGACAAGTTGCATATTTTTGTCAAGATATCAGCAACTTCATTTTTGAGTTCCTTAAGCACTCTTGGGTGAATGCCATCTGGGCCCGGTGACTTATTGATCTTTAATTTGTCAATTAAGTCTAAGATGTCTTCTCTTTTAACCTCTATTTGACTTAATTCTTTAGTCAGGAGTGGCCGTTCGGGCAATGGTATCTGCCCGAGGTCTTCTGCCGTGAACACAGATGCAAAGAACTCATTTAATTTCTCTGCAAAGAACTCATTTAATTTCTCTGCAACCTCAAAGTCCCCTTTTATCTCCCCTTTCCCTCCCTCACCATCCAGCGGGACGCTTCTCTGGCAGGTTTCCTGCTTCTAACATATCTGAACAAGCTTTTATTATTCCCCTTAATGTTTCTGGCCATACGCTCCTCAAAGTCTTGCTTGGCCTCCCGTATCATCTTTTTACATTTCTTTTGCCACAGTTTGTGCTCCTGTTTGTTATCCTCATTAGGGCAAGACTTCCATTTACGGAAGGAAGCTTCCTTGCCTTTTATAGCCTCCTTAACTGTGCTTGTTAGCCATGCGGGCACCCTCCTGGACTTGGTCGAGCCCTTCCTCCTTTGTGGGATACACTCCCGCTGGGCCTCTATGACTGTTGTTTTAAACAGCCTCCATGCACTCTGGAGCGATTGAACTCTTTACCTTCCCTTTCAGCTTCTTTCTAACTAGTCTCCTTATATTAGGGAAATCCGCCCTTCAGTAGTCAAGGGTTTTCGTGTCAGATTTGCTTGGCACCCCCCCCCCCCCCGACATGCATGGCAAAACAGATCGCAGCATGGTCACTGTTCGCCAATGGCTCTGTAACATTTACCTCCCTGACCAGGTCCTGAGTACCACACAATATCAAGTCCAGAGTCGCCTGTCCTCTGGTTGGCTCTGTGACTAGCTGCTCTAAGGCACAGTCATTTAGCATATCCAAAACTCCAGTCTCTCTTTCATGAC
Source organism: Plestiodon gilberti rubricaudatus (assembly GCA_026170595.1). Lineage (NCBI taxonomy): Eukaryota > Metazoa > Chordata > Lepidosauria > Squamata > Scincidae > Plestiodon > Plestiodon gilberti. The sequence goes on from JANXHW010000013.1 coordinate 25,558,194, forward strand.
CAGAGCTTGAATTGACCCAGTTGATATGAGGATAATTGAAGTCCCCCATGATCACAACCCTGTCTCTCACTGACATCTCTCTGATTTGTTTCCTCATCTCGAGGTCCCCTTCAGGTTTTTGATCTGGGGTACGATAACACCCCCCCCCCACTATTACATCGCTCCTTGAGCCTGGTAATTCCAGCACAGCCCTGTCCAGTGTGACATAATATACAGTATGTTGTTGCTGGGGTGGGAGGTTGGCATCTGTGTTGAGTGAGGTGCCAGCCAGCTCCTTAGCAGGCAGGCCTCCTCTCTCAGTTCTGCCAGTTGGCGCTGGTTCTTGCAGGCCTTGGCCCTGGGCTCCCTCCCCTCCTAGATAGAGCAGGAGACCTTCCCAGACACAGACAAAAGCTGTGTGGCGTCTCCACCATCACCAGGGCGACCAGGCCACGATCCACGCTCTCCCAACGCAGTCAGTGGATGAGTTGCCCGACTCTTCCCCCCAACCCAGCTGCTCTGCTTGTGGGATGTGAATTTCCCCTGGTGGGTTGTTATCCGGGCCGGAGTTTGGGTCGCTGCTCATTCCAGGGCCCCCCCAGGGATGGTTCCGTAGAAGAGCCTCCAGCATTGCATGTGACCCCCCCAGGGTTGGTCCGCTCCAGGGCACGGCCAGGCTTGAATCCTGGGCCTCGATTTGGCCAGGACCCAAAGAAGACAGGACTGTACTGGTTAGGGGGGGGGGGTGCTCAGGCGTTACTACTCTGCAGGCCTGTTGTTTATCTGAGTTTCTGGTCCTCTGTAGGTTTGGGATATTTCCCAGGTCATGTAGATAAATGGAGCCGCAGCTTATATTTCCTAAAAGTGCTGGATGACTCTGTAGTGGTTTAATAAGTTGACTCTCCGAATGCTGATGATGAATTGGCATCTTCTTTGACCTGCAACACTTTGCTGCTAATTTCTCCCCATCTCTGTGAAGCTCACTACTGCCAATTGGCTACAGCTACAGTAGTGAGCGTAACATTTTACTACAAAAAAACCATTTAACATTCTTCCGTGGTGGGTTTAGTAAACATCTTTGTCTTGAGTAATGCCTTCCAGCTGTTATCCTCCCACATCTCCAAACTCATGTCAATGTTCACTGCTGTACTCGCCCTGCACAACGAATCAACAAACAGAAATGGTGTGTTGGCTCATCCTGGAGGGCAATTGAAATGGTCGCCTCAGCCAGCAGATGGGGGGGGCTGTTCCTCCCCCTCCTAGTCCCTGGATTGAAAAGGAAGAGGGGGACAACAAGGAAGTGTAACAGAGAGATGTTCTAGCCCAGTGGTTCTCAAACGTTTTAGCACTGGGACCCACTTTTTAAAATGACACCCTCCTAGCTTTACGAGACTTAAAAAAAAAGACCTATGAATAAATAAGGAGCTCAGCCGCTTGCAGGGTAATTAGCAAACGTATCTAATATTGCAAACTGCAGGAGCTCAGCTCTTTGAAGGGCAATTAGCAGCAATCTGGTTTTTGAATAGCCTCAGGACTTATGGCAATTATCTGATCTTTCCATCACCTGGGACCCACCAGAAATCAGGTCGCGACCCACCAAGTGGGTCCAGACCCACAGTTTGAGAAACACTGCTCCAGGATGTTATCCTATTTAGCAGGATATATTAGTCAGCTAAGCAATAATACGGCCTTGGAACCCCTCCCCCCCCCATCCTGTTGCATCTTTTGTAAACAGGCTTCCTCACCCTCCACGAAGAACAATGGGCACCGTTTTAGCATCCCCTTGGAGGACAAAAGGTGTGGGTTTTTTTTTGATGCGTCCAGAAGACCCTCTTTCCCCTAACACAACAGCTTTGGCTCGGAGTGTTAAGATCAAGGGTAGTAGACGTAGCCATGCTTGGGCTGTTGGTCAGCTGGAGAGAGAACATCTAGACAACCGTCTGAAGGTGAACTGTGGTGAACTGTGAAGCTTTGGAAGTGCAGAGCACAAGCCAGAAGGAGGGCTGCACTCGGAAGGAAAATATCTCGCGTATGGAAGGTTCTATATGAATGGAACAATATTGTAAGGAAGACCCTTATTGGGTCTAGGATAGCCTGCCTGTGTAAACCGCCTTGAATAAATCTGATGATGAGAAAGGCGGTACATAAATACAGAAAATAAATAAATAATAAATAATTGCAGCACCACCAGCCAGCGATCTTGCAGCCTTGAAGGAATCCAAGGACTGAACGCTGCCCTATCAAATCCATTCCAATCACCCCAAAGGTGTGACCAGCCACACACCAAGCTCTTCCCCACTCCCCTCTCCACCGAATTTAAACCACCCAGATACAGTTTACCTAGTTATATATTGTATCCTTGGCTCCGATAATAAGAACCACCGCCTGCGTCAGCAACTCACCCCGGCATTGCCTCCCCCCCTTCCTCTTGTCCTGAAGAACAGAAGATGCCCTGCCAATGTTTGAACACAGAGTGAGCACAAAATGCCAAGCTTGCCCCAGCCTGCGATAATAACGTGCATGAATTAAAGCTTCAGAGAGGTGCAGAAAACAATGAGGAAGGATCTGGTCCTTTTGTCCAGTTGTAAAGGAAGAGTCTTCCCCTTTGCTAAACAGCCTGATGGATGGCAACAAACTTCCTCCTTTTTCATCTCTGACTCCTGGAGGTCTTTTGTCCCAGTTTGAAAGGAGACAGGCTGGAGAAAAGGCGATGAGAAGCATTAATGAGAGTATCTTTAAGGTACAAGGTGCCTTATACAGAAGGGGAGGACACGTCTCTGCCCCGAGGTGCTCACAATCTAGTTAGAAACAAGGGAAACGATTCAATGGTTACTAATTATTAAGCAGCCAGGCCGATAAACAAGCATCCAGGTTACTACAGCTGCTTGAGCAAAAGCCAAAGACCTCGGAGTTAACAGTTGCCATGTGGTGGTGGCTGAACAGTGTAACCAGTGTGGGGCTCTTGGCTTTTCCTGTCGCTTCTTGTCTAGAAAGGAAACAGGAAGACGGCTCAGCTTGGATGGAAAAAAGCAGCAGCAGCGGCAGAGGCACCCAGCGCCGGGTCCCTTTCATTCTGCCTGGCAAACTCAAAGAGGCTCCCCAGGCTGTGGCATGAAGCTGCCAGGCGAGGGCTTGGTAGTCAAAGAACAAGCTTCGGGCAGGAGGAACCACCAAACCAAGTGTGACGGCGGGGACTAGGGTGAAAGCGCATGAATGCCGCTGGGGCAAAAGGACAAATCAGCTGTGGCAGAAGAATCATCTGCAATAAAAACAGGGCACCAAAGAAAGAAAGTTCGAGAGAACTACAGTACTCCCCCATATCCGCTGGGGATATGTTCCAGGCCCCTCCGTGGATCCTTGAAACCGTGGATAGGAGCGAACACCCCCTCCATGGTTTCCTGAGGGCCCCCCGCTCTGCCTCCCCTACGGGCAGGCGTTTCCCCCCCCCCAGCTCTTATTTTTCTTTCAGCAAGCTTTGTTTCTTCCTTAGAACAAAGAGAGAAGCAGCCTCCATTGCAGGCAAGTAGAACGAGACTAAGTCCTAGAGAGGAGGACTAGGATTTATTCTGGTTCTACTTGCCTGCAATAAGCAGCCAGAAGCTGCTTCTCCTGTTTGTTTAAGGAAGAAATGAAGCTTACTGGGAAAAAAGTAAAAGCCTGGGGGGGGGGGGTCCCCATGATCCGTGGATAACTGAAACCGTGGATAGTGAATGCGCGGATCTGGGGGCCCACCTGTACTCAGGTACTCTCTTTGGATCAGTCATATTATTGCACCAGAGTTTACGGAGAAGCCATTGGAATACAAAAGCACACTCTTTCTTCACATCCATAGAAGAGACGCTTCTTCGTATCAGCAATGCACGGTTCCCTGTGCTCAAACACACCAAAATCTTGGACTTTGACAGTGGCGGCAGCAGCCCAAGAAACGAGAACCATCAGGAGGAGGGGGGGGGGGGCAGGCAAAAGACAGGACGGAAGGAATGGGAGCAGACAGTCGGGGACAGAGATTGGGAGGCACTGGACAGGATCCGGGGTTCCCTGAAGAGAGGATGACACGTGGGGAGATTTGGGGGATGGTTTCGAACGGACTTTACAGCAACCCGAGTCACACCCTTTCTTTCCACCCTCTGGAAGCCCGCTTAGCACCTCGACGACGACGTTTTTCATGGTTTGTTGTCCCCCAACCTGGGTGCGTTTTCAATGCATGGAAACCCCTTTGGGACTTTGGGCTCAAACCTGCTGCCTGGGGCGGGGGGCGGCATCCACAGTCGTAAGATGACGACGACGACCCCTTCCTTCCAGCCCAGTCACTCCAGCTTGGAGGATGTGTCCTCCTCCTCCTCCTCCTCCAGCGGCTCTCGTCCCTTCTGCCTGGTCGGCACCGGAGAGCAGCTGCGGATATATTCCTGGGGAGCCGACGAGGCTGAGCGCTTTTCCTGGGGCTCTTTTCTGGAGCACCGCGGCAAGGCAAAGGCCGGGAACTTGGCCCGGCAGCAGCAGCAGCTGCAGCAGCAGCCATTGGCCGTTCAGAGGAGCCAGCGGCTCCTCCCACCAGCTGGGCACCCAATCGGAAAGCGCCCCCTTCAGCTCGCCCCGCCCCAGACCCTGTCTGTCCGTCCGTCCCGTCCCGTCCCGTCCCCACCTCCAGCAGCAGCAGCAGCAGCAGGAGACCCGAAAGGGGGGAGAGAGAGAGACCGAGACCGACCCTCGCGACACAAAGGCGGCGGCAGCAGCAGCAGCAGCCGCGTTTCCACCCCCCCCCCGGACCGACTCCTCCTGGCACCGTTTTCGGGATGAAAGGCGGCCGGCGGCCCTGCTGGAGAGGCGGCTGACCGGAGGAGGAGGAGGAGGAGGAGGAGGAGGAGGGGGGTTCATATTCGGGGCTTCTGGGACGGAGGAGCTGGAGGAGTTGCAGCTGGACGGACGGAGGAGCTCTAGGTGGCCGGGGGGGGGGGGGGGAGAGGAGGAAGCGGCGGCGGCGGCGGCGTGGGAGTCTGCTGGGCTGCTGCGAGCGAACGGGGGTCGTCCGCCACCCCCTCCTGGAGGGATCCTGCGGCTGCTTTTTCTCTCGGGCAAGTAAGTCGACGGCCAGTCTCGCTGCAGCTCCCCGGCGCGCGCCCTCGTGGCTGGGTCAGTGTTTCCTCTGCCCCCCCCCCCGGTGTTGATCCGGAATGCAGCGTGGATTCGTCGGGGGATGTCGTGATGGCGGGCTGGGGGGCTCTTCTTTCTTTCTTTCTTTCTTTCTTTCTTTCTTTCTTTCTTTCTTTCTTTCTTTCTTTGTTTCGGGCGGTTCCCATCCATCCGCCCGCGGCGGCGTCTTCTCTCGCCGAGGAAGCGGAGCAAAAGGACGGGGCAGTCTCAGGGTGGTCTCAGTGGCGAGTTTTCTGCAGAACTTGCGCCGAAATCTGCATAGTGCCCATTTGATCCCGCGGATCATCGTGATCACTCCATGGACCATCTCTCCCTCCCACTACCATACAAACCCCCCCCCCCCCAGCCTTCAAATCTCTGTCAGTCATGCATTTGATTGGATCTCTGCCTCCCATTGCTACTCCAGAGTTTAGGGGGCCAAGAATAGGCGTCAGAGAGTGGTGTAAGGGGCCATGGGGGGGGGGTCCCGAGCCGTGGCCTCTTTCCCCAGCTAAAGTGCCAGATGAAGGTTTCCCTTGAAAAGTATTTCTAAGCTTCGTTTTCATAAGCACACACAAAATGATCCCAGTTGATTTTTCATTCTAAGGATGTATAAGAAAGTTTGGGATCTTTGAGCCTGTGGCTGTGCAGTTCTACATTTCCAGAATCGAGCATTCCAGTGATGTGCCTATTATTATTATTATTATTATTATTATTATTATTATTATTATTATTATTATTATTATTACTACTACTACTACTACTACTACTACTACTACTACTACTGCAAAACTTATCTTGATGTGTTTTACGTTGTACATCCTTTTGTAAAAAAAAAAAGTGTGATGAAATTAGCCATCGCTTGAAGAGGGTCTTTTCATGGGCTGTGACACAAGCCGTTCTCCGGTGGGAAGAGAGCAATCGGCAAGGGGTTTGTCATTCTTGTGGATCTAGAACTGGCTTGATTTTCTCAGTTGAAACAAATCAGACACACAGCGCAGTAAGTAAGGGACTTCAATGGGACTTGCACTCTCAGGAAGTGTGTGGAGATGGACGGCTTGCAGTGTGCGACTTTGGTGCGCTCATGTCCACTTTTTCCCACTCATGTGCCGCCCCTTCCTCCTGGGAACTCAAGGCTCCCCCCCTCCTTTTTTTCTCACAACATCCCTGTAGGTTAAGCGGAGAGATAGTGCCTGGCCCAAAGTAGTCACTCACTAAAATCTTCCTGGGCTGAGTCCCATCACAACACCATACTGGCATACATAGAGCACCATCCATGTATAAGGATAATTAATATACAGTCCCTGGAAGGACAGATACTGAGGTTGAAACTCAAATATTTTGGCCACCTAATGCGAAGAGAGGACTCTCTGGAGAAGACTCTGATGCTGGGAAAGATTGAAGGCAAAAGGAGAAGGGGAAGGCAAAGGATGAGATGGTTAGACAGCATCACCGATGCAACAAACATGAAAATGAGCGAACTCAGGAAGAGAGTGGAGGACAGGAAGGCCTGGTGGGATATGGTTCATGGGATCACGAAGGGTCGGACACGACACTGAACAACAACAAAAATGTATGTACCACAACAACAAAAATGTATGTACCGCCTTTCTTGGTCATTGGATTTCTCCTCTGACTTAAATCCAAGGCGGTTTACATGGGCAGACATTCCCAAAAGTAGATTTTTTGTTACAATTCTATCAGTGTTCAGTCTTTCATGAACACCTTCATTCCAGATGGTACCCTTGGCAGTCTGGACTCTCCCAAGAACTTACTGTGTAAAATACAGAATGGAGGCAGGGTGACATTAGGGGTCCATACCCATCAGAGAGCCCCCCAGGCCAGACTACTCCCCCCCCCGTGTCCCACTTGGCACTCTAGCTACCTACAAAAGGGTGTTTCCCCAGCCCAGAAGAAACTGCAGGGAGATTGGTGCCTTTTCCTCATTGTGGGTTTTTTTGGGGGGGCCCACTGACTGGTGGGGGGGATGAGCTGCCACTTGCCACAGCTTGGGGGGGGCCCTGGAGCTCTCTGCCCTGGGACTGGTTCTGAACGAGGAGAAGGGAGGAGAGAGAGAAGCGCGTTGAAGGAGGTATAAATCTGGCTAAATGCCTTTTTGTGCGTACTACATAAAGTGATTTAAGGCTGGCCAGAAATGGGGGAGTGATGGGTCTGGGGGAGGTGTTAGTGACTGGGGTCTATACTTTTGGCTTGGTGTGGGCACCAAGCAAAGATGGTGGATATGCCCCCTCCATGCGCCGTCTGCTCCCTCTCCGGGGCAGGAAGGCGAGATGATGACCAAGAATGGTTCTGAATTGCCTATCCTGCCTTTCTCCCCTATAGTGGGGGGGGGGGCTTGTGTTGCTGCCGCTTGGTTTCTGGGCTTTGGAGCCCCCTGGCAGGGCAGCAGGCAGAGCAAACCCTACGTGAGGCTTGGGGAGGCACATAGGAAGGCTTGCGCACCCCCCCCAAGGAGCCCCTTGACCGGCCTGTAGATGACGAGTAGCCCCCTGGGCTTTCCTGGGAGGGAGGTGCAGGGCTGGCTTGTTGGCTCCTGTGCTGGCCCCCAGGCGCTTCGGCTGCAGCCTTCCTGTCCCCTTCAGAACTGGGCAGGATGATCTCCTCCTTCCTCTCCAGTTCAAAGGTGAGGAAGGAATCCGGGTTGACTTGCCTTCCTCACAAGGGGGGGGGCAGCACTCTGCAAGCTAGAACCTGATTCGTGGTCTTCATAAGATGACCAACATGTTCTAATAATTGCTTTGTTCCCTGGGCAAGGATGATGAACATGACAGTCCTCCTCTGCGTAGGAGAAGGCTTTCTGCATTGTTTGTAGCATTATTTTTAATTTGCATTGTGTGTCAATACAATGGATGGTAAACCCCAAAGGATGGGGAAGTTCAGAGTTCAAAATCTGGTCAGGATATCCTCTCGCTCCAGTATTCTCCTCTTGCTATCAGTCGGCTGCTGTAGGAAGCAGACAGGCCTTCTCTGAATGGTTTCGGAGCTTGTCCAAACAAGCGACCAGATTCCCTGAAAGAATGGAGTGGGGAAAAACAACCTTGGTTTCTGCGCAGCATCTGTTCGGCTGTCTTTGTTCCGCTGCTCTCCTGGCTAAGGTTCGGTCACTTGGCCAAGCTGCTTGCCTTTCTTTTCAAGGGGAAGAGTTGGAGGAGATCATCTGGGTCGGCCAGTACTGATGGGACTGTCTGGCCAGCTATTCTTTGTGGTCACCATCTGCCCTTTCTTGGTCAGCTGACTCTGGTTCTACCTGCATAGGGGTATTGCCATTCATTCAAAGGGAGGGAGCAGTCTCTGGGCTGTAGCCCTGTAGAAAGATTGCACTCCTGCGAACACAGAGGCCTTGTGAGTCGCGTTTGCATTGCACGGTTTCCTTTGAAAGGGCTGGCCTTGTGTGGCGGAAGCTGTTTAAAGGGTCAGGCTGCTCATTGGGCAACCCCCCCCCCCAGTATCCATCGTTCGTGTTTCCAGAGAGCTGTGCAGCAGCAGCAGCAGCAGCCAGGCCTACCCATGTACTCAGAAGGACGTTCCAAGGAATTCAGTGGGGTTTGCTCCCTGCGACATGTTCTGTGGATTGAAGGAGGATCAGGCCCGGGAGGGGGAGGGGATTGGCGTCCTTCTCGGACTCCGTATCTCATCCACCCAGGGCCACAGGGCTTCTCGGGTGCGTGCTGCCGAGTTAAGCGGTGCAGGTTTGAGTAGCTCCATTGGGCTGGCTGGGGCAAATGTCTTGCTTACCCCGAGTAGACCTCCGGCCGCCTCCTTCCCTGGATAGGATACAGCCTGGGCTGTGTGACCCATGCTGGAGAAGGATAGGCTTGGGCTGCCCTTTACTAGCTCCAAGTTTCTGGCACCAAGCCTGGCGCAAGGTCAGTAGAACTGCCTTTTGGTGTGTCTGTCCTGGGGAACCTCTTGGACAAGCAGTGTCTACCTTGCTGCCCCCCACGAAGACAGTTTGGAAGTGCGTTAAAGCTCTTGAATTGAAGTAAAGGGACACGGAAGGCATTCAAAGAGAAGAGCAAAAGCGACACTTCTCAAACGTTTTAGTCTCCAGACACAATTCTGCACTCACTTTCCCAGGAGTAAGCTCTGTTGAACCCAGTGGGCTTACTTCTGAGTAGACACAGCTACGCTTGTGCTGGTAGAGTCCCTGTTTGATTTCCGGACAGAAGGTTGTTCAGTTGGAAGAGGGCTTCACTTCAGTCGTCCTGAACGTCAGCACGCCACAGAACGTGAGTGGAGGGCTGTGTTTGCCTTGGCGGGCCACCCGTTCTGCGGGTCTGCTTTGGCTCACTTGGCAGGTGTTTTCCATTCCCTAGCGAAACTAGGCGGTGGCAGGGAGTTGTATTTCTTCAGGAAGCGAGTTCACAAATGCATCCTAGTGCAACAATGGACCGTTTCACCAGTGTACTTGGAATATTGTCGTATTGTCGTTCAGATTAATGTGTGTGTGTGTGTGGGGGCAGGGAATCAAGGTTGCTTTGCCAACGATAAGAGTAAATATTTGAGAGCCGGCATTTCTCCACAGCCTGAGAAAGTCAAAGCTGTGGGCATAGCGGGGTATGTTTTATAGAACAAGTACACACATTTATTCAGCTGGGCACACGTAAGCCTGTGTTTGGAGCCTGGATCAATGCAGGCAGTCATTGTGGTCACCCCCAATTTAGATGTGCAACGAGCCCTGCTGGGAGCATTTTAAAAATTCTGACGCTGTCTTTGAGGAAAGAAGCAACTGAGGGATAAAAGCCTTCTGGATATATGTAGACACTGTTTGCAGGTGGCTGTGTTGGTCCATGTGAGGGGAAAAAAAGCACAAGTCGCAGTCGGACAATGGCAGTTTATGATGGAGGCCTTGGGCCTGTTCAGCTTGGACAGTGGCCCTAGAGGACGACGTGAATCTCGCCAGAGACTTGACGCTTTGGCCCACTCCCCCAGTCTTCCACGGGGCCCCCTCCGTTGGGGCAGGTGACCACCGTAACAACCTGTACTGATCTTTGTCCTCACCCGGTGGGAAAAGAAGAGGATCTGTAACCACTGTACTCCCCTGCCTGCCTGCCTGCCTGCCTGCAGGGTCCCATTTTCAGGTCTGGGTTTGAGATGTTTCCCAGCTCTTGACAATTGACAAGACCATTGGTTTGGTTTATGATCGGGACCCAGGGAAAGGCCATAAAGAAGTGAGAGCAGCTTTTGGGGTGCTCCAGAGTCCTCATCGGGACTCCAGGTGTTTCTTACTACTTTGTAAGAACGTCCGAAGGGCCCGACTGCTGGATCAGGCCAAAGACCCACCTAGTCCAGCTTCTTGTATTCACAGTGCCCCCCTCCCACCCAGAGGCCTCAGGGTGGCACAAGAGGGTTAATACCAGAGACCTGTACCCTGTTGCCACTTCCTTGCATCTGGCATTCAGAGATAGGCTACCTCTGAAACCTGGGGGTGGCATATAGTCCTCAAGGATTGTGACCTGTGGTGCACGTTACTTCGATGAATGTATCCAATCCCCTTTGAAAGGCATCCAGTTCAGGTACCATCACAATATACTGTGGCAAGGAGTTCCACAGATTAATTATATTAATTTAAATATAAAGAAATATTTGTGACACTTTTGATGACCTCTTAGCCCCACTACTAGCGTAATCCTATGTTGCGTGTGCATGCAGCACATTTCTTGCATGTCATCTCTCTAATCCTTCCAACGGCTCTGTAAGGTAGGCTAACATTATTCCTAACCTGCAGAGATTGAGGCTGAGACGGTGAGAATCGTCACTTGCGTGAGTTTGAGACTGAAGTGGGATGCAGCTTTCTGCTTCACAACTGACACTTCCGCCTCAGGGTGAGCCTAGGCACCTTTTACTCTGAAGCAAGTCCCACTGAGTTCAGTGGCACTAACTCCTCGTAAGTGTTCTTAGAAGTGTAGTCTAAAAATTAGGCGTTTCTGGGCCAAGACAGACAGATGTGCCAGTGTGCCGCCGTTTGTTGTGACTGTGCCAGAAGAGGCCGGAAAACATTGGGGGGGGGGGCCTTTAGCACTTCGTTCTTGCTGTGGTTTCCACCCCAATACTTTTCTCATTTAAGAAAACAAACAAACCCCTTTCAGTGGAAGGGGGGGTTGCCCCATAAAAATAGCCTGCGACGGGGACAAAGAACTTGAGCCGGTGGCGGCGCTGGAGGGGGTGCGACACCCTCAGCGGCAGAGGGGACATTTCGCCACTAGAACGGCTCCAGGGGCGAGTGAGAGGGGCTGCGTCCCACCAGTTTGCAAGGTGCGGTGCAACACCTTGCACCACCTACGGAGCCTCACCCCTTCCAGCGACACCATAGACTCAAGCCCCCCTCCCCACGCCACTGCAGTGGTTTCACACTGTTCCAAACTCCTCTGATGAGCTATTTGTAGAAAGGGCCATGTTTGATTTGGCCCTAAGATTGCCTTCCTTGCCAGGGCGACCCATTGAATTCCCTGAACTTACTTCAGAGTAGACATGCCGTTTGGCTCTGAAAATGGGCCAAAGGTGTGTGTGTTGCGCCGTGGCACACAAGCATGATGTCACCCCCCAGGGTGATGGATGTCGCGGCACGTGATGGATGTCGCGTCAGCCCCCCGCAGCCTGCATGCCTCTCATCTGTTCGTTCTAGGTCGGAGGTGGCCAGAGGCGTAGCTAGCCTCTGCGCGCCCCTGTGCGTTACATCACAAGCCCCGCCCCGCCATATCGCGGCAAAGAAGGCCACCCCGGCGGTTTTTCCCGGGATTTAGCCTCCTAGGAGCCCAGGCAGGCCAATACCCACGCAGAGCAGCCATGTTTCTGCCGCCGCTGCGGCGCAATTGACGCCCCCACCGGCCGCTTTGCCACCCTCCCCCCGCGGGCTGCCCAGGAGCCTAGTGCCCCCCTCCAGCCACTGCTTCTGGGGGTGGCCAACCTTCCACCAGGAGGGCCTCTGCGTTCTTAAGAATTGTGCAGAAGACAGAATCTTGGCCGCTGCAATGGAGCAGCTGCACCTGCTGAAATGCCCTCCTCACCTACGCAGCCATTTAAAGGGCCAGGCGCATTCCTGCGGAGAGGTTGGCCACCCCTGCTCTAGGTCATTTACCCAGACTGTCCCTGATCCTTGGAGAAAGGGTGTCGTCATCTACGAAGCAAAGCGCTTCTTTCCTGATTCCAATCGTTGCTTGCAGCCTCCGGGAGTCTCTTCCTGGACTTCCAGCTGTGCTTTTCAGAGCAGGGCTGCAGGCAGCTGACTGTCATGGTTTCCGCGCCCTCCTCTGCGGACCACTGCCTGGCATTTGCCATTGAAACCCAGGCGGAGGGGGCGAGGAGGGCGATGGTTTGATGCCGTTCCCAGCTGCTTGCTTGCTAATGGCTCCTTCTGTCAAAACTCCCCCATGGCTTTTACATACTGGGTCAGATGTTCGATCACATCTTACAACCGGAAACAAGCCGCTGGACTGCCTGTTCCTTTTCAGGCTGCAGATGTTGGCCTCACTGCAACAGCTTTCAGAGCCTTCTGCCAGGATCGCCTTCCATGCAGTTAATTGTCATGTGCCTGGCTTCCCACCCTATTGGGGGGGGGGGGGAAGATTAAAGCTCTATCCTCTGGGTATTTTTGTTTGCCTGAATGACGTCTGCTTGCATCCCAGGTAAACAGACGCCTGGAACGCAATGGGACCTTCTTCTGAGTATAGTACTGAGTACGTTCCAGTCAGTGTCGGCCGTGCAGAGCCAGCAGCCCAGTCCTCACCGGGACGGGACTGTACAGGGCTGCCCTTGCGAGAGTGGGGCACAGTTCTGCTCTTGTCAAGGGCCCTAAATGGCCATGCGTAAATGGTGCCGGTAGTGGCCATTTTGAGTCTGCCGCCACAAATGACGGCAGTGCCGGAGGTCCACTACCAGCTATCACTGGCAGCGAAGGTAAGCCGGCAGCAGGGGGAGGGGCGGTGAGTAGCGGGGGTGGGGTGAGGAACGAGGGAGTTTCTGGGCCGGGAGAGGAGTGGGTGGGAGGTGAACTAGGAGAGGGAGGGTGGATCCTGGTGGCGGCAGCAGTGTGCGCCGGATCCGAACCCTGTTTCCTGTCTGCTTCCGTCTCCCTTACTCCCTTGCACCAGCAAAAGAGCTGGCACAGAGCCAAGGAGGAGACCCATTGGGACAGTGGAGGCTTGCAATGGGTCTTGCTCGAGGAGACCTCTGCCCCCTTCCATGGCCTGATCCACCGACTTGGATCAATGCAGACTTGGCCAGTGCTATTGCTGGCGCAGGTCCAAGTTGTCCCGTTGCAGCCCCGGGGCAAGTGGTTCCCTTACCCCGAAGAGACCAGCAGCATGCTAAATTCCCCGCAGGATGCAGCGGAGTGATGCAACCACCCTTTTGTGACTTATCCACTCTTAAGGCACCTCTATGGCCTTCAGTATCACAGGATGAGATAAAGATGCTAATTATTCAAACAAAGACGAAGAAATCCCCTGACCCGGATTTATTTATTTATCCTACGCCAGGATGGTGTAGTGGTTTGGGAGTCGGACTCAGACCAGGAAGATCCAGGTTCAACTCCCCGCTCAGCCACGAAGCTTCCTGGGTGACCTTGGGCCAGTCACTATCTCTCAGCCCCACCCTACCTCACAGGGTTGTTGTGAGGACAAAAAGGAGGGGAGGAAATATGTACACCACTCTGAGCTCCTTGGAGGAAGGGCGGTATAAAAATGTGAAAAATAAATAAATAAGTGTTAGGAGAAGGGTTTGGGGAGGAGAGAGCTTAAATCAATGTCTTTGAAATGGTGAGGTGGGCGAGGCACCCTGGGCATCAGCAAACCCCTGATTATATTGCTCCGCGTTGTTTTATGTGAAAATGTGTTTATAAATGCTCAGAGTGACGTAAGAGTCTGTGTGAGGGTCATTGAAACCATTCCTGGTTCAAAATGGATGTAGGCTCTGTGTCCTGCATTCTTATGCAAGGGGGGGGGGGTTTACACTCGTCGTACGTGTTCAGGGCTGCCTGCCACTGTCTCCAGTCCCTATTCTGACCTTATTCCATAGTTTCTTATGGGAGAAAATTCCCCCCTTTTAAGTCCAGTGTAGGGGGGCATGCACATATGTATCCCCCCTTACACATCATTTTGCTATGGCCAGGTTTTCTGGTCCTCAACCCGATTTAGAACGAGGACCCCCTGTAGACGTGTGTGTTTTGTAGGCGTGGCAGGGGGTGGGGGTGGTGTCGTGACAAGCTCTTTCTCTTTAAAACTTCCCATTTTCATCGTGTGTGCTTTTTCTGGTTTATGTGTGGAGCTATGCATTTGGAGCTTGCTGGGAGGACGACTGTGTCCCGTGCAAGTGGAGAAGAGACACAACTCCAGCTACAATTCATTTCTAAAATACACCACAGAGAAAGATCCGCAGCCCAGAAGTCCTCTCGGAATTCCTCATCGAGCCAGATGGAAAACAGAATTGGTGGTGCTGCTGGTGGGGGTGGAATAGTGGGGATACTTTGTAAGTGTCCTAACCACTTGCAAGTTAGAACCTCAGAAGAGCCCAGCTGCTGGATCAGGCCAAAGGGGGCCCACCTAGTCCAGCTTCCTGTATATCACACAGTGGCCCCACCAGATGCCTCAGGGAGCACAACAGACAACAAGATACTTGTATCCTGTCGCCACTCCATTGCACCTGGCACAGAGAAAACCTACTCCTACAACCAGGAGGTTGCTTATCCCCATGTGAAATCACAAGATTTATTTATTAATTAAAATAAATTAACAAATCACAAGATTTATTTTTATTAATTTTAAAATATTTTCCCATTTTTAAGAAGGTGCCCTCGTAAAGATAGAGTTTATCTGCACCTGTGAATCGGCCTCTGAAGGGTGTGATGTGGTTTCAGTGCGCGTGTATGCGCACGCACACACACAGAGGGCTGCTTACACAAAGGAAGCCAAAATGGTTCACCTTGCCCCAATATTCAGTCATGTCCCCAGCATTAACTTGACACTCACAAGTAGACTGTGCTGTCTTCCTTGCATTGAGCTTGACTTATTAGCAGTGCTGTTTCAAGACTGATTGCTTTTCTTCTTCTCCCCCCCCCCCGCTTGTTTTTCACAGGGGAAAGGCACCCATCGTGACCATGTGGCAACAGGCTTCCAAGCAGTGTCGCCGGAGCTCGTTCGATCAGGAGACGTTCGAAAGCCTCCTGACTCTCAGTGCGTGGATTCCGCTGGACTGACTTTGCCGAGTGCAGAGCTGGGATGGGCAATCACACCAACAACCAGACCTGCGTGACGGACGATTCCTTCAAGTACAACCTCTATGGAGCTGTCTACAGCGTGGTCTTCGTCCTCGGCTTGGTCACCAACTGTGCCTCTTTGTTTGTCTTCTGCTTCCGCATCCGACTGCGAAGCGAGACGACCATTTTCATGACCAACTTGGCGGTCTCGGACTTGCTGTTCGTCTTCACGCTCCCGTTCAAGATCTTCTACAACTTCAACAGGCATTGGCCCTTTGGAGACACTTTGTGCAGGATCTCGGGAACCGCCTTCCTGACCAATATCTACGGGAGCATGTTGTTCCTCACTTGCATCAGCGTTGACCGCTTCCTTGCAATTGTCTACCCGTTCCGATCTCGTACGGTGAGGACGCGGCGAAATTCGGCCATTGTGTGTGCGGGCGTGTGGATTCTGGTTCTCAGCGGAGGGATCTCGGCCTCTTTGTTCTCCACCACCCACACTCACAACACGAGCACAACGTGTTTTGAGGGCTTTTCCAAAAGTATTTGGAAGACCTATTTGTCCAAGATTACAATATTTATTGAGGTGGTTGGCTTCATTATTCCCTTGATGCTCAATCTGACCTGTTCGTCCTTGGTTCTGAGGACTCTCCGGAAACCTGCCACCCTCTCCCAGATTGGCACAAACAAAGAGAAAGTTCTCAAGATGATAATTGTACACGTGGCTATCTTTGTGGTGTGTTTTGTCCCATATAATTCCACTCTGTTCTTGTATGCTCTTGTCCGTTCTCAGGCCATAGCAAACTGTTCCTTGGAGAGATTTGCAAAGACATTGTACCCAATCACCTTATGCATTGCGACACTCAATTGCTGCTTTGACCCTTTCGTTTACTACTTCACGTCAGAATCGTTCCAAAAGTCTTTCTATATAACCCCCCACATCAAAAGCGATTCCTTTTTCAAGACTGAAGCCCCTCTGACCAAGCCTTCCATGCCAACGATACGGGAGGAGATGAGCGACCAAGCGGTGACAAATGGGGGAGATCTGATGTCCGAATCACAATTTTGATACCGGGAGAGACTTCTGCACCAGCAGTGTGTTTGGGAACTGAATTTAAGAGAGCTCTACATCATCCTCAGTCTGGGAGAAGATGATGATTTAAAACCATAAAAGATGGAGAACACACAAGAAATGTAAAATATATATATATCCAGAACACATCATCGTCATCATCATCATCATCATATGTTAACTCAGTAACATTGCCCATATGTATGTTTGCTTTTGAAGCTATGAAACAATAGAATATTTCACCTTCTTGTGATTTGTGCCAGAATTGATTTTTTGGAGTTAATACAGAAGTGGGCCAAGCGAAGCCTAGAGGCACTGGCGTCACTGCAGGGGGGGGGGCGCGGAGCTGTAAGTCCCTCCGTGATCGGAGCCTCCGTTACACGGAAGAACAAAGCGCCCCGCCCCTGCGCCTTCCGACCCATTCAAAGCGGTGAAAACAATGCGCAGGGAGTCTCCTGCGCGTTGTTTTCATTGCTTTGAATGGGTCGAAAGGCGCGGGGGCGGGGCGCTTTGTTCTTCCGTGTAACGGAGGCTCCGATCACGGAGGGACTTACAGCTCCGCGCCCCCTGTAGTGACGCCAGTGCCTGGAGGGTCCGGTTCTGCCCCCGAAGCACCCTGCTCTTTGATTGTTTCCCATCCAGTGGTGATGGGCAAACAGGAGGCTGCGCTACCTGCCGTCCTCCCCAGGAGAGTAGGGGGTTAATCCTAATGAAAGGCTGCTGCCCGCAGGGTGCAGCAACTCCCGCGTAAGTGCTGCAGCATCCTGTGGGCAGCCAGAGACCATAGAGGGGTGGAGAGGACCATTGGTTTACGGACCTTACTCCAGTCCCAAATGGGTCCCTATGGATCTACTTGGACCTGCGCCAGCTCTTTAGCTGGCGTGGGTCCGAGTAGAGGCAAGCGGGCCAAAATGGAATGGAGGATATCTGCTGAGCCATCGCTGCCAACCCCTGCCTTGTGCCCGCCCCCCTGGTCCCGACCCACCTATCTCCCGCCTCCAGCAGCTGGGGTCCTCGCTGCTGGCCAGTGTGCCCAGCCCGCCGCCCAGGATTGTGGCACTCGCCTCTCTGCGCTCGCCAGTGAAAGTGCCCGCCAGTTGGTGGAAAGTTACCTCTGCCTGCAGGCCTGCGCTGAGCAGGCTTGTGGAACGTGTGTTCTGGCAGCCCAGTTAGGACTGGGCTGTGTAACTGACAGGTCTCCGATGCTTTCAGGATGATTTTTGAACCCTAAGAATCTCTGCACTTCCAGAAAAGCAAAAGAGAAGAAACTCACAAATACCCTTTTAGAGATTTAGGACCTGGACCTAAGAGACGAGGGCAATGTCGGCTTCAGACCTGTCCGTAACTTGCTCTGAAGCCTTTGCTAAGGAAGTTCGGAAGCTTGCTGGGACACGGTCAGTAATGGTATAGGGCCATCCCCGGGTGTGGCCCTTTCCAACCGAAGAGAGGACAGGTCTCTGGCCCCAAGGGGCTCACAATTTAGAAACACACAGGAGGGAGACAAAGTCAGGTGGGGGATAAGTGTGGTGCCAGTGTAAAGGGTTAGGGAGAACGACTAATATTCATGTAGACATGTAGAGAAGACTCTGATGCTGGGAAAGACGGAAGGCAAAAGGAGAAGGGGAAGGCAAAGGAGGAGATGGTTAGACAGCATCACCGATGCAACCAACATGAACATGAGCGAACTCAGGAAGATAGTGGAGGACAGGAAGGCCTGGCGGGATGTGGTTCATGGGATCACGAAGGGTCGGACACGACTTAACT
This sequence comes from Plestiodon gilberti rubricaudatus, assembly GCA_026170595.1. Classification (NCBI taxonomy): domain Eukaryota; kingdom Metazoa; phylum Chordata; class Lepidosauria; order Squamata; family Scincidae; genus Plestiodon; species Plestiodon gilberti. Next base: position 25,576,352 of record JANXHW010000013.1, read on the forward strand.
GAACAACACCAATGTATATATCTGTGTAGCTAAACATATGAACTTTTGTTGGCATGGTGATATCTCTGCTTATACTGTCTAAGTTTGCCATAGCTTTCCTTCCAAGGAGTAAGCGTCTTTTAATTTCATGGCTGCTGTCTCCGTCTGTAGTGATCTTGGAGCCCAAAAAACTCAGCAGTGGCCCAAGGATTGGAAAAGGTCAGTTTACGTTCCAATTCCAAAGAAGGGCAGTGCCAAAGAGTGCTCAAACTATCGCACAATTGCACTCATTTCACATGCTAGCAAGGTTATGCTCAAAATCCTACAAGCTAGGCTTCAGCAGTACGTAGACCGAGAACTACCGGACGTACAAGCTGGGTTTTGAAGAGGCAGAGGAACTAGAGATCAAATTGCCAACATGCACTGGATCATGGAGAAAGCACGAGAGTTCCAAAAAAACACCTACTTCTGCTTCATTGACTATGCAAAAGCCTTTGATTGTGTGGATCACAACAAACTGTGGCAAATTCTTAAAGAGATGGGGGTACCAGACCACCTTACCTGTCTCCTGAGAAACCTGTATGCGGGTCAAGAAGCAACAGTTCGGACCGGCCATGGAACAACCGATTGGTTCAAAATTGGGAAGGGAGTCCGGCAAGGCTGTATATTGTCACCCTGCCTATTTAACTTATATGCAGAGTACATTATGAGAAATGCAGGGCTGAATGAATCGCAAGCCGGAATCAAGATTGCCGGGAGAAATATCAACAACCTCAGATATGCAGACGATACTACCCTAATGGCAGAAAGTGAAGAAGAACTAAAGAGCCTCTTGATGAGAGTGAAAGAGGAGAGTGCAAAAGTTGGCTTAAAACTCAACACTAATAAAACTAAGATCATGGCATCTGGTCCCATCAATTCCTGGCAAATAGAAGGGGCAGAAATGGAAGCAGTAACAGATTTTACTTTTTTGGGCTCCAAGATCACTGCAGACGGAGACAGCATCCATGAAATTAAAAGACGCTTACTCCTTGGAAGGAAAGCTATGGCAAACTTAGACAGCATAATAAAAAGCAGAGATATCACCATACCAACAAAAGTTCGTATAGTCAGGGCGATGGTGTTCCCAGTAGCAATGTATGGTTGCGAGAGTTGGACCATAAGGAAGGCTGAGCGCTGAAGAATAGATGCTTTCGAACTGTGGTGCTGGAGGAGACTCCAGAGAGTCCCTTGGACTGCTAGGAGATCAAATCAGTCAATCCTAAATGAAATCAACCCTGACTGTTCCCTGGAAGGACAGGTACTGAGGCTGAAGCTCAAATATTTTGGCCACCTAATGCGAAGAGAGGACTCTCTGGAAGAGAGGACTCTGATGCTGGGAAAAATTGAAGGCAAAAGGAGAAGGGGAAGGCAAAGGATGAGATGGTTAGACAGCATCACCAATGCAGCGAACATGAAAATGAGCAAACTCAGGAAGATAGTGGAGGACAGGAAGGCCTGGTGGGATGTGGTTCATGGGGTCACGAAGGGTCGGACACGACTTAACGACTGAACGACAAAGACATACTTGGGAAGTATTCCTAGCCGTGTCTGTGAGCCTCTAAAATCTTTTTTTTTTCTCTTGTGCTGTGTTTGAAATGCCCTGTTGCTTAGGCTCAAACTAAGTCTGAAGGTGTTGCTCATGACTTTGGTCTTGTTGACCAGAGAGCTTTCGCCTGGCTCTGGTTACAGCCAACCGTCTGACCTGTGCTTGGCTTTAATGCCTTTCAGCTTTCACCAGAGTGTCCTGTAACAAAAGGGCCCTGTCTCTTTGTTCCTGCTGTTTGTTTTCTTTTTCACCTTGATAGCTTGCCTTTCCTCCCAAGGAAATCACAGCGGTGTGCGTGGCGGCTTCCCTTTTATCCCACAACAGCCTTGTGAGGTGGGCTAGACTGAGAAATTGGCCCACCAGGTATTCTTTGGCTACATCAGGGGAACAAAACTTTGCGTCAGAATGCGTTTGGAAATGGGGTCAGCCCAAGAACTCCCATGCCACATGCTGCGCCCCCCCCTTACCTGATGATGTGCCAGCCTCTGCCCCTCCTTCTCTCCAGTGCTCTCGCTCAGCACTCCCCTCCCCTCCCCTCCACATTTCCTCTTCCTTTCTGCCCCCTTTTCCAATCCAGGGAGCGGAACGAGAATGAGGAGCCGACCCTTTAACTTGTGCTTGTACAATCAAGCTTCCTTAATTTCGAGAGAGAGAGAGAGAGAGAGAGAGAGAGAGAGAGAGAGAGAGAGAGAGAGAGAGTGTGTGTGTGTGTGTGTGTGTGTGTGTGTGTGTGTGTTGAAGTGGGGGTGTATTTCTGGCTTCATATTTCAGAGGACAATTAGCAGACAACAATGACCGGAGGGATATCTCCATTGCAATGCTGGCAGGCTAAACTTCCTCTCCCACTCGCAGCAGTGGTTTCCTCCCTGACCCTGATGCCATTAGTTCAATAGTGTGGATGTGAAATGTTTGCTGAGGGATTAAAGGAAAGAGGAGCTGAAAGAAATTCCTCTCTACAGAAAATCATAGAGGAAGCCCGGGGGGGGGGGGATAAAAGTTGCGAACAGCAGAGGGACGGGGGTGGCAAAAGATGCCCCCACCATCCCAGCGCATGGTCCAACATGGGTGGGACAGTGAGTGCAAAGCACAGAGACCTGTTGCCACCCCCAGAGAGAGAGAGAGAGACTTCGGAGAAGGTTTGGCCTTTGCCAAGTCCTTTCCTTGGTTCAGAGCACTTCACATGCATGCTCTTGTTAGAATTCCTCCAGCAGTCATGTATATGTTGCACACTGGGGGGGGGGGCTGAGGAGCCAAGGCTGTGTGTGCGTCAGTGGCGTAGCTGGGGGAGGGGGCGCAACGCAAAATGACTCCCTACCCCCCCCCCCGGTGATGTCGCAAGCCGGAAGTGATGTCACCGGCCTGCCCCCGGGAACGGCACCAGCGGCACAAAAAGGTAAATGGGGGGTGGGAGGGCGGGCGAGGAAAACCTTTGGCGCTGCTGCCCACCTGCAAGGCTGCTTCAGTGCTGCTTTGGAACCCTCCAGGAGCCTCCAAAGCGGCCTGAAAACCTTGCCGCCACCGCGGCTTTGAAACCCCCCCCCCGTTTGTCGCCCGGGGCAGAAGTGCCCAACACTTCTGGTGTGCGTGCAGAGGTAAGATTTCAAATGGGACTTCCTGCATTGTAGCTCGGTCTTCTGGCCGCAATGTGACACCGAGCCCTTCCTCTCCTCATGCCCACGGTGAAGTTTTCCAACGGTCAGGGGACACCCATTTTCTGTGCAGTTCTCCCCCCCCCCAACACCGTTCATTTGCACATGTCCAATTTGAACTGTAGCGGTTCGCACATCTGTCTGAGGATGCTGGGAGGGTTGTGCGAACACGTTGCGTAAGTTTAAGGACACTTTCTGAGCTCCTTGTCAATCGGCGCCATGTTGCCCTCCGTCGGTTGTTCAGCTGTACTTTCCTCACAGTCACACTTCCTCACAGGGAAAATCTGTTCATCCGAGCTGTGGTGCTGCTGTGCAGTAACCACACATGCACACACAACTGATCATGCTCTGTCCTCTTTGTGACTTTGATGTGTTCTGGGACACGGGGGGGAGGGGAGGGGGGACTTGTGCACCATTTACTTTCATTTCCAGTTCAGTTGTGACCGTTGGATGTTTTCCTTTTCTGAGGAACCATGCAAATGTGTGCTGGGATATTTGGTGGTTTGGTGAATTAAGTAGTAGCCAGGTTGCTCAGGCAGTCCGGTTGCATTGCTGCTTCTTGTGTTAATATTATGGGCTTGCAAATGGCTGGAAAGGTGCGGGTTTGTCACCATCAGCATCCTGCCCTTGGTGCTATTTAATTTGGGTAGAGATATTTATTTACTTATTTATTTATTTACAATATTTTTATCCCGCCTTTCACCCTGAAGGGACCCAAGGCGTCTTACAACAGATAAAATACAATACCCCAAAGTGCATACATAAATAGTTACTTTCAAAACAACAATAATAAAAAAGTTAACAAAAACTAATAAAAACAACATCTAAAAATTGATTAAAAATTATTACAATTAAAACAGATCTTAAAAAAACAGCAGCGCCCTACCTCTACCAGCAGAATGTTAAAAAAGGCAGGGGCTCAGAAGGCTTCTTTGAACAAGAAGGTTTTTAGGCCTCGCCGGAAAGTGTCCAAGGAGGAAGCAGTTCGTAAGTCAAAGGGAAGGGAATTCCATAAGGTTGGTGCCACTACTGAGAAGGCCCTGTTTTTGGCCGCCGCCCCTCGCACCTCCCTGGGCGACGGCTCCCACAAAAGGGCCTTCTCCGATGATCTAAGGAGACGAGCCGGACTATATAGAAGTAGGCGGTCTCTCAAATATCCTGGCCCCAAGCTGTATAGGGCTTTAAAGGTCAAAACCAGCACTTTGAATTGGGCCCGGAAACGAATCGGCAGTCAGTGCAGCCATCGGAGGAGCGGCCCGACAGAGTCGAACTGCCTACCTCCAGTGACCACATGAGCCGCCGCATTCTGCACTAATTGCAGTTTCCGAACCGTCTTCAAGGGCAGCCCCACGTAGAGTGCGTTACAATAATCTAGTCGCGATGTCACCGTGGCATGGATCACCGTGGTCAGGTCTGCACGATCCAAGTACGGTCGCAGCTGGCGCACCAGCCGAAGGAGAAACAGCAAAACAGCAGCAGATCAGTGTCGGGCAGCCGGCCCTTTCAAAGGCAAGTGGCAGAGGTACATATGCCAGTCCATGAACATAAGGAACATGTCTGTATTCTGAGTGTTTAAAGCATTTCACATGTATTTTGCTCGCAGCCCAATCCCGCTTAAGATGGCTGGGCCGCTGCATCCTGTGCAGGGTGGGGCCAGGGCTCACCTCGGGAAGGGGACGTTCCTCTCCTTCCCCAGGTGTAAGTCCCAATGGGCCTCCTTGGATGTCCTTGGATTTAGTTGGATTTAGCGGGCACACAACCGGGGAGGCTGTGTAAGGCCGCCGAGGCCCATGAAGGGGGTTAAGATATCCCCAATATCCCCGCCCCCTCCTTGGCCTGGCCGTCCATCGTCCCCCCGCCCACGTGTCCGGTGTGTGAGCCCACGCCCCCCCTTTGTCCGGTGGCACAGGTTCTGGAGAGCAGCAGAGTGAGTGGTGCCAGCCTCTTTGCCAGCGCCGCTTACTACAGAGGTCCTACGAAAGTGTTTCACGGCACTTTTGCGACACCGTAGGCTGCCCGGGACTCTTTGCACTCCTGCGTGAGGCTGGAAGCACTCCGGAATTGTCCGAGTCCACTCGGAGAGTGCTTGCAGCCTCTCCTAGCCAGCCGGGCCTCGTCGTGAGCCTCGTGTGCGCTGAGACTGAAAGCTCTTTGGGATTGTCCCAGTGATCTCAGATGATTCCAAAGTGCTTCCAGCCTCGTGCAGGTGCGCCAAGAGTCCCGCTCAGGACGAAGATGCAGCGCTGCAGCGGGGGAAGTCCTGGCTGGCCGCAAAGTCCTGGCCGGCCAACGAAGACTACAGGCAGAGCGGGGGCAGTCCTGGCCAGGACAAAGACAGCTGTTTGGTGCAAAGGCAAAGGAACTCTGTACGCGATCAGAGGAGCCCAGTGAACAGAAATATCAATAAAAATGTAAGTAAAAATATTTATTTTAATATGTTTTCTTTCCAGAGATTTTCTGGGGCCCTGTGATGCCACTTCCTGTTGAGTCGCGTCCCGGAAAATATGGCGAGGCTAGTAATAGAGGCCCAGCTGGAGTGTATCCCACAGGGTGCCGCCAGCATGGCTAACAAGCACAGTGAAAGAGGCTATAAAGGGCAAGGAAGCTTCTTTCCCTCAGTGGAAGTCTTGCCCTAACCTTGAGGAAAATAAGCAGCAACTGGGAACCATGAACTGCTTCGGCATGATGATGTTGGCCGTTGATGCAAAGTTGATGGGGGCGGGGGTTAGGGGGCCCCCGCCTCTTCTTAGGCTAACTTCTGTTTGCAAAGGGGTCTGCAGTCCTCTCAGACTACAATCCTATACACACTTTCCTGGGAGTATTGAACACAATGGGACTTACTTCTGAGTAGACATGCATAGGATTGTGCTGTCAGTCACACAGGACAGTGCTTCAAGCATGATACGAAAGCATTGAATAACGACAGCTCTCCCAATATGCCTCATAAAGAGTTCTGTGTAACTGGGTTTTCCATACACTTTTGGCAACACCATAAAGTCCAATCAATCCCCCTGCTGATTAGTGCATAGATTAGCCCTAACCCTAACCCATCCCACCAAGGGGGGGGGGGCAGGGACGCGTCCCATTTGATGTTCACAGCCACATCATCGTGACGACAGGCTGAGAAGGGGGCTGCCCTAACTGGTCACTCACTGACCAACCCTATCCCCCGCCAAGGTAGAGCACCGAAGGCTGCCCTGCGTGTCAGGGGACGGACGGACGGACGGACGGCCTAATTTTTTACTTACCTCCCTCCTGGTAGTCTGCCCAGTCACCTATAGGTCTCCTTGGACCTGTGGCAGCCATTTTGCTCGTGTAAATCCAAGCAGAGCAAAGGTGCGAGGAGGGTTCAAAGAGAGGGGCCAGGACCCTGGTGCAAGTCACTGCCCATGGCACAGCCCCACTAGCAGGAGCCGCTGCCCTCTGGTGGCAGGTAGCCGCCCAGCAGCCCAGCAAGGCCAGTGTGGCGTTGTTCCATCCTCATGACTCTCTAAAGTTTGGGTGGCAACTTGATGTAGTCCTGTGGAAGAGAAAGGACTTTCGCTCAGTAAGCAGTTTCAGCTATAGACTGGTAAATACATCCTCATTCTCGGTGTTTCTGCATCTAAACTAACGTGGTTGGTTTGTTTGTTTACTAACGATAGATAGCCCTTTGGTAACGAGAGAGAGGAACCCGGATGCCCTTTAGCTACATGACCCCCCCCCCCCCTGTTTCCGATCTGAACTCCTTCCAGGCCAACTTTGTAGCATCTGAAAAACTTAATTTTTCCTCTCACCATGGGTACATAATTGCTGGTTGTGTGTGTGTGCGCGCACACACACACACACACACAGGCAGTCTACTCGATCTGGAAGTCCTTAAAAACAAAGTCTCCTCTAAATCTCAGTCCCAGCGTATGATTTGCATCTACTTGGTGAAAGGTGTTGTTGACTGAGAAAACGGCTCTTTTCAGTGAGGCTTTGGGCCTGCTAGGGCCTCCTAGCAGTACAACCGGCCGCAGCTCTTGGCCTGGAAACGCCGTCGGTCGGCTTCGGCTTGGCTGGCAGGGAAGTGGGGGGGCAGCAGACATTCATTGACATTCTGCTCCTGCCTGCCAGTCTCGGCGACCCAGGCGTCTTGGACCGGCTCCAGTCACGTCCCGTTTGCTCTCCTTGCTTTCAACTTTCCCTTCAGACCAGACGGTGGTTTGTTCCTTCCAAGCCTCTGAAGGCGGCGGCGGCGGTGGCAGCAGCAGGGAGAACCAAACCAGCCTTGTGCTCGGCAACAACGTGCAGCAGCAGCAGCAGCATCCTGGCCTCCTCGCCCACCGGTCTCTGTTGCTCTCAACTTTGCCCTAGTAGACGGAGGCTCCAACTTCCTTTGCATTCGAGATCAGCTCTGCTGCTTGCTCAATTCAGAAGAGAGGTTTGGCACCAGAAGATCTTGGCCCCTGCGTGTCACTCAAGAATTGCAGCTGCTGGAAAGAAGGGGGGAAAAGGAACAAGGGATCTGTGTGTGTCCAAGGTTGGTACGTTTCTCCCCCATTCAGAACGAGCCGCAGTTTAAACTAGAAATTTCCATTCGGATCATTTTGCCCAAGATAAAAACGGCACAAATGTCTTTCCTTCCTGCAGAGGCTTCAGTGTCACCACTCGCAAATTGCTTCTAACCTGCTGAATTGACTGGAACTTAAAATGGTTGAAACCGTACTACTCTTTACTGGGGCAGCAGCTATGCTGACAAGCAGTGGTGCAATGATACATTTTGAGGTGCATCATGATGCCTGCAGAGCTGCACCCTGCTAATACGTAGTCTTGACCCAAAAATTGGCTGCTCATTTCTTCATTTTGAATCCCCTCCCCCCCTTCACCACTTACGTATTGTTTCGAGTGTAGGCCACTTCTGATTATAAGACCCATCCTTAAAGCTTGGTGCTATTTTTTAAAAAATAATTTTGTAACTTCTTTTAACTTAAAGAAAATTTCTACATTAGTAGAATTTAATGAATAGGAAAGCATGTACCAGTATTTGTAACACTTCTGATCAGCCATTTGGGTCATTCCATGTGAAATCAACCAATGCATGAAACCTTGATGTCATGGAATTTGTTCATTTTTGGTACATTTGTACCTTACCATGAGATGTTTAAACATTATTTTTTTCAGATTTTTTTGTCCATCCGTTTTTGAGAAATTGAATTTTCAAAATTGCCTAAAAATGCCAAAATTCACTGGTCACCATACCTTCAAACATCATTTACAAGATAACGATGAAAGCTACAGACATGGGACAGGTGTCATTTTAAAGCATATGAATAGGGCTTTCATTTGATATACAACATGTATACAATGTATTTTAATTAATTAATTAATTAACTAGCGGGGGGGGGGTTGTCCCGGTTTAGAACCTGGAAAATCTGGTAAGCCTATGCAGGCCTCTCCACGGAAACTAGGTGCCTAGAGAGGCTGCACAGACTCTCTAGGCACCTAGTCTCTGCAGGCCCATCCATGGAAACTAGCATCCATGGACGGGCCTGCAGAGACTAGGTGCCTAGAGAGTCTCTGCAGCCTCTCTAGGCACCTAGTCTCTGTGGAGAGGCCTGCAATGAGGCCTGGTCATCACATACCTTTGGAAGAAAAAAGAAGCTTCCAACGCTAAAAGTGCCTGGGGGGTCTGTACCAGTATTTTTATTGTTTATTTGCAACATCCTGATTGTAGGCCGCATCCCTAGTTTAAAGACTTATATTGGGGGGGGGGGGAAGTGCAGCCTATACAGTACGGGGTATTTCTACCTTGTACTTTTTCATTTCCCCATTTGGTTTCGTTTCCTTTCATCTGGATTTTTTAATAAGCTAGTTATCTTTTGATTTTTGCCTGCCTAGGCCACACATCAGATCTGATCACAGATCAGGCAGTAGGTTGCCACATGATCTGATCACCTCTCATAAGGCACAGTGCTCTGCTTTGGAATAACCCCCCCCCCCTTAGGAATAACTCCCCCTGCTCTCCTGGGAGAGGGGCTGTCAATTCCTGAAACACATGCTTTACGAAATCAGTGAGAACATCAGAAGAGCCCGGCTGCTGGATCAGGCCAAAGGCCCAGATCTAGTCCAGCTCCCTGAATCACACAGTGGCCCCACCAGATGCCTCCGGGAGCACACAGGACAACAAGATACCTGTATCCTGTCGCCACTCCCTTGTATCTGGCATTCGGAGATAGGCTCCCTCTAAAACAAACCCAGAGGCTGCATATAGTCATCATGGCTTGTAACCTCTGATGGACGTTTCCTCCATAAACCTGTCCATAAACTCCCGTTTCAAAGGCATCCAGGCCAGGTGCCATCACCACATCCTGTGGCAAGGAGTTCCACAGATTAATTGCACGCTGGGTGAAGAAATATTTTCTTTTGTCCGTTCTAGCTCTCCCTCCACTCCATTTTAGTGCATGTCCCCTGGTTCTGGGGTTGTGCGAGAGGGAGAAGAACTTCCCTCTATCCACTCTCTCCATCCCATGCATAATTTTGTACGTCTCAATCCTGTCTCCCGTCAGGCGTCTTGTTTCTAGACGGAAGAGCCCCAAACGCTGCAGCCTTTCCTCATAAGGGAGAGGTGTGCTCATGTTCTCCTGCCTCCAAGACTACCAAGTGCACAACACACCCTCATCATCACCAGCACAGTGTCTCCGGCGAGGTTTTCAGAGTTGGGATGGTCAGCAGAGCATCGTTTCTTTACAGTATTGATTTGTTTTGTCAGACCATCAGACCAGTTTTGTGGTATTTTTACTTATTTATTATTTATTTATTTATTTATTCACATTTTTATACCACCCTTCCTCCAAGGAGCTCAGAGTGGTGTACATATTTCCTCCCCTCCTTCTGTCCTCACAACAACCCTGTGAGGTAGGTGGGACTGAGAGAAGATAGTGACTGGCCCAGGGTCACCCAGGAAGCTTCGTGGCTGAGCGGGGATTTGAACCTGGATCTTCCAGGTCTAAGTCCGACTCCCAAACCACTACACTAGAAGTGTGAGCAGCACTGTGGCAACTGACATACATTATATACAGGCTGAGGACTGCTGTGAACACCTCTGCCATAATTTGCAGGGCAACCCTGCTTACAAATAGGCCAGTGGAGCACACGCTCTGCTGGCCTAAGGAGCGAGTCGCAAACGTGCCGTAAAGCACTTTGCGGCTCCTTAGGAGTCAGTGGCGCCGCCACAGAGGCCGGCACCACTCTGGCACCTACCTGAACTTGCGCCGGCCCACACAGGTAAGGCCCACACTGGTTGGCGCAGGGGCGGGGGAGGGCGGGCAGGGGTGACGAAGGAGGGGCCATTAACCGGCCCGGCCTATGAGGGGACAGGGATACTGGCGCCGATATCGATCCTGCGCCCCAGACCGGGCCAGCCTTACACGGCCTCCTCAGACACGCGCCAGCTAAAGAGCTGGATGTGTGTTATACTTTGGGGGCGATGCTCTCCCGGGGATGCTGCACTAACCAGATACAAGTGTGAAGACAAGTGTCATTTGGATAAAAAGGTCATTTGGATATCACTTGTGGAAGTGGCGGGAGGGACTTTTTAAGACCGACAGCCCGATCCTGCGTAAACAAAGGCCAGTGCTGGGGACGGGGATATCGGTGGCATGCTCCGCCGATCACCGAAGCCCCTTCCCAGCCCGTGTCGGCCTGACATGCCCTCCTCCCCGGATGGACACCAGCGGTGTTCAGAACTGGTGCGCATCCAAGGAGGCCCATCTGCCCTGGCCTTGCCGACACTCAGGGAAGGGGACAAACATCCCCTTCTCCTGAGGTGCTCCCAGGCTGCCCCGGGGCAGCCTAGCAACAGCATAGGATACAGCAGCCGGCCCTTTCGGCCAGCCACATAGCCTCACACAGCATTGTGCCGTTACTATATTTATTTTAAACCGTAGTTATCGTGCCTTTTTGCCTGTAGCAACACCAGGCAGCTTACAGTGGAAAATGATTAAATCTGGAGTGGCAGAGAAGTGGGTTCCAATGTACATATTAGACCTGTGTAATGCATAAAGCCAGGTGTCTCCACTTTTGCAAATACATGAATTATAGAAGTGTGTGTGTGTGTGTAGCATCATGACTGAGAAACTCAGCTGTAAATCAGGACTTTCCTGGTTTGAAACTTGCCTCTGCCATGAACTTGGTAGGGGATCTTAGGCAAGCCAGTCCTCTCTCAGCCTCAGTCTTCCCATCTGCAATATGGGCACAGTAATGTTTACTTTAAAGGATGCTTGAAGCACTTTGCACACTCAAAAAGTGTTACATAAATGCAAAGTATTATTGAACAACATTGTGGGGACATCTTAATTGATCCTTCTTACTGTTTGGGTTATAATCTCTTTATCAAGAAAATTCACTCTGTAGGCCTGTCAATGGACCTCTTAGGCTCAGTCACTTTGACCTCTGCCATTAGGATCGTGTTGTACAGACTTATAGATATTGAGAGACAGGAAGTTTTTGCAGCAGGTGCTAAAAGTTGCTCACCTTTACATCTACAACTGCCCTGTACTCTCAGTAAAACTTCACAGTATCTTTTCTTGATTGATAACCCTCAAGCAAGACGTGCATTAATCTTAGCCAGATGTAATATTTTACCGTCCACTTTGATGACAGATATAGAATCCTTATCGCACGCACTTCTATACTGCTCATGGTATAATGACTTGCGCCAAGACATTCTTAATCTATTGCTGGCAAATCTGCAAGGGAAGTCCGATTCGGAGATTATATTGGTTCTACTTTCATCTGTTAATAAATGGTCCATTAATCGGCTAGCTCACTTTCTTTATCTAATTATTCAACGAAGAGCTTCCATGGTGACCAGTTTAGTAAAATCTAATTAGAATGGATGCAGATTGTTTATTCCCTTGTAACTCCCTTCCTTCTCTGCTTACTTGTGTTTTTTGTATTATGCACTATTTATTTTAATTTATCTGTATATGTGTGTGTGTGTGTCTTTTTGTGTTATGCCAATAAAGGTTGAATGATGATGATGACATTGTGGGGACAAGCAAGGTATGTGTAAATGTGAGCCCAAAATTTAATTTCAAGTCCTTTCAAAGGAAGAGATACTCAAAAGAAGGATATTAATCAGAGAAACAAATGCCAACATTGTCCTGTTGATGGTGTCCAAAATGATAAACAATAGAACTAAACACGATGACACACATGTATACCTCTCCTTTCCATGTGCGTGCGCTGCATTTCCTGGTGAGCATGGGAACATGGCGATTTCTTTCTTCTGCTTTTAACGTTGTAATACCGAGCTCTTTCATTAACATCACAGGATCTTGTCAAGGTCGCCTTTGAAGTTTTTCTTCTTCAGTAGACCGCTTCTGACTGTCTGGGGCACCACAAGACCTCAACAGTCAGTCTGGCCAGCCAACTGAGTGTTTTTTTCCAGGGGTCGTTTAAGTCTCTGTTTTCTCTTTGGTAGAGACAGAAAAAGAGAGACTTAACTGACAGTAATTTCGAAGAGAGATGCGCTGCCTGGGACTCCATGAAAATCACACCCTCAATCTGGAAGCGTTGCCCTCTGCTGGCCAACATATTTTTCACCAGAAGAAGCCAAAAATGAAAGCTGTACTCCAACTTTCGAGGGGACTCAAACTTCCTTCAATCACATGTAGGTAAGTTATAGCAAGCGCAAAGCAATATATCCTACTAGCATACTATTCACTATTTTCTACATATAATATCCAACTAAGCCAAAATATCACCAATATTCTATTCCAATCCCATCCAGTCCAAACATTTATTGGCATGCAGACAAAAACAACATACACCTCCCTCCAGATTGCACAACACAGAGATCTAAAGTTTAACATGCATCACCCCACCTACCATTAAAGCTTAACATTCATCTACATATAGTTAGAAATAACAAATAATAAGAAATGGACTCCCTACAGTTGGCTGTCCGGTCTGTGGCAGTGGACGTAGCAGCCCGAAGGAACACATGGCTCTGCGCCACTGGGATGTTGACCCAGCCTCCCAAGTTAGCAGCGGTGCCATCCAAGGGGGGGGGACTCTTTGGGGGAATCCCTGCATGATCCCATACATACAGGGAGAAGAAGGCGGCCCTACCAACTAGGGGGTGGGGAGGACGGAAGAGGAGAGTGCTGGGCTAGAGTGTCCGTAGGGCCTTCTGCCAACTTCCTCTTCTGCCTCGTCCTTTTCCTATCCAGGGAGTGGGAGGAAGGATAGTGGAGGAGGCGGCGGCGGCTGGGGCGGCACTGTGCAGGGGGGTTGTGGTGGCATTTGGCATAATACTGCCATCATGCCTCAGGGGTGAGAAGTTTGACCAGTCTCCGAACTGCTTAATTTTTGCGAGTAGCTGCCTTGTGCAGCTTCAGACAATGACAGAACAGTCTGTGTGCAACATGTTGTTTTACCCTCAGGCGTTCCCCAGTCCTGCAACCAGTCTGTCCCACCACTGAACCATGAGTCCGGCTCCACAAGGCCTATTAAGGTATATTTGCATCTAAGAGGCCCTCTCCATTTTTAGCTTGGAGAACCGTGATTCCCCGTCCCAACACTTTGTCCCGCTCTAAATGTTTTCAGTAGCAAAATCCGGATGTTATTTGAAGAGGAAACGGTTGGGCCTGTGAGAGACCAAATTTTGAGTCATAACCGCTCTTTGCTTTCACTCCCCCCCCCCATCCTGCCTCTGCAGGAGACTTTGCAAAAAAAAAAAAAAAAAGCCTGAGAGTGAACCCCACCACCACCACCGCCGCCGCCGCCAGTTAGAACCCGAGGTAGAAAGAGGGATGAATCATCATCATCCATCACACTGTAGACAGCTGGACATAGTGCAGAAAAAACCAACCTATTGTGACAGCTTGCCAGGAACCCGACGGTGAGAAAGAACTGCAATAGGGTGTGTGTCAGGGTTTCGGCAGAACACCCAGATCATGAGCCGGGGAACCTGGGCAGATGGGGCTGTCCTGTCATGTTGTGGTGGAGCAGAAGGCTGAGAAAGACCCCTGCCCGAAACGCTGGAAAGCTGCAGCCAGCCAGTGCAGCTGATGGACAATGTGGACCACTGGGTCAATGAGGAGGCAGCTACCTGTGTTCAGACGCTTGGGAGGAGGGGAGGTTCCCCCCCCCCGGCATCTAGGTTGGACTATATGCTCTACTATGGGGTGGTGCTGCCATTGAAAATGGCTGTTGTTTCAGACTGCCGGGTTGGGTTGAGATGATTGACAGAGGTACAATAGAGCCTGGGCCCAGCCAGCTCAAACGGCCCAGCCATCTCAAACCTTCTCCCCCCCCCCCCGAGTTCGACATAGTGGTCTTTCCCAGTCCGAGACGCTGTCAGCAATTGAACTGTGGACCTTCTGCATGCAACACAGGGATCCTCCTCCCACTGAGCTGCTATGGCCCCAATCCCAAGATGCAAGGCTCTGTGTGCCCCTGCCATGGCGGGCGGGCGGGCGGGCGGGCGGGTGGGTGGTAGGAGTATGTGGGAAACATAGTAAAGGACTTTTTATATGAAATCCCATTGAAATTAGCACATCTGATTTCCTTTTCTTCCCTCGGCCCACCACAGGCCCGCATACCAACCGAGAGCCAAGTCTCTCCTCTTTCGGCAGCGTACAAGCAGTTGCATCCCTGCGGTGAAGGGTCCCTTTCCCTGCAGGATGAAGGCAGCCACAGGAGCCAGAGAGAGCTGCCACACATAGCCTCCGCTGCAGCTTTTATGGCCAACCATTTGTGGCGGACAAAGAATAAAATCCCCCTTGGCTTTGCCTGTCAGTCTGGGGGATAGAATCCTTTTGGTCGTTGGGGCCTCCATTGATCGGCAAGATCAGCTCCCAAATATTTCCCCCTCTGCAGTAGATGTGCCCCTAAATGTATATCACTCGATTGTGACTACATCCAGCCGACGCACAGCTAGCTGTGGCTGGTTACGTGGCTTGATCTGTTAGCAGGGTGAGGCTTTGTGGCCTGACGTGCCGAATAGGCTCCTGGATACAGTGGGAACTTCCGTATTCAAGGACCTGGGTGCATTTATTGCTCACACAACACTGGGGTGGGTGGGGGCTTTTGTGCCCAGTCTGGGTTTGTGTGCACCTGCCAGAAAAGCCCCCACCCCCCTCCTCAGCAATGCCACGGTGATTCATACAGTCCTCTCGTGTGTAAACAGCAGCGGTTTCAAACTTCCTGTTTTATGATCTTGGCGGCGACGGCAGATCACAGAATCCCGTCTTTGTTCTCGCAGAGTGAGTGCCCTTTTCTCTTTTCTTGCATGTGAAATCAGCAGGCTGCTCCTTGCCAGCCCAGACTCTGTTCTTCCCAAGGAGCCACCTGTGCCGATGCTGGGAAGTTCCAAGGAGGTAAGAAGGCTTTGGGAGCACGATGCAGAACTCAAGTCTTGCCCAGATGTGGGGCTCTACGGAAAAGAATAGTTGGCCCCCTGGAGAGATTTTGAATGTGTTTCAGTAAAGCTGGCCCCACTGTGGGCCACAGATTATAGATATAAATGCCCGCAAAGCCCTGAAAGCAAGACATTCCTTAGTCAGAGTTACAGCTAGTTTTCCCGGAGATATTTTGATTAAGGCAGTTGAGTGCAGAGGATTGCACCGTTGAATGTCTTTCACCAATCTACTCAGAAGTAAGTAAGTCTCCTTGAATTCAGTGGGACTTACTCCAAGAACAATCAATTGAACTAGTTGGTTCCATTCAAATGCATTTGTATATATTATTGCTACTGTAGCATATAGGTGCCCTTCTGGGAATAATAATCTGAGGCTTGAAGAAAGCAGAAGAGAACTTCCAATTTCTAAAGAGAACTTACTGCTCTTTGCCACTTACTTTAACACATTAGAACAAAAATAGACTTTAAAGCCTTTTAAAACTAAAAGACTTTTTCTTTGCAGCCCCTCCCCCCCCCCCGGCCCTGCTGATTAAAGCTTTAGTTGCTTAACCTACCGATGAAAATGTGCATCTCTAGGCTGACCAGATTTCTTGCAGGGACAGAGTGCTAGACCTTTAGGAGAAGGAATGTGGGCAGGTGTAGCTTGCTAAACCTTACAGCACAATCCTAGGCATGTCTACTCAGAAGCAAGCCCCACTCTTTCTCCTAAAGGTCTACACTCTGTCCCGGCAAGAAACCTGGTCAGCCTCTGCATCTCTTAATGAGAAGCATCTCTAGGTTCAGTCTCCGGACCTCCATTTCAGGGTCATTTTGCTGTCGATTCTTGAGGTCAGAGCAACCCCAGCAAGCAGCTCTGTCTTCTAACAAGAGATTTCTGGGTTGTTTGTTTTAACCCTGTTGTCCAAGAAGGCGGCGGCAGTTGCTGCTGCTGCTGCTGCTGCTGCTGCTTAAGCTAACTGGCTGGAAAGGACTCCGTGCTACAGCGGGTCCATTTTTTTTTTCTTCAGAAAATTCAAGGCCGTATGAAAGAGGTACTCTTGCTTGTGGTAGGTATAATTTGCTCCCCCTTCCAGCCGTAGGAGTTTGGAAGCAACACGTATTTCCACTAATAGGAGAAAGACAATAGAATGCAACTTGACCAGCAAGGGATTTGGCATATTGAGCTAATATAGTGAAGCATAGTGGCTAACATCACACGCTTAGGTATGTCTGCTTAGAAGTCAGTTCCATTGTGTTCAATGGGTTCTCAGGATAGTGTACATAGGATTGCAGCCTAAGAGATTGAGCTGAGAAGCAAGAGTTCCTCAGATAAAATCTTGCCTCTGCTATGAACTCCTCCAGGTGGCCTTAGGCAAGCCACTCAGTCTCAGCCTCAGTCTTCCCAATCTGCAGAATGGAGAGAATAATATTCACCTACCTTTTTGGGATTGTTTTCAGGACTACCTCAAGATGATTCATATAAAGCACTTTGCACACTTAGAAATAAGCATTTGAATTGAATGTTCAGCTCCATAATGAGCAGAAGAAAAAGTTCTCTGCTCCAAAGGCAATACAGTACAGTGAGTGAAATCAAATTCTCCCATCGGGGCCAGACCTGTGTGTGTGTGTGCACGCACGCACGCACGCACGCACGCACGCACGCACGCACGCACGCACGCAATGTATATATGTATGTGAATTTGAATGAACAGAAAACTTCTCTCTTTGGTTTATTTAGTGGTGTGTTCGTATGAAGCTTCAAATGATTGCCATGTAGAAATCCAAAACATTTCCATTGCTATCTCAACAGGTTTTCAATTGAACTGCACAAGCTTAAGCATGTTTGCTCAGAAGTAAACCACTCTAAGTTCAATGATGCTCTCTAGTAAGTGTGTTTAGCAGGGTTAAAATGTGATCTACAGGATCCAGAAATGGCTGAGGGAGCTCAGGGTGCTGCTGACAAACCCTCTTCCCACCCACTCCCAACACATGATCTGACTGTGGAAGTCCTGAGCATTGAGGGTCGCTCCACAAACCTGGATGTTCTCTATAATAAAATATAGTTTGTTTTGCTGAAATGAAGCTGTTGGACTGGCCTACGTACTACTGGCCTACGTGGCAGCAGATTCTCCTTGTTCACTTTTCCAACAGAACAAAGCACCATCATGTCATTTGCAACAGCAGTAAGCAGAAAATGTGTCGGGTGGATCTGTAGCCGTTGACTGGGAAAGCTGAACTTGTCGAACGTGTGCCTGGACACATCACGCACTCAGGACTGAGCTGAAAGTCCAAGGGAAAGGGTGAGTATGCGCAGGCCTCCTTGTTAAGCGGATACAATAATATTGTAGAATAATGTCTAGAATATTATAACGAGAAAAGCCTTTACTGTTTACGTGACATGGTAACTGACAATTTCCATGCTTTTTTGAGGATGACTGAATATGTTAAGTGCCTAGCCTATGCAAGTCTACTCAGAAGTAAATCCCGCTGAGTTCAATGAAATTTACTCCCCGGTGCAGTGGCGTAGACAGCCACTAGGGGGGTGGGGGCAGCAGTGCGCGCTGCCAGGGGCAAGAGTCTGTGACGCACCCCCAGCGACACCACTAGCCCCTCCCCCTCCAGACCCGACGTCACAGTCGCGGTCTGGGCAGGCAGGCAGCGCTTTTGTGCCCGTGACGCTGAAAATAAAGCTGCTGCCGTTTTTGGCGCACACGCCCCCGTTTGCTGCCTGGGGCAGGGGGGGCTGCGTACTGGCCCGCCCCCCCCATTCCTACACCATTGCCCATGTGTGTGTATAGGGTGACATCCTTAATGTCTCATCTTAAATGTGTCTTTTTAAATCGTGCCTATCAAACTGAGGCCCCACCCCCTGCCAGTTCCGGTTGTCTTTAAACATAAAAGCGAAATAAAAGTGTCGTTACCCTTTAAAGACTGCTTAATTGATTCCAGCATAAACGTGTGTGGACTACAGTCCACTTCATCAGACTGTAATCTACCAAATGCTTATGCTACATATGCTGCACTTAGTCCCTAAAATGCCCCTAAACACAAACGCTTCATTGTTTCAAATGTACAAGTCATAAGAGAAAATTCTATATTATTTGGCCACCTTTGGTCACATCCCTGTGTGCCCTTATGACCTGGATTTGCCATGCCGTGCAGCCTGGCCGACTCATTGTCGAAATGTCGATGGTTATCTCCTTGTGGTAAGAGACTTCCTTTTCAGCTGTTGAAAAACTTTCAAGCACCATGCACCTGTTTTCGGGTGGGTGGAAGACGGATGTTGTAATAGAGGCCCAGTCTTGGGAAAGGTGAGTGACCATCTCAACACACCATGTCCTGCTTCTTGATGGTACAGCCGCCAAAGCAGGTCATGCTGTTGACCAGAGCAGGGCAAGCGTGGGAATCACACAGGATTCTTGATCAGGCGAGGACGCTAGGTGGCAGGAAAGAGACGTGGGAGAGGGGACAGGTTACTACAGGGTCCCCAACAGCCTTTGGCAAATGAACAGCCTTTGGCGTGGAGGAGGAGATTCTTTCTGCAGACTAGAATCCACCTCTGAACGGTGAGAGATTCCGGTGTCGGTTCACGCAAAGGGAAGCTTAGCTCAAGGAAGCGGGGCGAGGCAATTAACCCTGTCCTGGCCTGCGGTGGCCTGCTGGCAAATGCTCCCCCCCCCATGTGATGTGTCGAGCTCCTTCCGTTCCTGGATTGCAGAAAGAAGAGGGAGGTGGAGCAGAGGGGAGTAGCGGCGGGAGGAAGAGGGGGAAAGAGAGCAGGAGAGGAAGTGTGCGGGAGCTAGCGAGTCCTGGACATTCTTGCCCGGGGGCACTTCCTACGTGGCGCGCGCAAGGCTGCCGCCATATCTATAGAGAGTAATTTTGAGAATGGATTACACACCGGCTAACCCAGCAGTTCCCAAAGTGTGGGTTGCGACCTACTGATTTGGGGTGGGTTGGAGACTTGGAGTCAAAGACTCGATCCACATCCCTGGCAGAAGTTGTAAAAACTGTTCAGACTGCAGAACCTGTGCCCAAGTATGGCAGAGACTTGGACAGGACCAGTGAGATCTTGGCAGCTTCCTAGGTTCAAGAAAGCAAACAATGACCCTTTTTGTGTCCCCCTTTTCTGACAGGATGCGCCATCCTTCTGGGGGAGTGGCCCCTTCCCCCTTTTTCAGCCTGAATGGAAGTGCCGGTGTCCTGGCGCTGCAGAGCAGTGGTGCTCTGGAAAACTGCAGCGGACCAGGAGTGCGCTTCCAGCATCGTCTTTATGCCGGCACGTACCTGCTGGTCTTCATCCCAGGCCTGCTGGCCAACAGCCTGGCGCTGTGGATCCTGTGCCGCTTCATCAGCAAGAAGAACAAGACGGTCATTTTCATGGTGAACCTGGCCACGGCTGACCTCGCTCACGTCCTCTCGTTGCCTTTGCGGATCTACTATTACCTGAACGACCGCTGGCCCTTTGGCAGTTTCCTCTGTCAGTTCTGCTTCTACCTGAAGTATCTGAACATGTACGCCAGCATCTGCTTCCTGACCTGCATCAGTGTGCAGCGGTGCCTCTTCCTGCTCCACCCGTTCAGGACCAAAGGCTGGAAACGGCGCTACGACCTGGCCATCTCCGCTCTCGTCTGGCTGGCGGTGGGAGTGGCCTGCTTGCCATTCCCCTTGATGCGACGGTCCGGCAACACCACGGCGGCGTGCTTCACGGAACTCGGCATCACTAAGTTGGACAACAAAGCTGCCTCTGTCGTGATGGTGACGTTGGCGGAGCTGGCGGGTTTTTTTGTTCCTCTGGTCATCATCGTCTGTTGCACCTGGAAAACAAAAACATCGCTGCAAGAATGCCGGGTTCCTTGGGAGAACATGGCCGAAAAGAAGAAGGCTTTCCGAATGGTGACCATGTGCGCGGTTGTGTTCCTGGTCTGTTTCACACCGTACCACGTTGTTTTCTTCTTCTTCATGATGGTAAAAGAGGCTGTCATCAGAAACTGCGCCGTTGTCCGAGTGACCCTGTACCTTCACCCTTTTTGCTTAAGCCTTGCGAGCCTGAACTGTTGTTTAGATCCGGTTTTATATTTCTTTACAACGTCCGAATTCCAAGATCAGATATCCAGACACAGCAGCATCGTCATCAGAGGTCGGTTGATGAGCAAGGAAAGTGGATCTTCCAGCAAGGAATGACGTTGGGCTTCAGGCGGGGGGGGGGGGGCGTCCAGAGCAGTCCAAGAATTGATACAGAAGCTTCTGCAGCTGGATGGGTTGCCAACTCTCAGATGTCTTCATGCTCTTTGTCTTTAGCGGGGAAGGAAAATGTTACATTGGCAGCAGCAGAGGCGTAACACTCCCCCCAGGGGCCCCCGCTCGCCGTGCACACCCATGTGATGTCACAAGCCCTGCCCCCTGGGGCGTGATGTCACAAGCTCCGCCCAGAAAAAAGGCTGGAAAACACACACACACCCTGTCGTTTTGGGGCCTTTTTCAGGCCATTTGCAGCCTGGGCAGGCGGGGAGCTACTGGGCCCTGCAGCGCCAGTGAAACCGCCATTTTTGCTGCTGCAGATGCCCCATGTCGCCAATTTGTCACTGAATTAGCAGCTCAAGCGTCCTCCACCACGTGTCCCCCCCCCCCTAACGATGCCACTGGGCAGAAGCAATGTGAGAAGCAGCCTCGTTAAAGCTGGAAGCAAAGAAGTGGGGCGGGGCCTGGGCTGATATAGCACAGAAGAATAAAACGAGAGCAGCCGGCGGATGCATACTTAATGATCCACGTATCCGGCTCTGCTTGGCTCCCGAGGGCAGGTGAATTGGGAATTGAGCACAGTTGTGATTTCCCTGTTGGGGGGGGGGTCGGAGTGAGTGACAGATAATGGCCTGATCCTTTCCAGAAGGATCAGCAAGTCTGCAGCCTGGATTGGCTGAGAGGGATAGAGAGATCCCTCCATTTGGAATCGGGGGGGGGGGGTGTCAGCTCTTCACCATTCCATCGTGGATGCCTGCCTCGCCAGACGTGGTGCTGCAGGGAGAGAGATCTGCCCTTTGCCTCTATGCTCAGGGGTTTGGAGGATGTGGGCAAGCGTTGGGTCAAGTTATTTTTCCGGAGCTTAGCTTTCTTTTAGTTGGTGTATGCTTCGTATGTATTCCCCACGTCTCTTTGAAATGCCTTTTCATTTATAGGTAACCTTTATTATTATTTAAAATAAACCAATATATTATTCCACGTTGTGCTTGATTGAGTGTGAAGGAACTTGGGTTCATCTAGTCCAGCCTAGTCATGCAGCTGCTCCTGAAAGGATTCTTGAGTCCTGGGTCCCTGGAGTGAAGGGAGTTCGGGGGCTCCAGGAGCTACAGGAGTCATGGAGGAAAAGACCATCACAAGTTACAAGCCATAAGCAACCTCCTGGCTTAGAAGTAGGTTTTCTCTGTGTCAGGGGCCAAGGGAGTGGCAACAGGAAATATGTTATCTTGTTGTCTGTGTGCTCTCGGAGGTATCTGGTGGGGCCCCTGTGAGATACAGGAAGCTGGACTAGAGGGGCCCCCTTTGGCCTGATCCAGCAGCCGGGCTCTTCTGATGTTCTTATGAGCTGGTGTAAGGCGTCAGCCTCCCTGGAGCTGAAGGACTGGCAACCCCTTTCCTCCCGGCCCACTGGTGTACGCATTTGACTCCTGTTGCGTATATACACCCTTGGGTAAAAATGCCCCAGGCTGGCAGCGGCATACCAATGAGAGCTTGGCCCTAGGGAAACGCAGGCTCACCTGCTGGCCCGTGCTTGAGCTAATCAGATGAACCTGTGCTAGAAACGTGTACTTGGCAATTTGGTTTCATGTGAATCAAGTCTCTGACTCCAAGTCTCGAGTCAAGTCCCAAGTCTTTGCCCCCAAGTTCCGAGTCTTTGGTTGCGAGTCCCTATCTATTTCATGGGAGAAATGGGTTTGAACCTGAATAAAATTGGACTTGTCGTCAAAGGCTCCAAGTCTCAAGTCGAATCTTTCGAGTCTTTTGCAATTGCCGAGTCAAGTCCGAGTCAAGTCATTTAGTCCAGCTCGAGTCCGAATCAATCGACTCAAGTCTACATCACTGTTGCTAACTACTACACCGGTCCTCTCCCTCTCTCCCTCCCCATTGCAGAGCTACACAAATATCGTGGTGCCACTGGTGAGCCCCATGCCCCCACCTGAGGTTGGACCGAGTTGCAGCCCACCAATTGCAGATCAATGAAGGCTCTGGAAGGCCGTCCCTGGGAGAGAGACACATGGGAAATTCCACTGTGAATTGATTGAAGGAATCACAATTCAGTGGTGATGCATTTAGACTCTGACAGCGCAATCCTGTCTAGACATAGACCGGTGAAGCGATTGCTCTGCCGGCCTAGGGTGTTGCAAACGTGCCGTAAAGCATGTTTGCAGCACCCTGGGAGTAAGTGGCACCGGCCTCAAGTTGCTCTTCCCAGCCCAGAACTGGAGCTGCACCTGTCGGGGAAGGTGAGTTCCCGCTGGTTGGTGGAGGAGCATAGGGAGGGAGGAACGGGGTGTTCCGGGGGGCTGGGGTGGGATTAGTCAGTTGGGCCCAGGCTGGGGGAGGGATCATCAGAGGTCTCCTTCGCCATATCCTATCCTCCTTCCCTGGCCTGCCTGGCATTATACAGCCGGCTTGAATGTGCACCAGAAACGTTTGTCCCTTTACCCTGAGGAGGTCTCCATTGGGGTAGCTGGGGCTCTACTTGGAGTAAAGGGACAAATGTCCCTTTACCCCGAGGAGGCCTCTGGTTGTGCTGGTGCAGGCCCCATCCTGCACAGAATGCGGCAGGTGCCTTATTTTTGCTGCTGCGTCCTGCCAGATAGGATTGGGCTGGTCAGCTATCGGATGGTTGGTGTACCATTGTAAAGTTGAGAAAAGAGTCCCATTTCTCATCTTCTCCCCACCACACATTCAAGGAAACGGGCAGGGGAGTGGAATCACACGGGTTTGCTGTGCCCCCAACCAGAGATGTAAGAACATAAGCAGAGGACCTACACGAATACAGCTGAAGACATGTAGGGTCTAGGTAGTGGCGCAGCTAAGGGAGGCGGGGGTACAGGGCCCCAGGTACACACAGCAGAGGAGGAAGGGGGTGGCAAGCAGTCACATTGAGGACCCTTTTCACCGTTGTTTCCAGTCAAAAAAAGTGACAGCCGTAAAAAAGGTAGGCCGCTTGCCCTCTCTTGCTCCTCGGGTGGGGGGAAGCGGCTGGGGGGACTGGGGGAGGGGATTGGGGCGGGGTGTGTGTGACAAGGCAGCAATGATGGAGGAACGGACGATGAGTGTCCACGTCGCCATCGCCTACCTTTTTCGTTGCTGCTGCCTCAGGGTCTAGGGTCAGGGTTAAGGGTCAGGGGTTGGGGCCGGGGCCGGGGTCAGGGGTTAGGGTTAGGGGTTAGGGCCGGGGCCGGGGTCTAGGGTCAGGGTTAGGAAGATTTTTTTTAGGAAGGGTTAGGGTTAGGGTCAGGGTCAGGGTCAGGGGTTAGGGCCGGGGTCAGGGGTTAGGGTCAGGGGTTAGGGCCGGGGCCGGGGTCTAGGGTCAGGGTTAGGAAGATTTTTTTTAGGAAGATTTTTTTTATTAGAATAAAAACATACTACTTTGGTTCAGTTACACCCGGTCGCGAAAAGCCGTGACAACGTCAGTTTCAGTGATTCTAACTAATACATGGGTTTCTAACTACCCTGTGCTAATACAATTAACTTCTAACTCTTCGTGATTCCTGGGGTTCCGTTCACCTTCCACGGCCAAAATTTCTTCCATTTCCCAGCGCCCATTCGCTCTTTCTCATATTTACAAACCATGTCCATTCTGCCCAGGATAAAGAAAACAGTTTTTTCGGGGTCACTCGGGATCCTAGTTTTCAGTTCTCTCGCCCTTTCGAACATGATCGCCATCACGATAATACAGTTTATTAGGCGAACAGTAGACCACGGTACCTCCCAAAAGGTGAGGATGGTTCCGGTCCTCGACGCAATATGCCGTCTGATGGGACCCCGCATCGCCTCCGTCGGTTGCAGCCCGGATAGCACCGTCGTCGGGTTTTGCCGTTTCAGGTCCGGCCACTGCAGTCTCATCGCTAACCTTTCCCACGTTTCTTTTACAGGAACACATTCGGATACAGCATGCTCAAGAGTTTCAACAGGCAACACACCGGTAAGTTCTGACAATTCTACACATTTTAAACGTTTACATCTTTTTTCCCGTTCCGGCAACCAAGGGTTGGTTTGCCCCACATTCAGCACCCTGTGATAAGACCGCCATCGCGTCTCCCATAAGCTATAGGGGATCCTAGTGTCGACAAAAGTGTCTACCGGGTACCGGGGGTTTCTCAGGTACTCGGGCAATGTGATCTTGGCACTTTTCTTTTGCCTATCCTGTTCAAAGAAGATAGTCTCCATCACCTTCGCATAAAGCTGCTTCTTACTTTGTCTTATGGACAGGTCCCCCCTTTTAAAGTGGGCCGCCTCCACCTTCCCTTTTTTGACATAAGCGTTGTTGTTGTTCAGTCGTTAAGTCGTGTCCGACCCTTCGTGATCCCATGAACCATATCCCGCCAGGCCTTCCTGTCCTCCACTATCTTCCTGAGTTCGCTCATTTTCATGTTCGTTGCATCGGTGATGCTGTCTAACCATCTCATCCTTTGCCTTCCCCTTCTCCTTTTGCCTTCAATCTTTCCCAGCATCAGAGTCTTCTCCAGAGAGTCCTCTCTTCGCATTAGGTGGCCAAAATATTTGAGTTTCAGCCTTAGTACCTGTCCTTCCAGGGAACAGTCAGGCTTGATTTCATTTAGGATTGACTGATTTGATCTCCTAGCAGTCCAAGGGACTCTCAGGAGTCTTCTCCAGCACCACAGTTCAAAAGCATCTATTCTTCGGCGCTCAGCCTTCCTTATGGTCCAACTCTCGCAACCATACATTGCTACTGGGAACACCATCGCCCTGACTATACGAACTTTAGTTGGCATGGTGATATCTCTGCTTTTTATTATGCTGTCTAAGTTTGCCATAGCTTTCCTTCCAAGGAGTAAGCGTCTTTGAATTTCATGGCTGCTGTCTCCGTCTGCAGTGATCTTGGAACCCAGAAAAGTAAAATCTGTTACTGCTTCCATTTCTGCCCCTTCTATTTGCCAGGAATTGATGGGACCCGATGCCATGATCTTAGTTTTATTAATGTTGAGTTTCAAGCCAACTTTTGCACTCTCCTCTTTCACCCTCATCAAGAGGCTCTTTAGTTCTTCTTCACTTTCTGCCATTAGGGTGGTATCGTCTGCATATCTGAGGTTGTTGATATTTCTCCCGGCAATCTTGATTCCGGCTTGTGATTCATTCAGCCCTGCATTTCTCATAATGTACTCTGCATATAAGTTAAATAGGCAGGGTGACAATATACAGCCTTGCCGTACTCCCTTCCCAATTTTGAACCAGTCGGTTGTTCCATGGCCGGTCCGAACTGTTGCTTCTTGACCCGCATACAGGTTTCTCAGGAGACAGGTAAGGTGGTCTGGTACCCCCATCTCTTTAAGAATTTGCCACAGTTTGTTGTGATCCACACAATCAAAGGCTTTTGCGTAGTCAATGAAGCAGAAGTAGGTGTTTTTTTGGAACTCTCGTGCTTTCTCCATGATCCAGTGCATGTTGGCAATTTGATCTCTAGTTCCTCTGCCTCTTCGAAACCCAGCTTGTACGTCCGGTAGTTCTCGGTCCACGTACTGCTGAAGCCTAGCTTGTAGGATTTTGAGCATAACCTTGCTAGCATGTGAAATGAGTGCAATTGTACGGTAGTTTGAGCACTCTTTGGCACTGCCCTTCTTTGGAATTGGAACGTAAACTGACCTTTTCCAATCCTTTGGCCACTGCTGAGTTTTCCAAATTTGCTGGCATATTGAGTGCAGCACTTTCACAGCATCATCATTTAGGATTTTAAGTAGCTCAGCTGGGATATTATCATCTCCACTAGCTTTGTTGTTAGTAATGCTACCTAAGGCCCACTTGACTTCACTCTCTAGGATGTCCGGCTCTGGGTCAGTGACCACACCAGCGTGGTCATCAGGAACATTCAGATCTTTCTTGTATAGTTCTTCTGTGTATTCTTGCCATCTCTTCTTAATCTCTTCTGCTTCTGTTAGGTCCTTGCCTTTTTTGTCCTTTATCATGCCCATCTTTGCACAAAACGTTCCCTTGATATCTCCAATTTTCTTGAAGAGATCTCTAGTCCTCCCCATTCTGTTGTTTTCCTCGATTTCCTTGCATTGTTCATTTAAGAAGGCCTTCTTATCTCTCCTTGCTATTCTCTGGAACTCTGCATTCAGTTGTTTATATCTTTCCCTTTCACCCTTGCTTTTCGCATTCCTTCTTTCCACAGCTATTTGTAAAGCCTCATCTGACAGCCACTTTGCTTTCTTGCATTTCTTTTTCTTTGGGATGGTTTTAGTTGCTGCCTCCTGTACAATGTTACGAACTTCCGTCCATAGTTCTTCAGGCACTCTGTCTACCAGGTCTAATGCCCTAAATCTATTCTTCACCTCCACTGTATACTCATAAGGGATATGGTTTAGGTCATATCTGACTGGTCTAGTGGTGTTCCCTACATTCTTCAGTTTAAGCCTGAATTTTGCAATAAGAAGCTCATGATCTGCGCCACAGTCAGCTCCAGGTCTTGTTTTTACTGACTGTATAGAGCTTCTCCATCTTTGGTTGCAAAGCACATAATCTATCTGGTTTCGGTATTGACCATCTGGTGATGTCCATGTGTAGAGTCGCCTCTTGTGTTGTTGGAAAAGAGTGTTTGCTATGACCAGCGTGTTCTCTTGACAGAACTCCGTTAGCCTTTGCCCTGCTTCATTTTGCGCTCCAAGGCCAAACTTGCCTGTTGTTCCGTTTATTTCTTGATTTCCTACTTTAGCATTCCAGTCTCCTATGATGTAAAGGACATCTTTTTTGGGTGCTAGTTCTAGAAGGTGTTGTAGGTCTTCATAGAACCGGTCAACTTCATCTTCTTCGGCATCAGTGGTTGGGGCATACACTTGGATTACTGTAATGTTGAATGGTTTGCCTTGAATTCGAACTGAAATCATTCTGTCGTTTTTGAGGTTGCACCCCAGTACTGCCTTTCCCACTCTTTTATTGACTATGAGGGCTACTCCATTTCTTCTAAGGGATTCATGCCCACAGTAGTAGATATGATGGTCACCTGACTTAAATTCGCCCATGCCCGTCCATTTTAGTTCGCTGATTCCCAAGATGTCAATGTTCAATCTTATCATCTCATTTTTGACCACATCCAGCTTGCCTTGATTCATAGACCTCACATTCCATGTTCCTAAGCAGTATTGCTCCTTGCAGCATTGGATTTTCCTTTCAACCTCAGACACATCAACAGCTGGACGTCCTATTGGCTTTGGCCCAGCCGCTTCACTCTTTCTGGGTCTACTTGGAATAGTCCTCCGCTCTTCCTCAGTAGCATATTGGACACCTTCCGACCTGAGGGGCTCATCTTCCGGCGTCATATCTTTTAGCCTTTTGGTACTGTTCATGGGATTTTCTTGGCAAGGTTACTGGAGTGGGTTGCCATTTCCTTCTCCAGTGGATCACTTTTAGTCAGAACTCTCTGCTACGACCTGTCCGTCTTGGGTGTCCCTGCACGGCATAGCTCATGGCTTCATTGAGTTACGCAAGCCCCTTCGCCACGACAAGGCAATGATCCATGAAGGACATAAGCGTAGGCTTCCCTTAAATAATCGGGCCCTGTGCATTTCATCTGTGGGGTGATCACATACCTGAGACTTCCCTGCTCCCACCATTGCTTTCCCCAGGGGCCACGGTGCCAGCTTTGGCCAAAGTTGGTCCATCCCCACTCGAAACAAGATCCGGAGCCCTCCGAGCTTGCCCTTTCCCCTTGCTCCCGTTCCAGCTTTGCCCACCTACAAAAATTATTACACATGAAGTTTACCATGAACCAGGATTCCACCTCCAACAAACCCAGCCCTCCGTTTTCCAGCGGCTGGTATGCCGTGGCCCTTGACATTGGGAAATGGTTCGTGCCCCATACAAATTCAAAGATCTTTCTCTGAGCCTCCTTGACTACCCAGTTAGGGGGAGGGTATATAGCAGACAGGTTATTAGCTTTGGGGATGAGGTACGTTCTCACATAAATGACCTTTTGGAACATCGACAGCCTCCAGTTTTTCCACAGCGCCAATTTTCCCTTGAGTCCCTCCAGCCAAATCTCCCAGTTTTTTTTTCCAGCCTTCGTTTTTTACCGCAAACAGAATCCCCAAGACCTTTATGTGTTCTTTCTCTTCCTCCTTCTCCATATCCTCCTCCCCTACTCTTTGTTCCCTTTGCAAAGATTGAACCTTGATGCTTTGGGTGCTTTTATTCAACCGAATTAGAACACTTTTGCTCTCGTTTATTTCAGCTCCTGATACCTGACTGTAAAGATCAAACCATTGTTTGACTCTGCTTAACTCCTCCTCCCTGGTGAGGAAGAGAGAGACGTCGTCGGCATGCGCAATCAACTTCACCCCCTCCTCCTCCTCCTCCTCGCTTGCGGGCCCCAGGGTACGTATACCTCCTAGTCTGGTGTCTTTTTCTATGTAGGACAGCACCACGTCCAAAGCTAGCACGTAAAGCAGTGGAGTTAAAGGGCAACCTTGTCGCACGCCTGATTTTAAATAGATTCTCCTCCCCCTCCACCCATTTATTTGGGGCGTCACGTTGGCCCCTGTATAAAGCTTTCCAGAAAGGACACCAACTTCTTTGGGATTCCCTTTGCCTCTAACACAGCCCACAAATACCGATGGTGAACCTTGTCGAAAGCCTTGCTTTGGTCTAATTGCAACATCATCCCCTCCCATCTCCTTTCGGTGACTGACTGAAAAACGTCCCTTATCAACACCAAGGATTCCGTGATTGTTCGTCCCGGCACTGCGCTCGTCTGGGAGGAGGTTATAAGTTTGTGTGCCACTCTTTTCAACCTATTGTTCAGTATCTTCATTAGTATCCTGTAGTCACAGTTTGTAAGAACTATGGGCCTCCAGTTTTTTACAAGAGTGGTGTCTCCTTCTTTGGGGAAAAAAATCAAGGTTCCCTTGTAGAAAGATTCCCCTCCTCTTTGTCTGTCCCACATCTGATTAAATAAAAGCGTCATCGGGCCCACCAACCATTCTTTGTATGTTTTGTAAAAGGCTGGATTTAGCCCGTCGGGTCCCGGCGGTGACTTATTCCTTCCGCTTTTAATTGCCGCCTCTACTTCTTCCTCGGTGATTTCTTTCCCTAAGTCTTCTATGTCTTCTGAACATAGGCCGCTCTTGGCGTGAAGGATGTTTCGCGCTGACGCTTCTTGGAGGAACGTTTTAATCTTCTCTTGTTCTATGTCTTTCAGGGCATACAACTGGTCGTAATAAGATGTCATTAAGTCCAGCATTCCCTTTGGGGATTTGATAATGTCCTCCTCAGGCCTGCCCCTAAGTCCTTTGAAATCAATGGGTGACCTGGGAAGCTTTGTTTTTTGCCATTCGTTATGATCTACCACCGGCCCTTTGGATCTGCACTTTTGGGCGTTCACCCTTTTTTGCCTTTGCCTGAGATGAAAGTCCATGATGGTCTCTGCGCTCTGTTTCAATAGCTTCCCTTTATAGGGGAGGCCTTGGTTAATCTTGTGGTGGCACCTAAGAAACTGAAAGATTGCCCTGTGGTATTTTTGAATGTCCCTGCGCACCGTGTATATGTCAAAGTTTTTACATCTGGTCGCTAACAGTCTTTTTTGCTTTTCCCACCAGGTTGTGACGTCCAGGGGCCTCGACTGAAGGATCGTTTTCATCTCCGCCAGGACCGAGTGGATGACGCTCCGGATCCCTTCTTTATCGTGGTCAGCTACCCTTAGTCTCCATAGGGCTGAGCCCCTAGGGAAACATTCCCCCGAATCACAGTGTACAGCCAGCATGCCGTGGTCGGACCATGGAGTAATGAAGATACTGCAACTAGAAACCTTTAATTCTACAGGGGCCCAAATTCTGTGAATTCGGCTTGCGTGGCAAGGGTGATAGTAGGTATACCTGCCATCGCCCACGTCAGAATAGTTGCTTTTGTTAAAAGTTGTCCACGCTCCCACCGGAAAGAACTGTATTTTGTTTTGGATTAGCAAACCCTTGTCTTCCAAATTAAGTTGTTCCGATAATAAAGCGTGTAAACTTTTTTCCTCTTTTGAGAGTGGTTTGTTTTTCTGTGCCCTATTAATGTTATAATAATCGTCTTCTTTGGCTCTATTATTGAAGTCACCAAGGATTATCAGTTTCCTGGTAGTGTTAGAAAAGTCCTTCACTTTGGTCCATAGCTTTTGTCTATCTTGTCCATTAGTGGGTGCATAGATTCCCAGAATTCTAAGAACCCTGCTGGTAGCGCTCCCACCAGGAAGCGTTCCCTTCATTGTGAAATCCAGCAAAATTAACCGTCCCAGTTCAATTTCTACATAACTATCGATCTGCATACCTTGTTTCCTCACAACGAGGAGCCCTATGCCTGCAGATTTCTCCAAGGGGTTATAGGACCAAAAGGATTGTCCCCAGGTCCAAAACTTCTGTGCGTGGCTACGCTGTTGCTCACTTTTGAAATGGGTCTCTTGAAGCAGGTAGAAATCAAAGTTCAACTTTGGTAAATAAGATAGTATTTCCTCCCTCCTTTCCCTCATGAATAGTCCCCTGGTGTTCCATGTCAGGATTTTGATATTGATATTACGTGTGTCAGCCACTGAAAGTAGATTATTATGGTAAAGTGCAGTTAACGTTATAATGGTAATAAATTAGGCAGAACTGTTAACATAAACCAAAAAAAGAAAAAGAAAAAAGAAAGCATGATTAAATCAACAACAAATTAAACCTAGAAATCTAAAGAGGTTGTGCTCTGTGGACCCAATTTGACAATTTTTACATGCCACAATGAGCAGTTAGTTGTATCATTCACTGAAGACAAATACTCACACCCCTACAGATTGGGCTCCCTCTTCTTCCAAGTGTTCATCTGCTGTCTCCATATCGGAGCCGGAGGCAGAACCAGAGGCGTTCTTCTCCTCCTCGTCACCGTCCTGGCCGGCGCCCACAGCCGCCTG
Source organism: Plestiodon gilberti rubricaudatus (assembly GCA_026170595.1). Classification (NCBI taxonomy): domain Eukaryota; kingdom Metazoa; phylum Chordata; class Lepidosauria; order Squamata; family Scincidae; genus Plestiodon; species Plestiodon gilberti. Next base: position 25,608,061 of record JANXHW010000013.1, read on the forward strand.
TGGACCTGGTTGTGCTGCCACTTCGGTTGGGAGGTTTTCTTTTCCCTCTCCTTTCCCAGTTTCTATTTCTACCCCCTCCAATCTAGTTGAAGGTGTAGCCTTACTCAGCATCTCCCCCTGACGGTCAGGAGGTTCCTTAGTTTTTATAAGAGCCGGAAAGTCATTAGGATCAAGGAAGTTTGGACAGTTGTGCTCCATTGGTTCTGGCACGTTTCCTGCTTCTGGTAAGTTTCCTGTTTTCCCCTCCTTTCCTTGCACGTCATCCTCTTTGGGTTTCCCCTCACATGGTCTGCGTTGGCCTTTGCTGCGTCTTTGTTTCCTCTCTGGTGTAACAAGCCGCTGGCGTTGCTCCTCTTCGTCTGACTCATCCCCCGCCGTTTTATCGATGTCCCTCGACACCTTCTGCATTTTTTCATCAATCTGTTTGGTTTTCTCATTGATGTCCTCTATATGGTCCAGGAGCTTCATTCTTTTTTCCCTATGAGTCTGAGTCTGGGAAAGTCGGGACAGTTGAATCCGGAGGTTGTCCATCTCTATATAGTTCTCTATTTTCTGCGACTCCAGCCTCTTGTATTCTTTCCACGCCGGCGACTCGTGTGCCAGTCGTTGCTGTATCTGGCTCCTTCTTCTCATAATTTCCTTCTCCGTCTCACTAGTCTCCTCTTGTGCAGATCGGTCTCCTTCTGGCTGGAGGTTGGTCTCATCTATGTCTGACATCATTTTGTCCATCAGCCGTTCCTCCTCTTCTTGCTCGCCCTCTTGGTCGAGTTGTAAAAGACCAAATCTATTCTGTCCTGCCATATCTCTAAGGGATGCATCGGTTTGTACTTGCCGAGTCTTCTGTTTGCTCTTTCCCCCTCTCCCGTTTGACCTGTGTCCATTCCGTGGCTTTCTCTGTCCTGTTTCCAGACTGCTGGGCCCCGATCCTGACATGGTCTCCGCCTTCTCCTCCGCTTTGACGTGCCCCTGTCGCAGGCGTTCCTTTCCTCGTCTGATCTTCACTCCTTCCATTTTGGTCCTGTCCGCTTTCTTGCTGCGCTTGCTCTTTCTCCTTGTTTCCTCGTTGCCGCTCCTGTCTGTTGTAATAAGCGTCAGGGCACCTGTAGTACACATGTCCTTCTTCGTCGCACAAATTACAAACTATCCCCTTGTAGCAACTTTGAGAATCATGTCCCCTTTGTCCACATTTGGAGCAAAGGTCTTCTGTGCAGAAACGGCGGATGTGATTGTACGCTCCGCAGTGGTAGCAGGCCGGGGGCTGTCCGCTGAAACGCATGATCCCCCTGTCGTGGCCTAGAAAAAAATACTTTGGCATAGAGAGGTTACCGTGCCTGATTTTAACAACAGCTCTGTACTCACCAGTCCAATAGCCATCCTCATCTAGCTTTTTATCAGGACCCATTAAGACATTTGCATATTTTGTGATCCATCTTTCAATGTCCTCTGCTGGAATGGTGGTCGTCCTCAAGATAATCGTGAGGACTTTAGTGTCCCCTCAAAAAAGAGGAAGGACTTCAAAAGCCTCCAATAAAGCTGGATTCCATGTCATGAGTTCTTTGCACGCTAACCAAAATTTTTGATACGCCCTTTCCGTTGCTAAGCAAATGTCTATTTCTTTAGAGCCCTCTAACTAAATAACAGCTACTATGTCTTCCTCTGGAAAAGCTAGCTGTTCTTTCAGAATAGTTCTGATTAAATACCTTCTGGTCCCTTTGGTTACATCAGTCCCTTTATAAATGAACCGTACCACATACCTTTTCTTGGGGTTGCATTCATCCGAAGGCTCCCCCCAAGTGTTGCTCCAGTAGGCATCCTCCTCATCCTGCTTATCCCTCAGATTCATTTCAAAACGGGGTAAGCGTCTTTTCCTGTCCCCGGTTTGCCCTTTATCTTCCGCTCTTGCCGCCTTTGCGTAAGTCGGTCTTTCCCCGGAGGCCTTTGCTCCGCCGTCACTATTCTTGGGGTTGCTGGGTCCTTCGGGATTGCTGGCTCCCTCGGGTCTATCTTGCTCCGAGTCCCCTCGCCTCTCTGCGTCACCGTCTCTCCCGGAGTCTTTCCTTGGGGATGACCGGGGGGAGTCAGGCGTGATGCCTCCTTGCGGTTCTTTAGGCCTGGTTCCCGTTCTGTGTTCCTCAGCAGCATCCCTTGGTGTGGCACCCCTCAGTTGCTCGTCGCTATCAGGAATCCGCCTAGTTTGATGATCTCGTGGCAGCCTCGGTTCCTTTGGCTGATTACTGTTGTCTTCTGGCCATGCTGTGCGGAGCAAGTCATCGTCTGCCGGAGACAACGTGTCTCCCCATTCCGTGTTTGGTTTTGATTTTTTCTGTTCCGGTTCCCTTATCTCATCCTCGCTTTTTTTATTTGCAAGTGTCTCTATTTCCATTCCTTTGTCTTCTCGTGGTCCTAGCTGTTCTGCTGCTGGCATCATTGGTTGCTGTCCTTCATGTAATTCCTTTCCTGTCATTTTCTCCTTTCCTCTTCCCTGCGTCTTGTCAGGGCACTCTGCTGGGGTAGACTGCGTACTTGTTGAAACAGGTGACTCTGGAAGCACTGGCTGTAATGATGTCAACGGCAGTGGCAGCGGCGGTGGCATTGGCGGAACCCACGCAGTTTGCCGTTGTTGGTTTGCGTTGCCTTGAGGTGGGTGTTGCTGTTTCTTTATTTTGCTTCTTTGTTTCAAATTATTAATGATATATATCATTCTCTCCTTGAAGTCTTCTCTTCCCACCAAAGGAGAGTCATCTGCAGACGTTTCTTTCATCCACATGACGTTCTGCCCGCCCTCCTCTTCTTCCCAAGCCCTCAGGATTAATTGTATAATTTTTATCATATTACCTTCTTGTAGCCAGTCTGGTGGTGGTTTCGAGGATGTTCCGGGTTTCCTGAAGACCAAAGTTTTTTTGACAATTTCCAGAGTTTTGGCTCGAATCAGCTCTGACTCAGTCTCTGCAGCCTGTGTGCCTTGCAGCAGAAGCAGCATCAAGTCCTTTTGTTTGTCTAGCAAAGACGACATAGCATCATGTCCTACTTTTTGTAACCTATACGTTTTGTCTGTCGAGAGCTTGATGTAAGAGACCATAAATCCCCACAGCTTAGCCATGTCGACCATACTGTATTCTTTAGGGTGGATAATCTCTCTCACCCCATGTCCAAAGTTCTTTTTCAGTAGATTTTCCCAGGCTTCTCTGATCTCTATCTCTTTGGATTGCATATGGCTAAGTTTCTTTACTTTAACTTTTATTTTTGTTTGAATTCTGCACTTCTTCTCTACTGTGTTCCTCCTCATCGTCACCCCCTTTTTTAGAGGCTGACTCCTTGTCTGAGAAGAGGACAGGGCTGTCATATTCAGGTTCAAGATCAGAGCCCAGGCTAATGAGGTCTGTCTCTTTGTGCTCTTCCCCTCCTTGGCCTGAGAAAACCCCCAGGAGGGAGGATTCTTTCCCTAGTAGCTCCTCAATTTCCCCCCCTCTTTGTAAGGCTTGCAGAGTGGGGCCTTGGCCTGGTTTCAGAGGAGAACGATCCCTGTCTAGTGGGGATAGGATCTCTTCATCGTCACTAAAGAGTCTCCTTAAGTTTTTTGCCGCTCTGGGTTGCTTCAGGAATTTTTTCCTCTCAGTTGCACTTTGTTTTTGGCCTTCTGCACTCTTCTGCAGAGGATCCAAAAGGACTGGGCCTACCGGGCCTTGTAACGCCTGGGCTTGTAGTGTTTGAATCCCCACAGAGGGTTCCATAGTGGTGCGGCCTACTGTTTTGGATGAATCCAGGGCCTGCAGTGAATATGTCACCAGGAAGGGATCCAGGCTGGCTTGGCCTACTGTGGTCTGAGAAGCCTGGGCCTCAAGTATTGTCCCTCCCCTCAAGGGATGCACACTGCTTGTATTCTTAATTGCCTTTAAACCAGTGAATTCCTTTTCTTCCCTCCAAGGGCTTCCTGTTCTTTGGGTCTCCTGGCTCAACAGCTCCTGGGGATTCAGGGGCTGAAGCATTCCCTCTCCATCCCCGGCCTGCTGTATAGGTGCTGACTCACCCAGGCCTCTAGTAGCCATTTTGTCTCTTTCTTCTTGTATCCTGGGGGCATCTCCTTTCCCCTCATCCATCGGGGAATCCGGTAAAGGTACTCCCTCATGCCATACCTCGTTAGATGCGGAAGACATCCCCCCAGCTATTCCTACAGTCGGAATCTGGGCATTATCGATGGAAGCCCCTTCTTTGGACGTTTTAGTCTGCAAAAGTTGGGAGCACCAGCAAAAGACACCCTTCTCCTACAAATAGGGATTAGGGTTAGGGTTAGGGTCAGGGTCAGGGTTAGGTTTAGGAATATAGATTTTTTTAGGAATATAGATTTTTTATTAAAAAGGTTCTTACTACTTGCAGTTTCTTTTCTTTACAAACCGAACGTAAAAAACCACATTACGCCAGTTTCATGTTTACAACTACTTAATACAGTGATAACACTAACTAACTTAAGCTAGTACAGAGACAGACTACGCTAAGTAATGCCTGGAGTGCCTCCGCACTTCCAAGGCCAAAACCTGCGCCACCGGTCAGTCGGGGTACGTTCTCTTTCGAAGTGACAGATGGTTTCCATCCTGTCCAGGATGAAGTTCGCCGTGTTCTCTGGTTTGGCACGAACTCCCGTCTGCAGCTCGTGTCGTCTCTATAACTATGATACAATTTAACAGTCTAACAGTGGACCACGGTACATCCCAAAAGCCACAAATCGATTCCGCACCCCTACGTCTTTTTCTCTTGACAGGTCCATCGAACTTGTCTTTCAGCTGCAGTCCCGAAAGGACGGTGTCCGAAGATTGTCTTTTTAGCGCCGGCCACTGTAGCTTATTTGATACGAGAGTCCACGTTTCCGCGACAGGATCGCAGTCAAACAGCACGTGTTGTAAAGTCTCCACCGGAGCCGAAGCCCCGGTCAGTGTCTGTTTCTCAAAGCAAGCCCATCGTCTGCACCTTCCATCCCGACCAGATAGCCACGGGTTAGCCTCCCCCACGTTCAGTACTCTATGGTACGCCCTCCACCTCGTTTCCCATAAACTATAGGGCACCCTACGATCCTTAAACGTTTCTATCGGAAAACTTGGATCCCTGAGGTAGTGCGGCAGATCGTGTTTCGCACGCCTCTTTTCTCTGTATGTACAAAAAACTCCTCTCTCCAAGGCCCTGTTATACATTTCTTTTTTAATCTGGGACACAGTCAGGTCCACTCTTTTTAACAGGCTGGCTTCAATTCCCCATTTCTTTACCCAAGTGTAAACATCATCCAAATAGTCTGGCCCCGCGGCTCGCAATTGCGGCGTTACCACGTACCCAAACTCTTCTTTTCCCCACCACTTCACGCCCCATTTGGTATCTCTCCATCCTTTCCCAAAACTAATAAGTCCCAATTTACAAAGAGCTCTCGACAGTTCCTCTGCGCCACTGCAGGTTTCTGCATTCTCTCGTTCCCACGCTGCCCATCTGACAAAGTTGTTGCCGATAAAGTTGACTAAGAACCATGGCTTTTTAGGAATATAGATTTTTTATCTATATTCCTAAAATATATCTAAGCAATCATATCTAAGCGCCCGTTTTCAATTTTCTGATATGCTACAGCTCTAGCCAGCGGGAAGTTGTTCGTTCCCCACACAAAAGCAAAAATGGCTTTTTCCGCCTCTTTAAGTACCCACTGGGGAGGAGGGTAGATTGCCGAAAGGCCGTTTGCCTTTGAGATCAGGTAAGTCCTTACATAAATGCTCTTTTGAAAAAAGTTTAGTCTCCAATTTTTCCACATCCCGATTCTCTCTTTGATCGCGTCAAGCCAATTTACCCAATTTGGAACCCACCCATCCCTTTTAATAGCAAATTGAATTCCAATTTTTTTCACCCTATCGGTTTCCTCATCCTCCTCATCCTCCCTGCTTTCTGACTCCCTCAGAGGGCTCGATCTAATCTTCTGGCTATATTTGTCCAGATGTAGTAGGACGCTTTTGGTTTCGTTAATTTTCGCCCCCGAGACCCGGCCATACCTTTCAAACCAATTCTTAACCACCACCAACTCCTCTCTTCCTGACACAAAAACAGACACATCGTCTGCGTGGGCCACCACTTTGGCTGTTTCCACCTTTCCCGCAGGGTCTCCAATGATGCTGATGCCTGTCACCGCCGTGTCCTTTTCGATGAAGGCCAGGACTACGTCCAGTGCCAGCACGTACAGCAGCGGGCTCAGGGGGCACCCCTGCCTGACCCCGGATCTTATTGGCACTCTCCTGCCTCTCCATCCATTAACCTGCGGGGTCACGGTAGCGCCCTCATAAAGGATCTCCAGGAAGCGAACCATCCGGCACGGTACGCCCTTGGCCTTCAACAACGCCCACAAGTAAGGATGGTGGACGTTATCGAAGGCCTTGCTCTGGTCGACCTGCAGGATGGCTCCCCCCCACCTTCCCCTGGACACTAATTGAAATATTTCCCTAATCAGTCCCAGGGATTCCAGAATGGAACGCCCCGGGACCGCACTGGTCTGTGAAGAGGTGACAAGCTTGGGAGCCACCTTTTTCAGCCTGTTGTTCAAGACTTTCATGAGGATCCTATAATCACAGTTCGTCAAGACAATGGGTCTCCAATTTTTGGGTAGACTGTTGTCTCCCTCCTTCGGAAAGAAGATGAGGGTCCCCTCGTAAAAGGATCTCCCCACCTTCCTCTCCTTCCACATTTCGTTAAAAAGTTTAGTTAAGGGGCCCAGCAGCCACTCTTGGTAGACTTTATAGAAGGCTGGATTGAGGCCATCAGGGCCCGGGGCCGATTTTCTCCTGCCGGTCCTGATGGCCTCGGCCACCTCCTCCTCAGTGATGTCCCCCTCCAGGTCCCGTAGCTCCTCCGAACTCAGGCCTTTCCCCTTGTACAGGATGTTCTTTGCTGCCGCTTCCTCAAGGAAGCTCTCAATTTCCTCTTTGGCGATCTCTTTGGGAGCATAAAGCTTTTCATAGAAACCTGTCATAATCTCGAGCATGCCCCTCGGGGACGTTTCCACCTCCTCCTTCCCTTCGTCCTTCCTCAATCCAGTGAACCCTATGGGGCCTCGAGACGTCCTGGCCTTCTGCCACTCATCAAAATTGACAAGGGCGCCCCTAGATCTACATTTTTGAGCATCAAGCCTCTTGTTCCTTTGCGTCTTATGGTAATGCGCGATGATCTCGGTGCTCCGTTTTAGGATCTGCCCGTGATACGGGAGACCTCTATTTACTTTTAGATGACACTTTAGGAAATTATACACAGCTCTATGGTACTCTTGGAGGTCTTTTCTAACGGTGTAGAGGCTGAAACCTTTACACCTGCGTGCTAACTTCTGTTTCAATCTCTCCCACCAGGTCGGAATCGCACAAGGGCCCGAGGCGAGGATCGTCGCCCCCTCCGTGAGGACAGAGAGGATGACCCCCTTGACCCCGTCTTTGTCCAGGTCCGCCACCCTGAGCCTCCAGAGGGCTGAGCCTCTGGGATGGATCTCCCCCAGGCCGCAGCTCATCGCCAGCACGCCGTGGTCGGACCACGGCGTGAGAGAGACGCTACAGTCTGTGACCCGGACCTCCTTGGGAGCCCAGATGCGGTCTATTCTACTGGCGTGGCACGGGTGGTAATAAGTGTACCTCCCATAGCCCGGTCCTTGCCCTTGGTCGGCGAAGCGGCTCCTCCCGAAGGTACTCCTTGCCCCCACCGGAAAGAACCTAATCATGTTTTGAATTTGTAACCCCTTGTCTTCTAATTGTAGCTGTTCCCCTAATAAATTTTGCAAATATTTTTCTTCTTTGGTCAGCGGTTTGTCTTTCTTTCCCCTCCCCGACGTCGAATAGTCTTCCACCCTGGCCCGATTGTTAAAATCCCCCAACACTATCAATTTTCTAGTGGTATTGGCCGAATCATTCCATTTCACCCATAATTTGTATTTTTCGGTCCCGCTGATCGGAGCGTAGACCCCAAGCATGCGAAAAGCCCTTCGAGAGGAGCCCCCCACGGACCCCTTGGTCCCGGCAGAGAAATCCAACAGTACCAACCTTCCCAGTTCCAACTCAATATAGCTGTCAACTTGCAGGTCTTGTCTGCTTTTCATTAAGAGGCCTATACCTGCAGACTTATCATTGGGATCGTATGACCAAAGGGACGGTCCCCATGTCCAAAACCTTTGGGCTTGGCTCCTTTGTCGTTCATCTCTAAAGTGAGTTTCCTGTAGTAAACACAAATCAAAATCCAGCTTTGCCAAATGTGTGAGGACATCCTCCCTCCACTCCTGCTGCAACAACCCTCTAGTATTCCAGGTGACAATTTTGATTGTTTGTGTGACCGCCATTGGGGGTAAAAGGTGAAAAAAACCCCAATTAGCCAAAGTAGGGGAATCAGATATAAAGAAACCCAGTAAAAGGGGAAACGCTAGTTGAGAGACTAACTTTAGAGAGCATATTTGTTACCTCGACATTAAAGTCCAAGTTTGACTCGATCTTTGATTGTCAGAGCCATTCTGCACTCACTAGGTGCCCACCTGGGCCCCTTCTCTTTCTGACTGTTCCTCGGCCGTCACCATTCCCGAGTTAGAGGAAAGCCTGGCCCCTTTCACGATGTCATCGGCGCTGTCGTCGGCGTTGTCATCGGCGCTGTCATCTGCCGTGTCGTCCGCGCCTCCTCCGAAAGGCCCTCTCGCCTGTTCTGTCACAATTGTGTTTTTCTCAGTGTGTGCTGTGGTGCACGGGTGAGCCGTGGCCGACCAGTGTTCAGTGCTCTGAAAGAGGTCCTGGGAACAGCCAGTCCCCTGATCAGTCACCATCCCCTCATCTTGTTCTGTTTCTACCCCCTCCGTGGTCAGAGGTGTAGCCCTACCTGTTGATTTACCCGGCCTGTCTGGGGGCTTTTTTGGAGAAGGGACGGGTGTAAGAATCGGGAAATCATTGGAGTCCAGGAAGTCCCGTTCTTGCAAGCCGAATAAGTCGACCGGTTCCCCGGGAGTCTTTGCCGCTTCCCCGTTCTCATCATCCTGACGCTGTTGCTCTTGTTCTCTCCTGTGGATCTTTTTCTTTTTAATCGCCTCCTGTTCCTCTGCTACCTGTGGTACTTGTTCCTTTCCCTCTTGGGTACGCAGTTGCATTCTTTCCCCTTCATTCTCCTCCTCCGTGCTGTTTCCAGTTCTGTCTAGGGCTCGCGCTGCCCTCCCCATCCCTTCATCTATTCGCTGTATCTCTGTCTTAATATTTTCTAATTGGTCTAGTATGTTTTGTACAAATCGATGGTAAGGCCACATCTGGAGTATTGTGTCCAGTTCTGGTCACCATACCTCAAAAAGGATATAGCTGAATTGGAAAAGGTGCAGAAAAGAGCGACCAGAATGATTAGTGGGCTGGAGCACCTCCCTTACGAGGAAAGGCTACAGCGTCTGGGGCTTTTCAGCCTAGAAAAAAGGCGCCTGAGGGGGGACATGATTGAGACTTATAAAATTATGCATGGGATGGAGAGAGTGGATAGAGGGAAATTCTTCTCCCTCTCGCACAACACCAGAACCAGGGGACACGCACTAAAATTGAGTGGAGGGAGAGTTAGAACAGACAAAAGAAAATATTTCTTTACCCAGCGTGTGATTCATCTGTGGAACTCCTTGCCACAGGATGTGGTGATGGCACCTGGCCTAGATGCCTTTAAAAGGGGTTTGGACAAATTCATGGAGGAAAAGACCATCACAGGTTACAAGCCATAAGCAACCTCCTGGTTTTAGAAGTGGGTTTTCTCTGTGCCAGGTGCAAGGGAGTGGCGACTGGACACAGGTATCTTGTTGTCTCGTGTGCTCCCTGAGGCATCTGGTGGGGCCACTGTGTGACACAGGAAGCTGGACTAGATGGGCTTTTGGCCTGATCCAGCAGGGCTCTTCTTATGTTCTTATGTTCTTATGTTTGCTCTTGTTTCTATACTCTGTGTCTTGGCAAGTCTGATTTTCAAGGAGTCCCTTTTTACATACTGCTTTACTTTCTCATTTTCCAACCGTTTATATTCTGCCCAAATGGGTGAGCCTTCCAGAATTCTTTTCCTCTGTCGGTCCATTCGTTCCCTTAGCTTCTTCCTCGCCACCTCGTCCTCCGATCCAGAGGAATGTACTTCCCTTCCTTCCGTATCGCTGTCTGACCCGTATCGCTGTCTGACGCTGTCTCCAGCAGTTCAAACCTATTGTGAGCCATCATGGCCCAGGCACTCCCTCCTTGTTTTGTATGATGTAATTTCTGTTGACTTTTCCCTCCTTTTTTAGGATGGACGTCAGTCCACTCCTGTCCGTCTTGCGTTTGTGTCTCTCGGGTCGGGGGTCCCTGAGGTGATTCAGCTTCTTTAGTTTGCGTCCCTTTTGACCCTCCTCCATTTTTGGGTATCGGGCTTCCTCTCCTCGCCTCTGTCCCTTGTTCAGTTTGTGCTCTCCCGCTTTGCCCTTCCTCTCCTTGTCCTGATTGTTGTTTATCATTTGGGCATAGCCAGGTTTCCATGCCTCATTTTAACCACAGCTCTAAACTCCCCAGTCCAGTACCCCCACTGGTCCAGTTTTTTATCAGGGCCCATCAGGACGTCTGCATACTTTGAAATCCACTTGGCGATGTCCTCAGCCGGGATCATGGTCGTCCTTAAGATAAGCGTCAGGACCTTGGTCTCTCCCCGAAAAAGGGGTACGACATCAAAGTCCTGCAGCAGGGATGGATTCCAATCCATAAGTTCTTTACACGCCATCCAGAACTTTTGGTACGTCCATTCTGATGCTAAACACACATCAATCTCCTTGGACCCGTTTAACTGGATGACGGCAATTATATCCTGTTTGGGGAAGGCTAGCTGTTCCTCCAGGATCAATTTAATAATATTGTCCCTGGACCCTTTTTCCGGGTCCTTACCTTTGTAGATAAAGCGGACAACGTAGCGCTTCTTGGGGTCCCTGTCGTCTGAGGCGCACCCCGAAGCGCTCGTCCAATAAGCTAGATCCTCGTCTTCTCTGTCCTGTTGACTTGTTTCTCGGCGTGCCGAGGGCATACTCCTTCCGGCAGACTGTTCTCCTCCTGCTCCTTTTGCTGCTCCGGCGTAGGACAGTCTCTCACCTGTTTTTGTCCCCTTTCCACCCCCTGCACCTTTCTCCATTCCTCTGGTCGCCTTATCTGAAGTGTTATCAGGCTGTTCGGTGTGTTCGGTGCGTTTTCTTGTTCCAGAAATGTTTCCCGGGGTTGGGGTTGGGCTTGGAGTTGGGCTTGGAGTTGGAGTTGGGATTAAAGATGAAATTGGGGTTGAAGATGAGGTCAGGGTCCCTGACCGGGCCGGCAACGGGGCCCCTGCCTGCTGTACGCCTCTCGATCTAGTCCCTGATCGTCGCTGCTTAGGTCTGGCACCCTGGGGCGTGGCTTCTCCCTTCTCTTCTCCACCGACCCCTTCCTTTGTTGTTCTTTGGACTTCGCCCGTCAACGCCATCTGCGTACTGTCATTCCCTGCCCCCACTCCATTTGGATGAGCTCTGCCTCCTCCTCTATCTCCTTCTGGAGGGGGGATTCGCCCCATTCCACTCTTGCCTTCAGCTTTTTCCGCTCTGGTTCCGTCTCCTCAGTTGCCGGCGGATCGACAGGGATGTCAGCCGGCAGCAGATCGCTTGGAGGCAGCAGAGCAGGTGTCGGAGGAGTGAGTGCTGGTTCTGGTAACCGGACGGGGTCAAGTGCGGGGCCTTGGCTGGGACCCAGACTGGGACCAGAGCTAGGGCTGGGTACATGCCTGGGAGCATAGGGACTCCCTCCCCCTTGCTTCATGATTTTTGTTCTTTGTTTGAGGTTGTGAATCACAAAGAATAATCTTTCTCGGTATTCTTCAGATTTGATGACTGGGGAGTCCTCCGCTGCCTTTTCCCTCCACCACACCTTTCTCTTCCCTTCTGGCTGTTCCCAGGCCCTGAGAACGGACTGGAGGAGTTTGATCAGAGCCCCCTCCTCCAGCCACTCCGGTGGTGGTCTCATGGGGGTCCTGGGTTTCCGAAACACCAGGACCCTTTTAATCATTTCCATGGTAAGTGTTTTAGCTTGGCTTAAATCAGGATGATCATCTGGTTCCTGTACTCCTTATAGCAAGGTGACCATAGGGTCTTTTTGCTTGTCCAGGAGGGACCATAGCCTGCTCTGTCCCATTTTTGGCAACTGATCTATCAACCGATTTATCTTCTCTGAAAATGTGACTGGTACTGTGGTGTAACTTATCAAAAAACCCCACAGTTTGACCATGTCGATGAACCCCCTCTGTTGGGAGTGCACAATTTCCTGCACCCCTTTCTCAAAATCCATTTTGAGGGTGTTGACCCACAGCTTTCTTACTTCTGCCTCTTTGGAGGATTTAGTAAGATATTTCCTATTAGTGCTGATGCCCTGTTGCATTTCTTGTTGGCTCTCATCATTTTCGGAGGCTCCCTCCTCACTATCCTGCCTGGAGGATGCTTCCATGTCTGATTGGGAGAGCGGCGACAGGCTTTCTTCCTCCTCATGCCTTCCCTGTTCTGGGAGAAAACCCTCCCTGCCAAGTAGGTCCTGCATCCATTTAGCCTGCTGCCTCTTTTTTGGGGGTGGTTTAAGGGGCGATCAGTCCCTGTCTCCAGCTAGCAAAATTTCTTCTTCATCAGAAGGGGTTTTGGGTTTTTTTGCCATATGTATCTGTCCTGAGTTTCGTCTGGGGTTTTTTCCCTCTCCTTTCTGTGGTTTGCTCTTGTCACTGAACAACCTCAAATTAGGTAATTTAAATGGTGGGTCAGCGTCTGTTCCTCTTTTTTGGGGTTCCCCTGCCTTTATTTGAGGTTCCCCCCTTTGCATTTGTTCCCCATCCACGTTAGTTTCACTTTCTGGGCCCTTTCGGCCTACTGGGTCAGGGTCAGGGGTCAGGGGTTAGGGGTTAGGGTTGGGGTTGGGGTTGGGGTTAGGGTTAGGGTTAGGGTTAGGAATATAGATTTTTAGGAATATAGATTTTTTATTAAAAAGGTTCTTACTACTTGCAGTTTCTTTTCTTTACAAACCGAACGTAAAAAACCGTCACATTACGCCAGTTTCATGTTTACAACTACTTAATACAGTGATAACACTAACTAACTTAAGCTAGTACAGAGACAGACTACGCTAAGTAATGCCTGGAGTGCCTCCGCTCTTCCAAGGCCAAAACCTGCGCCACCGGTCAGTCGGGGTACGTTCTCTTTCGAAGTGACAGATGGTTTCCATCCTGTCCAGGATGAAGTTCGCCATGTTCTCTGGTTTGGCACGCACTCCCGTCTGCAGCTCGAGTCATCTCTGATACATTAAAGCCATAACTATGATACAATTTAACAGTCTAACAGTGGACCACGGTACATCCCAAAAGCCACAAATCGATTCCGCACCCCTACGTCTTTTTCTCTTGACAGGTCCATCGAACTTGTCTTTCGGCTGCAGTCCCGAAAGGACGGTGTCTGAAGATTGTCTTTTTAGCGCCGGCCACTGTAGCTTATTTGATACGAGAGTCCACGTTTCCGCGACAGGATCGCAGTCAAACAGTGCGTGTTGTAAAGTCTCCACTGGAGCCGAAGCCCCGGTCAGCGTCTGTTTCTCAATGCAAGCCCATCGTCTGCACCTTCCATCCCGACCAGAGAGTCTCTCACTCTCTGTAAGGCAACATGGTAATAGTTGTCATTGATCTACTACATTGTTATCCCATTTTTCCCCAAGGAGTTCAGGCTTCTCCCAAACCCATTTTATCTCTGTGAAGTAGTTTAAGCTAACCCTCAGGTCACCCAGCAATGGCCGAGGAAGGATTTGAATCCAGGTTCCCCCCAGTCTTACTTTGGTGCTCTACCCACTACAGCAGCTCCTGCATTCAAGGGAAAAGCACACTGACCCTCGGATCCCCAATTCCATGTCCACATTTTGGCACTCTTCAGGGTTGCTCCAAGCAGGCATGCTGAGTGCTCTATCAATGGGCTGGAGTGTGTGTGTGTGGGGGAGAAGATGCACCAAAACCTTAAGCAATTCCAGACACCAGACGCTTAAGCAAATCTTTTAGACAGGAAAAGACACCCAAACAAGATCCATTGCGATGGAAAGCTTTATTACGCTTCAACCGACATGTGGTTGGATCTCTATCGGAGCTTGTGTTGCATCAGCCCCCACATCACAGAGGTCTGGCGTCAGGTCTGCCTCCATTTCGGGTGGAGGACAAGAGAAGGAGTGCAAAAGAGGTCAGTGAAACATCCCTTGCGGAGTTGAAGAATGGCCACCCAGGGGGAGTCCGGTTGCCCCTGATTGTGGATGGCGAAGTGCCTTAGCAACAGTTGTGCAGCAGGATCCCAATCGGAGAGGTCAAGGCGGAGTCCGAGCTCGACTGGGGCAGCCACAGTAGGAGAAGCAGAAGCCAGGAACGAAGCCAGGAGTCCAGCCAGGACCAGGAAGCAGGAAGGAAATGCAGGCAGGAAGAAGCCGGTGAGGAGTCCAGCCAGGACCAGGAGGCGAGCCAGGAGTCAGCACGGAAGAAGCCAGGAGGCGAGCCAGCCAGGAGTCCGGACCGGGAGTGCAGCCAGGCGCCAGGCAGGAGGCCACCAGCCGAAGCAGCCAGGGCGAGAACCACCAGCGCTCAGGGAGGAAGTTGGGAAGGAGGACGGAGGAGGAGCCAAGCCTGGAGTCGCCACCTTCTTGCCATCCTCAAGACCCCCAGCTGGAGCAGTGATGATGGCCCACCAGCAAGTGACACTCTGCACGGGGGATATGTGACCTGTGAGGAGGGAACCATCAGGAGGACCCGGGCAGAGGACCTTGTCGAGGAGTCGGGGTGGAGTTCTCGGGGCTTGTCCACCTGCAGCCAGGTAAGGAGATGGGAGGGGGCAGCCCCCAAATTCTTCGGGCCGCCTCTTCCTGTGACCGTCTTCTTGTCTTCTTGTCTTCTTTCATTCAACCTCTGCCTCTCCTCCCAGCAGCGGCTGTCTGTCTGTCTGTCTGTCTGTCTCTCTTGCCACCTGGCTTGATTTGAGGTCAGCATTTCTTCCTCTCTCGTCTCTCTTCCTTCAACGGCTTCGTGGGCCTGCCCGCCTTCGGGTTTTTCGCCAGCCGGTTCACCTGATCGGGTCTTGCGGAAGGCGGGCACCCAATCCTGCCATAGCCGGGCCTGAGGGTCCTGCCGATTCCTCCCACTAAAAGATCATCCCCACAGTTTTGTGTCACTTGCTGCTTGTGGCCATGGCTCCAACTGGGGAGGGGGGCTGCAAGGATGACTTTTGGCGACAGTCTTGATTCTTCTTTGCTCCTCCTCCTCCTGTTCTTAATCCTCCTCTTCCTCCTCCTCCTCCTCCACGTCTTCATAGAGGAGGTCATCTGGATGAAAAAAGGAAGACAGAGACTTAATCTTACCATTCTATTTGTCTTCTGAAAGGGGTAGGGAGGTCCGGGGAGTGGGGAGACACTGCCCATATTGAGAAGCCCCATGGAGAAGGTCTCCAGGGGCTGGGTTTGGCATGGGGGGGTTCTTGTTGGCAGCAATGGCTGCTTTCAAGCTTCCAATTTGGATGCAAGGACCAGGCTCCAAAAGACCCTGTTCCCATGTCAACTAACCCTGTGGCGGCAGGATTTGAAACACGCCCACAGTCGCTAAGCCTCTTCTGGCAGGTGGCCCTGCCCAACCCCTTTCCTCGGAAAAGGACCTTACCTTCAGTGGAGGAGGAGGAGTTGCCTTCCTCCCTGACAAAGATGGTCCAGATCTCTGGTGGTATCTGCTCTCTGACTGCTTCAAGCTGTAAAAAAACCAAATTTCAGTTATTTCAACGGCCTTCACCCCTCGTCGTTCTGTCCTTCAGGGCCTCCAGCGCGCCTGCCTGGAAATGTCCCCTTCCAGGCTCTGAGCTGCCAGCAGCCCCGGCCCAGCTTGCCGTCATTTCACCCCAGAAGCCTGGTGATGGGGACAGGAGGGGGCAGATCTAAGCCGTCGCAGCAGGCGGGATACTTACGTTTACATGTGGCAGGCTGGTGGCCAGCTGGCACAGGCTTTTGCAGCTACGCATGGCCATGGCTCGTTCCTCACTTTTCTGGGATAGGAGGTGCCCACTCAGCTCCTGTGAGACAGAACAACACCTGGGACTTATTCCACTGGACGGAACCATCTCAGAACCCGGCCCCTAGCTGGGGCACAGAAGTCCCCCCAGCCAGCAGAATGCCGGGACCTGTAGAAGAATCCCCCAATTAAGGGTTGACCCCCAGGTGGGCACCTCTCCCGCCAGCATTGCTTTCCACAGCAGACCAATATGTCCAGAAGACACTCACGTCCATGATCTGGATGAGCTTGCCTGTTGTGGGCACCTCCTTTAGTCGGCTGCACCAGAGATCTTCCAGGCTACAAGCTAATTCCTAAGAGAAATGGAGAAGAAGAAAGGAGGAGGAGGGACCCTCTTTGAGACTCAGCGGTGAGAAAGTTGACGTGCTCCTGGACACCGCTGCTGGCTGCGGCGGTGTCCCTTCTGACGGCTGGAACGGCAGCCCTGTGAGCCCCGGCTGGCTCCCCTCCCTCGCCAGCCAAGACAATCCAGCGTGTCCCAATTAAGAAGGAATCGGGGGCCCGGTCCCAGCAGGCCTCTCTGCCACAGGAGGGCAAAGGGGGAGGTTCGACCAGACTTTACCTGGCTGTCTTCCCCGGCTGCGGATCCCTGGCTCTCTTCCCCGGCTGCGGATCCGAGTTCGGCTGGAAGGAGAGAAGGAAGGAAGGCATGTACAGTAGGCCATTGCATGGACCCCAGAGGCCACAGCCCGCTTGGTTTCAGCTTCCCAGAGATGGTGCCACGTGGCATTGGTTGCGAAGTCTGCTTGCTCTCAAGGGGCAAAGCCAGGCTGGCTGCCGGGGAGGACCGAATGCTGAGGCCACTGAAGGCTGGAGCCCTTCATGCAACCACCACCACCTTTCTGGGGCTAGGGCAGATCCCTGAGCCCATGGTGGCAGGCTACCTGCTAGGCTTCAAGGGGGCACCTCTGAGTCAGTCTAGTGCACTCTAGTGCACTAGGGGGCACTCTAGTGCAGAAAACGGGCACCCAAGAACCCACATTCAACCACCTCTTTTTGCCCAGGATCCTCCTTCCTTTTGTCCTAACGCAGCTTGTCTTGGCCCTCCATTGCGACCCTGCAGAGAGGCAAGCTGGCAGGCCGGCCGGCCTGCATCGCTTTGGAGTTCCCCGTAAGCCTGGGACACTTCTTTACCTTGGGATCCCCAGGACTCCCAACTTGTCGATTCCAAAGTCTTGGAATCTTCATGGAGGCTTGGAGGTGGCACGGCGGTGCCCACCCGGTTCCTCCGCAGCCTGTGCAGTATTTGCCGCCATCCCCCGATGGCTTGGGGGGCGGCCGCAACAACGTTCTGCCTCTGCGTGCTTGGGCAGTGGCAGCAGAAAAGCCTGCAAGAAAGTGGAGAGAAGGTGAGGAAGTCGCTCCTGGGCAGACGTGGGGGGGGGCAGAGGGCAACTAGGGGGGGCGGGAGGTCATGGCGGAAGAACCAGAAGATCCTGCGCCTCTTGTCCTCTCTCCCTCCAAGCTCCTCACATGCGTCTTGAACTGAAACCTAAAGCCTCCTGGGTTTGGTAGTAGGCTCTCTCTGAAGGACAGGTGCAAGGGAGTGGCAACGGGATGCAGGTCTCTTGTTGCCTTGAGTGCTCCCCGAGGCATCTGGGGGGGGCACTGTGAGATACAGGAAGCTGGGCTAGAGGGGCCCTGGGCCTGATCCGGCAGCCGGGTTCCTCTGATTTCCTCGTGAACAAGGTGACTCTGGGTTGGCTCAGTTTCTAGAGGGTCTCCATCCCATATGCCAGGTGACCACTCATGTACCCCCCATTAGTTGTCATTGATTGGAAGAGGTGCAGCTTCTCTGGGGGTGTAGCGGGGGGGCTCAGGGTGGAGGTCAGTGCCTGGACTTCTCCTGGACCAGGAGCAAAGAGCGCTCAGCCCTGGCTGCGGAAGGGAGCTCCTGGGGGTCTGTCCTGAGGTCTTATGCTACCCCCCTCCGCAAAGCCCAACTTACGTGAGCAGCGCTTTCCAGTTCTTTTTTTGATCCCTACCTTCCTCCCTCTCTTCCATGTCTGCCTAATTCCCTAACTACCTAACCCAGGAAAGTATCCCTCCCCCCAAAGCCCCAAAATAAAAGAAAGAGGAAACTGAGAAAAGAAAAAAGAAGATCCCTCCCTAAAGCCCTGTCTAACTATGCCCCTTTCTAAACTTAGCACTAAGAAAAAAAAGACCCTCCCCGAAAGTCCCAAAGAAAGGTACTTGCAAAAGAAATGAAAAGAGAAAAAAACAAACTAAAAGTGGAAAAAAAAAACAAAATGAAAGGGGAAAAAACAAAATAAAAGTATCAAAAATAAATATCAAAATAAAATAAAATAAAAAACTAAAATAAAAGCCAAATGAATTCACACACACAAACAAATAAAAGAAAAGAAAAAGAAATTTAAAAAAACAAGTCAACAAAAATAAAAAGACAATTCACTCACTCGGCACACACCTTTCACACCACACGACTCAATACACTCTACCTTTCACTCTGCCTTTCTCTCTTCCTTTCACCCTCCTTTCACGCACACTCAGAAATCGATGAAATCAAAACCAATATCTTCTAACCTCCTCTCTCCTCGCTCCTCACTCCTCCCACTCCACTAATCTCCCACACGGAGCCTCTCCAGGTCCCTGCTATTTATTCAGCCCCCAGCGATTGACAGGTGATGTCACAAGGGTGATGCCACAAGGGTGATTGACAGGTGATGTCCCCAGCCAACTGACTGTGGCCAGGGCTCCCTTGGGGTCTTCAAGGTCCTGCTGTCTGGAGGGCCGCTCCTCACCTGTCAAATCTCGATCTTCCTCCTTCTTGAATAAACCGGATAACCCTCCCCCTCCCACCACAGTGTCTACTGAGTCCCTTCCCGCATCCCTCCTAATTCTTGATGCCTCCATCTCTGGAATTGATGCAGGCTGATAGCTGTGATGCAGGCTGATAGCTGTGATAGCATCCCTTCTGTGACCAAGGAGTGCATGTTCCTTGCCAGGCCACCGTCACTTCCTTCTTGGGAGATTCCCCTGGAAGGTGGAAAGGCCAGCAGGGCTTCTGTGGGAAAGGTCCTACCCCCTAACCACAAAAGGTGGGTGGATGTGCTAGGTGGCCACCCCTCCCCATCACTTCACTCAAGAATTGGTCCTGGCAGCGAGGAACCATTGGAGCTGCTGCAGGCTCATTGCTCAGGCTGCGGCCTCTGTCGGTGCACAACCACTCCCCAAACACGGTCCTAGGTCGCTCCTGCCTCTTCTGAAGCGCCTTGCTCCAAATCCCCTCCAGCCCTTGTCACATTTGGATTGGGTTCTGGTACTGGCTCAGCTGGGTCTTTTGAGAGACCGGGTCTGCTCCAGTTCTGTCACTGACTTGACCAAGTTCCAAAACTGGTTCTCTCCACTGAAGACCATGAAGACTATTTAATGTGGGGGGGGGAAGGGGGGGAGTGTTCAGCAATTCTGCAAGGGGTTTTGAGTTCTTTAAAGGTTTTCAAAGCAAGATGCCTTGTTTGTGGCCACGGAAATGTCCGAGAGCACGGTTAAGGCATCCAGGGAAAAACCCAGAGATCTAACCTTCTCCCATATTCCAATGAACCACCATGGGGTCCTGGGGTCTGACAACTTAAGAAAGATAAAGCTATCCTGATGAGCCTGGAAGCAAACATGCAGCCAGTCTTTGAAGTGCGCTCTCCAAATTCGGGACTCTACCCGGGAGGGACCGGCCTAATTCCAGGCAAATCGCAACCTTGGGGGCACACCTTGGGGGCACTCCTGAGGAAGCTGGCCTGCAGCCGATCCTAAACAGGATCGACTGAATCCATCCAGACTGGGGAACCATAGAGAAGCTGAGGGATCACCTTCGCATTGAAAACCTTTGGTGCAGGCGGAGTAAAACGATGACCTTGCTTCGTGAAAAAACAGAAAATGGCCTGGGTGGTATTATGAGTGGCAAGGTTGAGTGCCGTTCTCCGGTGGAGAGCCCACGAAAGTTTGCAATGAAAATTGACCCCAAGGTACTCTGATCTTAAATTGTTTGATGATTCTTCTCCTACCCTCCATGCCATTGGTCTCCAGGACTTAGAGAAGACCAGAATCTTTGGTTTCACAAAATTTAAGGTCAAGTTGATAATGACTCAAACTGATAATAATGTCAAAGGTCACTCTAGAGGCGCTGTTTAAAAGGCCCTGCAGGCCTACAAGATGTCTCTCCTGATCTGTCACAGACAGCTCAGAACCCATGAGCGTGTATGTGAAGTTTTGATTTCTTGCCCCAATATGCATCACTTGACACTTACTGACATTGAAGCGCATCTGCCATTTTGCTGCCCATTCTCCCAGTTTGGAGAGATCCTTCTGGAGCTCTTCACAATCCCTGCTGGTCTTCACCACCCGGAAAAGCTTAGTGTAGGGGTTCCCAACCTGTGGTACTAGTACCATCAGGGGTACTTCGGCCGACTGCTGGTGGTACTCGAACCGGTGGAATCCCACTTCGATGCAGAGCTTTTGTTGGCGCATTGTTGCTCCCGAGAGGCTCCTGCTTTCGGTTGAGCCTCTCAGGAACACTGAGAACGGCCCTCCCACCTGCCCAGAGCCTCCTCCCTGTGTATTCTGGCCTCTGAAAACCCGGAAGTAACTGGCGATGATGTCATCGCCAGTCACTTCGGTGGTACTCAGAAGGAGAGTGGTGCCGGAGGTGGTAGTCGGCCAGGAAAGGGTTGGGAACCCCTGGCTTAGTGTCATCCGCGAACTTGGCCCCCTCGCTGTTTATCCCCAACTCCAGGTCCATGCTGTCCTCCTGCTGAAGACCCAACAAGCAAAACCGCGACGAAATCCAGCGGCGTCAATAATCAGAAGGCCACATACCACAGCATTCCACCAGTAGTGGACTTCCCTTTTTAATGGATAGCTTCACCATTACATTGTACTGGTACAACCCAAAGCTTCCGTTCCTTCCCCTTAAACACGATCTGAAACAGAGAAAATAGAACCTGAAAACATTCTCTTAAAAATCAATAAATGACGGGCAAAGAGCACCTGCAGCACCAAACCTGCGTAAGAGGAGGAGGAGTCATCACATAGTATTGGAGCCAGGATGGTGTAGTGGTTTGGGAGTCGGACTTAGACCTGGAAGATCCAGGTTCAAATCCCCGCTCAGCCACGAAGCTTCCTGGGTGACCTTGGGCCAGTCACTATCTCTCAGCCCCACCTACCTCACAGGGTTATTGTGAGGACAAAAAAAAAAGGAGGGGAGGAAATATGTACACCACTCTGAGCTCCTTGGAGGAGGGGCGGTATAAAAAAATGTGAAAAATAAATAAATATGTAGAGGTATACTGCCATTGATCATGGAGGTGCTGCAGGGAAGTCACGAGTAGTAGTCCTTGATAGACCTAACTTGCCCACAGGCCCTGTGGGGAGTGTCTGGTGAACATGGCTATATAGCAAGGAAGCCGGAGAAATCCAGACAGCTTGTGAGGACTCAGGGTGTGGACAGCCTTGGGGGTACCCAGTGCTGCTGCCACCCGGTGGCGAATGGAGTGAGGTGCACATGGTTTCTGCACCCACAGATGGCTGGAAACCTCCGAGTGTGTCAGGTGGGGAACCAAATACCACTCCCTGATACCACCTGGCACCAGCAGCGGCCTTCACCGCTTCTCCGACTCCTCAAAAGGGCATGACAGGTGCTCTAGCTAGCCCAACACTCTCCTCTCCTTCACACTTCCTCTTCTTTCCGTGCCCCTCTTGGGAGGAGGAAGAGCGACACAGGAGGCACCCCTGCGAATCCCCTGCCGAAAGCGATTGCCTCCAATCAGAAGCACTCGATGATAAGCCTGTGCACAAGTCATGTTCCCCTTATGTGCCATCTCTGCGGTTACTGTCAATATGCATGCACAGGTGCTCACATTATGTTGCACACGAGCACAGCAGCACACGTGATCTCTACATGTGTGAGACATCCAGTCCCTGACTTCATTCCTGAAATGAACACGCGTACAGGCATTCATGCAAAAGAAGTATTTATTTAAAGAATTTGTAGCCCGCCTTTCTCCCGAGGGCACTCAAGGCGGCTTTACATTGTACATTGACCAGGTACTGTATATCCCCCCCGCATAAACACAGGGGTCACTGAACTGGATGGAGATGAGGGCCACGGTGGGTGATTGATTGTGCAGCCAGACTGAAAACCATCTTGCTTCCCAAAGCGATGGCTGGGCAGGGCTGCCAGACCCGTCTTCTACTCAGCCTGGGTCCAGCACAGTCCCAGGGTTCTTCCGGCAGGGTTCCGGCACCCATGGCGACAAGAATTCCAAAGGATGCTTCAGGAGACTGTTGGCTTCAGAGCGAGATGGAGAAGCTGAAGGTTGGGCAGTACCCAGTGATCCAGGCAAGAAAAGTCACGTGTTTGGAAGTGGAAGCTAGTGGTGATGATGGAGGAAGGAGGCTGGTGTGAGAGAGGGAGTTTGGCACCTGACTAGGAGGAAGGGAGGCATGAAGAGATGAAGGAAGAACACACGTTCCTTTCCATCTCTTTCCAGCAGCCACACTGGACCTCAGCTGTAGGAGCCTGTCCACTGCATGGCGCCTTCCTGTTCATGTGCATGCGTTTGCGGGGAGGGGCCCAGGACAGCTGCACTCACCCAGCCAGTCAGAGGCTGGACTTCCCTCTGGAAGTCAGCTTTCCTTTTTTGACATAAGCGTAGGCTTCCCTTAAATAATCGGGCCCTGTGCATTTCATCTGTGGGGTGATCACATACCTGAGACTTCCCTGCTCCCACCATTGCTTTCCCCAGGGGCCACGGTGCCAGCTTTGGCCAAAGTTGGTCCATCCCCACTCGAAACAAGAGCCGGAGCCCTCCGAGCTTGCCCTTTCCCCTTGCTCCCGTTCCAGCTTTGCCCACCTACAAAAGTTATTACACATGAAGTTTACCATGAACCAGGATTCCACCTCCAACAAACCCAGCCCTCCGTTTTCCAGCGGCTGGTATGCCGTGGCCCTTGACATTGGGAAATGGTTCGTGCCCCATACAAATTCAAAGATCTTTCTCTGAGCCTCCTTGACTACCCAGTTAGGGGGAGGGTATATAGCAGACAGGTTATTAGCTTTGGGGATGAGGTATGTTCTCACATAAATGACCTTTTGGAACATCGACAGCCTCCAGTTTTTCCACAGCGCCAATTTTCCCTTGAGTCCCTCCAGCCAAATCTCCCAGTTTTTTTTCCAGCCTTCGTTTTTTACCGCAAACAGAATCCCCAAGACCTTTACGTGTTCTTTCTCTTCCTCCTTCTCCATAACCTCCTCCCCTACTCTTTGTTTCCTTTGAAAAGATTGAACCTTGATGCTTTGGGTGCTTTTATTCAACCGAATTAGAACACTTTTGCTCTCGTTTATTTCAGCTCCTGATACCTGACTGTAAAGATCAAACCATTGTTTGACTCTGCTTAACTCCTCCTCCCCGGTCAGGAAGAGAGAGACGTCGTCGGCATGCGCAATCAACTTCACCCCCTCCTCCTCCTCCTCCTCGCTTGCGGGCCCCAGGGTACGTATACCTCCTAGTCTGGTGTCTTTTTCTATGTAGGACAGCACCACGTCCAAAGCTAGCATGTAAAGCAGTGGACTTAAAGGGCAACCTTGTCGCACGCCTGATTTTAAATAGATTCTCCTCCACCTCCACCCATTTATTTGGGGCGTCACGTTGGCCCCTGTATACAAGCTTTCCAAAAAGGACACCAACTTCTTTGGGATTCCCTTTGCCTCTAACACAGCCCACAAATACCGATGGTGAACCTTGTCGAAAGCCTTGCTTTGGTCTAATTGCAAGATCATCCCCTCCCATCTCCTTTTGGTGACTGACTGAAAAACTTCCCTTATCAATGCCAAGGATTCCGTGATTGTTCGTCCCGGCACTGCGCTCGTCTGGGAGGAGGTTATAAGTTTGTGCGCCACTCTTTTCAACCTATTGTTCAGTATCTTCATTAGTATCCTGTAGTCACAGTTTGTAAGAACTATGGGCCTCCAGTTTTTTACAAGAGTGGTGTCTCCTTCTTTGGGGAAAAAAATCAAGGTTCCCTTGTAGAAAGATTCCCCTCCTCTTTGTCTGTCCCACATCTGATTAAATAAAAGCGTCATCGGGCCCACCAACCATTCTTTGTACGTTTTGTAAAAGGCTGGGTTTAGCCCGTCGGGTCCCGGCGCTGACTTATTCCTTCCGCTTTTAATTGCCGCCTCTACTTCTTCCTCGGTGATTTCTTTCCCTAAGTCTTCTATGTCTTCTGAACATAGGCCGCTCTTGGCGTGAAGGATGTTTCGCGCTGACGCTTCTTGGAGGAACGTTTTAATCTTCTCTTGTTCTATGTCTTTCAGGGCATACAACTGGTCGTAATAAGATGTCATTAAGTCCAGCATTCCCTTTGGGGATTTGATAATGTCCTCCTCAGGCCTGCCCCTAAGTCCTTTGAAATCAATGGGTGACCTGGGAAGCTTTGTTTTTTGCCATTCATTATAGTCTACCACCGGCCCTTTGGATCTGCACTTTTGGGCGTTCACCCTTTTTTGCCTTTGCCTGAGATGAAAGGCCATGATGGTCTCTGCGCTCTGTTTCAATAGCTTCCCTTTATAGGGGAGGCCTTGGTTGATCCTCTGGTGGCACCTAAGAAACTGAAAAATTGCCCTGTGGTATTTTTGAATGTCGCTGCGCACCGTGTATATGTCAAAGTTTTTACATCTGGTCGCTAACAGTCTTTTTTGCTTTTCCCACCAGGTTGTGACGTCCAGGGGTCCCGACTGAAGGATCGTTTTCATCTCCGCCAGGACCGAGTGGATGACGCCCCGGATCCCTTCTTTATCGTGGTCGGCTACCCTCAGTCTCCACAGGGCCGAACCCCTAGGGAAACATTCCCCCGAGTCGCAGTGCACGGCCAGCATGCCATGATCCGACCAGGGCGTAATGAAGATACTGCAGTTGGACACCTTTAGTTCTGCGGGGGCCCAAATTCTGTCGATCCTGCTTGCGTGACATGGGTGGTAGTAGGTATACCTACTGTCTCCCATGTCAGAATAGTTGCTTTTATTGAAAGTTGTCCACGCTCCGGTTGGAAAAAACTGCATTTTATTTTTGGTTAACAAACCCTTATCTTCCAAATTAAGTTGTTCTGATAATAAAGCGTGTAAACTTTTTTCCTCCTTTGAGAGTGGTTTGTTTTTCTGTGCCCTATTAATGTTATAATAATCGTCTTCCCTGGATCTATTGTTGAAGTCACCAAGGATTATCAATTTCCTGGTAGTGTTTGAAAAGGGTTAGGGTTAGGGTTAGGGTTAGGGTTAGGGTTAGGGTTAGGAATATAGATTTTTTATTTAAAATGTTCTTACTACTTGCAGTGTCTTTTCTTTACAAACCGAACGCGAAAAACCGTCACATTACGCCAGTTTCATGTTTACAACTACTTAATACAGTGATAACACTAACTAACTTAAGCTAGTACAAAGACAGACTACGCTAAGTAATGCCCGGAGTGCCTCCGCTCTTCCAAGGCCAAAACCTGCGCCACCGGTCAGTCGGGGTACGTTCTCTTTCGAAGTGACAGATGGTTTCCATCCTGTCTAGGATGAAGTTCGCCGTGTTCTCTGGTTTGGCACGCACTCCCGTCTGCAGCTCGTGTCGTCTCTGATACATTAAAGCCATAACTATGATACAATTTAACAGTCTAACAGTGGACCACGGTATATCCCAAAAGCCACAAATCGATTCCGCACCCCTACGTCTTTTTCTCTTGACAGGTCCATCGAACTTGTCTTTCGGCTGCAGTCCCGAAAGGACGGTGTCCAAAGATTGTCTTTTTAGCGCCGGCCACTGTAGCTTATTCGATACGAGAGTCCACGTTTCCGCGACAGGATCGCAGTCAAACAGCGCGTGTTGTAAAGTCTCCACTGGAGCCGAAGCCCCGGTCAGCGTCTGTTTCTCAATGCAAGCCCATCGTCTGCACCTTCCATCCCGACCAGATAGCCACGGGTTAGCCTCCCCCACGTTCAGTACTCTATGGTACGCCCTCCACCTCGTTTCCCATAAACTATAGGGCACCCTACGATCCTTAAACGTTTCTATTGGAAAACTTGGATCCCTGAGGTAGTGCGGCAGATCGTGTTTCGCACGCCTCTTTTCCCTGTATGCACAAAAAACTCCTCTCTCCAAGGCCCTGTTATACATTTCTTTTTTAATCTGGGACACAGTCAGGTCCACTCTTTTTAACAGGCTGGCTTCAATTCCCCATTTCTTTACCCAAGTGTAAACATCATCCAAATAGTCTGGCCCCGCGGCTCGCAATTGCGGCGTTACCACGTACCCAAACTCTTCTTTTCCCCACCACTTCTCGCCCCATTTGGTGTCTCTCCATCCTTTCCCAAAACTAATAAGTCCTAATTTACAAAGAGCTCTCGACAGTTCCTCTGCCCCACTGCGGGTTTCTGCATTCTCTCGTTCCCACGCTGCCCATCTGACAAAGTTGTTGCCGATAAAGTTGACTAAGAACCATGGCTCCAGAGCAATCATATCTAAGCCCCCGTTTTCAATTTTCTGATACGCTACAGCTCTAGCCAGCGGGAAGTTGTTCGTTCCCCACACAAAAGCAAAAATGGCTTTTTCCGCCTCCTTAAGTACCCACTGGGGAGGAGGGTAGATTGCCGATAGGCCGTTGGCCTTTGAGATCAGGTAAGTCCTTACATAAATGCTCTTTTGAAAAAAGTTTAGTCTCCAATTTTTCCACATCCCGATTCTCTCTTTGATCGCGTCAAGCCAATTTACCCAATTTGGAACCCACCCATCCCTTTTAATAGCAAATTGAATTCCCAAAATTTTCACCCTATCGGTTTCCTCGTCCTCCTCATCCTCCCTGCTTTCTGACTCCCTCAGAGGGCTCGATCTAATCTTCTGGCTATATTTGTCCAGATGTAGCAGGACGCTTTTGGTTTCGTTAATTTTCGCCCCCGAGACCCGGCCATACCTTTCAAACCAATTCTTAACCACCACCAACTCCTCTCTTCCTGACACAAAAACAGACACATCGTCTGCGTGGGCCACCACTTTGGCTGTTTCCACCTTTCCCGCAGGATCTCCAATGATGCTGATGCCCGTCACCGCCGTGTCCTTTTCGATGAAGGCCAGGACTACGTCCAGCGCCAGCACATACAGCAGCGGGCTCAGGGGGCACCCCTGCCTGACCCCGGATCGTATTGGCACTCTCCTGCCTCTCCATCCATTAACCTGCGGGGTCACGGTAGCGCCCTCATAAAGGATCTCCAGGAAACGAACCATCCGGCACGGTACGCCCTTGGCCTTCAACAACGCCCACAAGTAAGGATGGTGGACGTTATCGAAGGCCTTGCTCTGGTCGACCTGCAGGATGGCTCCCCCCCACCTTCCCCTGGACACTAATTGAAATATTTCCCTAATCAGTCCCAGGGATTCCAGAATGGAACGCCCCGGGACCGCACTGGTCTGTGAAGAGGTGACAAGCTTGGGAGCCACCTTTTTCAGTCTGTTGTTCAAGACTTTCATGAGGATCCTATAATCACAGTTCGTCAAGACAATGGGTCTCCAATTTTTGGGTAGACTGATGTCTCCCTCCTTTGGAAAGAAGATGAGGGTCCCCTCGTAAAAGGATCTCCCCACCTTCTTCCCTTTCCACATCTCATTAAATAGTTTGGTCAGGGGACCCACCAACCACTCTTTATAAACTTTGTAAAAGGCCGGGTTGAGGCCGTCAGGGCCCGGGGCCGATTTTCTCCTGCCTGACTTGATGGCTTCAGCTACCTCCTCCTCAGTGATGTCCCTCTCCAGATCCCTCCGCTCCTCCAAGCTCAGACCTTTCCCCTTATACAAAATATTTTTGCCTGCCGCTTCCTCGAGGAAGCTCTCAATTTCCCTACTGTCAATGTCTTTCGGAGCGTAAAGCTGTTCGTAAAAGCTTGTCATGATTTCGAGCATGCCCCTGGGGGACGATTCCACCTCCTCCTTCCCTTCGTCCTTCCTCAATCCAGTGAACCCTATGGGGCCACGAGACGTCCTGGCCTTCTGCCACTCATCAAAATTGACAAGGGCGCCCCTAGATCTGCATTTTTGGGCATCAAGCCTCTTCTTCCTCTGTGTTTTGTGATATTGCGCGATGGTATCGGCGCTGCGTTTTAGGATCTGCCCGTGATACGGGAGGCCTCTGTTCACTTGTAAATGACACTTTATAAAACTGTAGACAGCTCTGTGGTATTCCTGAAGGTCTTTCCTAACAGTGTAGAGATTAAAACTTTTGCACCTGCGTGCTAACTTCTGTTTCAATCTCTCCCACCAGGTCGGAATCATGCAAGGGCCCGAGGAGAGGATCGTCCCCCCCTCCGTGAGGACAGAGAGGACGACCCCCTTGACCCCGTCCCTTTCCAGGTCCGCTACTCTGAGTCTCCAGAGGGCCGAGCCTCTGGGATAAACCTCCCCCAGACCGCAGGTCATCGCCAGCACACCGTGGTCAGACCAAGGCGTGATGGAGATGCTGCAGTCTGTGACCCGGACCTCCTTCGGTGCCCAAATGCGATCAATTCTGCTGGCATGGCACGGGTGGTAATAAGTGTACCTCCCGTGACCCTGCCCTTGCCCCTGGTTAGCGAAGCGACTCCTCTCAAAAGTATTCCTCGCCCCCACCGGAAAGAACCTAATCGTGTTTTGAATTTGTAACCCCTTATCTTCCAATTGTAACTGTTCCCCTAATAAATTTTGCAAATATTTTTCTTCTTTGGTCAGCGGTTTTCCTTTCCCTTCCCCATCGTCGAATAATCTTCCAATCTGGCCCGATTGTTAAAATCCCCTAACACGAACAATTTTCTCGTGGTGTTTGCCGAATCGTTTAATTTTACCCATAATTTGTATTTTTCGCCCCCGCCGATCGGGGCGTAAACCCCCAACATGCGAAAAGCCCTTCGAGAGGAGCCCCCCCCCGGACCGCTTGGTTCCGACAGAGAAGTCCAGGAGCACCAATCTTCCAAGTTCCAATTCCACATAAGAATCTATTTGCATGTCTTGCCTGGTTTTAATTAAAAGGCCTATACCTGCAGCCTTGTCATTAGGATCGTATGACCATAGGGAAGGTCCCCATGTCCAGAACCTTTGGGCTTGGCACCTTTGCCGCTCGTCTCTAAAGTGAGTCTCCTGCAGCAAACATAAATCAAAATCCAATTTAGCCAAATGTGTGAGGATTTCCTCCCTCCTCTCCTGCTGCAATAATCCTCTAGTGTTCCAAGTAATAATTGTAATTCTTTGTGTGATCGCCATTAAAGGTGAAAGGAAAAAAGGCCAAATTAAAAGGGCCAAATATAAATAAACCAAAATAAGAAAATAAAACCAATTTGAGAACCTCACTTTAGAGCACATAGAGCAAAAGTGTTACCTGTAAGATTAAACTCCAAAATTGACAGTATAACTGTCTTAGCCCATCTGTACTCCTGGTGCGTCAGCCCGATCTCCTTCTCCTTCAGACCGTTCCTCAGCCGTCACCATCCCCGAATTGGAGGAAAAGCCGGCCCTTTCCGAGCTGTCGTCGTCGGTGTCATTGGCGTTGTCATTGGCGTTGTCATCGGCGTTGTCATCGGCGACGTCATCGGCGATGTCATCCAGGTCCTGGGGGCAGCCAGTCCCCTGGTTAGTCACCGCCCGCTCTCCTTGTTCCATTTCTACCCCCACCGATTTGATCGGAGGTGTAGCCTTACCAGACAGTTCCCCAGGCCCATCCGGGGGCTTTTTAGGGGAAGGGACAGGTATCGGACTTGGGAAGTCTGCCTCAGCGGCCCCCAAGCCCTCCTTCTCACATCGCAGTTGCTGTTGCTGGATTTCATGCAGCCTCTTACTCTCCTGTAATCTCTTTATTAGCAGTTCCTTCCTTATCGCCTCCTCTGCTACCTCTTTGGAGGGGATCTGCGTTGACTCCCCTTCGTCCTCTTCGTCCTCTGAGCTACCTCCGGTTCTGTCCAAGGCTTGAGCGGCCTCCTTCATTTTTTCGTCCACTAGCTGTGCTGCCCTCTTAAGATTTTCTATTTGGTCCACCAAATTTTCTCTTTTTTCTTTATTAAGTGTCTGAGAATGTTTGATTCGTAGAGAATCCATCTTGATGTAAAGGTCGATCTTCTCATTTTCCAGCTTTTTATATTCCGACCAGGCGGGTGAGTCTCATTATTCTTCTTATTTGTTCTCTCCTCTTCTCCCACTTTCTCCTCTTCGTCTCGTCCTCCGAGCCAGAATAGCTTCCCTCACTCCCTTCCGGCCTGGTGTCCATTTCGTTGCCCGGTTCCCTGTCCGACCCGCTCTCCAGTGGAGCAAACCTGTTTTGACTTGTCCTGCTTCTGAAGGTTTCTTCCTTTTGAGTGTGGTGTAATTTCTGTTTGCTTTTCCCCTTGTTTTGGGGGCGAACTTCCCTCCACTCTTGATCTTGCCTGGACCGTGTCTCTCGGTTCTGAGGTCCCGCAGACGGTCCCTTAGCCGGTTCAGTCTCCTTGGTCTGCGTTTCTCTCTGCCCACCGCCGCTCGAGAGAGTCTGGCTTCCTCCGCTCGTCTCTCCCTTTTGTTCTTTTTGTCCTTGCTGTCCACTCTCTCTTCTCCTTTCCTCATTTTGTCCATCCTCACCTTGTGCCGGTCGTTGTGCGTTCTCCCGTCTGTTCTCCCGTCTTTTCTCTTGTCGATTGTAAAAGGCCTCCGGGCACCGGTAATACACATGTCCGGTTTCATCACACAAGTTGCAGCACAGTCCTTTTTGGCACGCTTGAGCGGCGTGCCCCCTTTCGCTGCATCTGGAACAGAAATCCATCGAGCAAAACCGACGAATATGATCATAGGCCCCACAGTGGTAGCACGCCGGGGGTTGCCCGCTAAACCGCGTAATGCCTCTATCCGATCCTAGGAAGAAATATTTTGGCATAGCCAAATTCCCATGTCTCATTTTTACCACGGCTCTGAATTCCCCAGTCCAGTACCCCCATTGATCCAGTGTCTTATCAGGGCCCATCAGAACGTCCGCATACTTTGAAATCCATCTGGCGATGTCCTCAGCCGGGATCGTGGTCGTCCTCAGAATTATAGTCAGAACCTTGGTGTCACCCCGAAAGAGGGGGACAACATCAAAGTCCTCAAGCAAAGATGGGTTCCACTCCATAAGTTCCCTGCACGCCAACCAAAAATTTTGGTAGGTCCTTTCCGAGGCTAAACACACATCGATCTCTTTAGACCCGACAAGCTGGATGACGGCGATCGTGTCCTGCCTGGGAAAAGCCAGCTGTTCCTCCAGAATCATTTTAATAATATAGTCTCTAGATCCTTTCTCTGGGTCATTACCTTTGTAAATAAAACGAACTACGTATCGCTTCTTGGGATTCCTGTCCTCAGAGGCTCGCTGCCCCCAGGCGTTGGCCCAATAAGCCAGTTCCTCCTCCTCCCTATCCCGTTGAGACGGTACATAGCGTCCCAGACGCGTTCTCCTTCCAGCTCCCCCCGCTCCTTTTGCTGCTCCTGCATAGGACCTCCCAGTCTTTGTCCCCGTTCCATCTTTTGCACCGTCCTCTGTTTCTCCCGTCGCCTTGTTTGAAGATACGCGTGGGGTTGAGATTAGTTCTGGGGATGGGGTTGGAGCCGGAGTTTGGTTCGGGCCTGGGGTTGGGGTTAGAAGTGGGGTTGGGTCTGGATCTGAAGCTGGTGTCGACTTCCTGGTTTGTAACTGGGTCACAGCTTGCTGTGCCAACCTCAATTTAGTCCCTGATCGTTTTTCCTTTGGCCTGGCGCCAAGAGACCCGGCTTCACTCCTCTGCTCTTCCCCAATCCCTTCATTTGTTGTTTTCCCCAGGTCTTTTGGCATCTCAGCCTGCACGTTGTCCTTCCCAACCGCCCATTCCATTTGACCCAGCTCCTTGTCTCCGATCTCCTCTGGGGGAGCCGAATCACCCCACTCCACACTCACCCTCAATTTCTTCCTCTCCGGTTCCTTCTCGTCAGCCACCGGCGATTCGTCAGAATTGTCATCCAGCAAAGGATCGCTCGAAGGGGCCAAGATGGGTGCAGGAAGAACGATTTCCTCCTCCGGTCTGCAAACAGATTCGGACTTGGCCATGAGGTCAGAGTCCGTCTTAGGCTTGAGGTTAGTAATCGGAATGGGGTTGGAACTTGGAATGGAAACAGAAACTGGAGAGGGAATGGAAGGCTCCGCTCCCTGTTGCTTCAGTATCTTGGTCCTTTGTTTTAGACTGTTAATTAGAAAAACCAGTCTTTCTTTGAATTCCTCAGGTTGTATTGTTGGGGAGTCCGCAGCCGCCCTCTCCTTCCACCACACTTTCCTCCCTTTCTCCGGCTGCTCCCAGACCCTGAGAACAGACTGGAGGAATTTTATCATAGCTCCCTCTTCTAACCATTCTGGTGGTGGTCTCATGGAGGTCCTGGGTTTTCTGAACACCAGCACCTTTTTGACAATTTCCAGGGTAAGTGTTTTTGCTTTACTCAAGTCCAAATCATCATCCTCTGCCTGGACTCCCTGCAACAGGGCCACCATAAGGTCTTTTTGTTTTTCCAGGAGGGACCACAGGCCGCTCTGACCTAATTTAGGCAATTTTCCCACTTTGTCCGCGAGGGGCACCTTGGTATAACTACATAGGAAACCCCATAATTTGGCCATATCAGTAAACTTATAGTGTTGAGAGTGTACAATTTCTTGCACCCCTTCAGCAAAGTCCATATTCAAAGTGTTGTCCCACATCTGCTTAAGTTCTGTCTCTTTAGATGGTTTGTATTTCCTATGAGTGATGTCCCTGTTTTGGATGTCTTGCCGGGTCTCATCACTGTCAGAAGCAGCCTCCTCACTGTCTTGTATGGAGGAGGCCTCCATATCAGACTGGGAGGCCAATGGCAGTTCTCCTTCCTCAGTGATTTCTTTCTCTAGGAGAAAACCTTCCCTGCCAGATAGGGCTCCCTTCCATTTTCCCTGTTTCCTTTTTATGGTTTCCCTGTCCTTTTCAATCGGTTTAAGAGGTGACCGGTCCCTGTCACCTACTTGAAGAGATTCCTCTTCCTCCAGAAAAGGATTAAGTTTTTTTGCCTTCTTTTTTTGCCAAGAATCTTTTTTCCCTCCTTGTTGTGTTTTCCCTCCATCACTGGACAACAAGAGGGTAGGCAATTTAAAAAGTGGGTCTGGGTGTTGTCCTTCAGTCCTGGGTTCACTGACTTGTATTTGTTCTCCTTCCAGATTTATTGTAACTTCCTGGCCACTTTGGCCTATTGTAACTTTTGAAGCCTGGGCCTCAATTTTCACCTCTCCCTGGCAGGAGAGATCCCCTTCTGCCTTTCCACTTTCCCCTTTCCTCTTTGGGGATTCCGGTGCTGTTGCTAGCCCCTGGGTTCCTCCTACTGCCACATGAGATCCCTCTTGGTTTTTAGGGTCTGCTTGCTCCAATCCCTCCATTAAAAGGGAGAACTCTTCCACATCAATGATGTCCCTGGACAAAATGGCTTCCCGGCCCTCCTGGCCTACCTTTTCCTGCAGAGCCATTTCTTCTTTCGCTTCTCCTGAAGTCCCTGGAAGAGATATCTCCTCGTGCCACCTCACATTCTCTTCCTGAGATATTCCCCCAGCCGATCCTTCACTCAGATCCTGGGCATTTCCACTCGGAACAGCTTTTTGAGACGTTTTTTATTAGGAATATCAGGAGCTCTAACCAACAGCTTCCTTCCTTCCTGGGGTTGGGGTTGGGGTTGGGGTTGGGGTTCGGGGTTCGGGGTTCGGGGTTCGGGTTCGGGGTGAGGGTGAGGGTGAGGGTGAGGGTGAGGGTGAGGGTGGGGGTCGGGGTCGGGGTCGAGGGTCGGGGTCGGGGTCGGGGTCGGGGTCAGGGCGGGGGCGGGGGCGGGGGCGGGGGCGGGGGCGGGGTTAGGGTTAGGGTTAGGGTTAGGGTTTGGGGTTGGGGTTAGGGTTAGGGTTAGGGTTAGGGTTAGGGTTAGGGTTAGGGTTAGGGTTAGGAAGATTTTTTTTTTTTTTTTTAGGAAGATTTTTTTATTAGAATAAAAACATACTACTTTGGTTCAGTTACACCCGGTCGCGAAAAGCCGTGACAACGTCAGTTTCAGTGATTCTAACTAATACATGGGTTTCTAACTACCCTATGCTAATACAGTTAACTTCTAACTCTACGTGATACCTGGGGTCCCATTCTCCTTCCACGGCCAAAATTTCTTCCATTTCTCAGCACTCATTCGCTCTTTCTCATATTTACAAACCATGTCCATTCTGCCCAGGATAAAGAAAACGGTTTTTTCTGGGTCACCCTGTATCCGAGTTTTCAACTCTCTCGCCCTTTCAAACATGATCGCCATCACGATAATACAGTTTATGAGACGAACCGTTGACCACGGTACCTCCCAAAAGGTTAGGAAGGTTCCGCTCCTCGATGCAATACGCCGTCTGATGGGACCCCGCGTCGCCTCCGTCGGTTGCAATCCGGAAAGCACCGTCGTCGGGTTCTGCCGTTTCAGGTCTGGCCACTGCAGTCTCACCGCTAACTTTCCCCGTATTTCCCTTACAGATATACATTCGGATACAGCATGCTCAAGAGTTTCAACAGGCAACACACCGGTAAGTTCTGACAATTCTACACATTTTAAACGTTTACATCTTTTTTCCCGTTCCGGCAACCAAGGGTTGGTTTGCCCCACATTCAACACCCTGTGATAAGACCGCCATCGCGTCTCCCATAAGCTATAGGGGATCCTAGTGTCGACAAAAGTGTCTACCGGGTACCGGGGGTTTCTCAGGTACTCGGGCAATGTGGTCTTGGCCCTTTTCTTTTGCCTATCCTGTTCAAAGAAGATAGTCTCCATCACCTTCGCATAGAGCTCCTTCTTACTTTGTCTTATGGACAGGTCCCCCCTTTTAAAGTGGGCCGCCTCCAGTTTTCCTTTTTTGACATAAGCGTAGGCTTCCCTTAAATAATCTGGCCCTGTGCATTTCATCTGTGGGGTGATCACATACCTGAGACTTCCCTGCTCCCACCATTGCTTTCCCCAGGGGCCACGGTGCCAGCTTTGGCCAAAGTTGGTCCATCCCCACTCGAAACAAGAGCCGGAGCCCTCCGAACTTGCCCTCTCCCCTTGCTCCCGTTCCAGCTTTGCCCATCTACAAAAGTTATTACACATAAAGTTTACCATGAACCAGGATTCCACCTCCAACAAACCCAGCCCTCCGTTTTCCAGCGGCTGGTATGCTGTGGCCCTTGACATTGGGAAATGGTTCGTGCCCCATACAAATTCAAAGATCTTTCTCTGAGCCTCCTTGACTACCCAGTTAGGGGGAGGGTATATAGCAGACAGGTTATTAGCTTTGGGGATGAGGTATGTTCTCACATAAATGACCTTTTGGAACATCGACAGCCTCCAGTTTTTCCACAGCGCCAATTTTCCCTTGAGTCCCTCCAGCCAAATCTCCCAGTTTTTTTTCCAGCCTTCGTTTTTTACCGCAAACAGAATCCCCAAGACCTTTACGTGTTCTGTCTCTTCCTCCTTCTCCATAACCTCCTCCCCTACTCTTTGTTCCCTTTGCAAAGATTGAACCTTTATGCTTTGGGTGCTTTTATTCAACCGAATTAGAACACTTTTGCTCTCGTTTATTTCAGCTCCTGATACCTGACTGTAAAGATCAAACCATTGTTTGACTCTGCTTAACTCCTCCTCCCCGGTCAGGAAGAGAGAGACGTCGTCGGCATGCGCAATCAACTTTACTCCCTCCTCCTCCTCCTCGCTTGCGGGCCCCAGGGTACGTATGCCTCCTAGTCTGGTGTCTTTTTCTATGTAGGACAGCACCACGTCCAAAGCTAGCACGTAAAGCAGTGGACTTAAAGGGCAACCTTGTCGCACACCTGATTTTAAATAGATTCTCCTCCCCCTCCACCCATTTATTTGGGGCGTCACGTTGGCCCCTGTATACAAGGTTTCCAGAAAGGACACCAACTTCTTTGGGATTCCCTTTGCCTCTAACACAGCCCACAAATACCGATGGAGAACCTTGTCGAAAGCCTTGCTTTGGTCTAATTGCAAGATCATCCCCTCCCATCTCCTTTTGGTGACTGACTGAAAAACTTCCCTTATCAACGCCAAGGATTCCGTGATCGTTCGTCCCGGCACTGCGCTCGTCTGGGAGGAGGTTATAAGTTTGTGCGCCACTCTTTTCAACCTATTGTTCAGTATCTTCATTAGTATCCTGTAGTCACAGTTTGTAAGAACTATGGGCCTCCAGTTTTTTACAAGAGTGGTGTCTCCGTCTTTGGGGAAAAAAATCAAGGTTCCCTTGTAGAAAGATTCCCCTCCTCTTTGTCTGTCCCACATCTGATTA
Source organism: Plestiodon gilberti rubricaudatus (assembly GCA_026170595.1). NCBI lineage: Eukaryota > Metazoa > Chordata > Lepidosauria > Squamata > Scincidae > Plestiodon > Plestiodon gilberti. Next base: position 25,644,493 of record JANXHW010000013.1, read on the forward strand.
AATAAAAGCGTCATCGGGCCCACCAACCATTCTTTGTACGTTTTGTAAAAGGCTGGGTTTAGCCCGTCGGGTCCCGGCGCTGACTTATTCCTTCCGCTTTTAATTGCCGCCTCTACTTCTTCCTCAGTGATTTCTTTCCCTAAGTCTTCTATGTCTTCTGAACATAGGCCGCTCTTGGCGTGAAGGATGTTTCGTGCTGACGCTTCTTGGAGGAACGTTTTAATCTTCTCTTGTTCTATATCTTTCAGGGCATACAACTGGTCGTAATAAGATGTCATTAAGTCCAGCATTCCCTTTGGGGATTTGATAATGTCCTCCTCAGGGCTGCCCCTAAGTCCTTTGAAATCAATGGGTGACCTGGGAAGCTTTGTTTTTTGCCATTCATTATAGTCTACCACCGGCCCTTTGGATCTGCACTTTTGGGCGTTCACCCTTTTTTGCCGTTGCCTGAGATGAAAGTCCATGATGGTCTCTGCACTCTGTTTCAATAGCTTCCCTTTATAGGGGAGGCCTTGGTTGATCCTCTGGTGGCACCTAAGAAACTGAAAAATTGCCCTGTGGTATTTTTGAATGTCCCTGCGCACCGTGTATATGTCAAAGTTTTTACATCTGGTCGCTAATAGTCTTTTTTGCTTTTCCCACCAGGTTATGACGTCCAGGGGCCCCGACTGAAGGATCGTTTTCATCTCCGCCAGGACCGAGTGGATGACGCCCCGGATCCCTTCTTTATCGTGGTCGGCTACCCTCAGTCTCCACAGGGCCGAACCCCTAGGGAAACATTCCCCCGAGTCGCAGTGCACGGCCAGCATGCCGTGATCCGACCAGGGCGTAATGAAGATACTGCAGTTGGACACCTTTAGTTCTGCGGGGGCCCAAATTCTGTCAATCCTGCTTGCGTGACATGGGTGGTAGTAGGTATACCTACCGTCTCCCACGTCAGAATAGTTGCTTTTATTGAAAGTTGTCCACGCTCCGGTTGGAAAAAATTGTATTTTGTTTTTGGTTAACAAACCCTTATCTTCCAAACTAAGTTGTTCTGATAATAAAGCGTGTAAACTTTTTTCCTCTTTTGTGAGTGGTTTGTTTTTCTGTGCCCTATTAATGTTATAATAATCGTCTTCCCTGGATCTATTGTTGAAGTCACCAAGGATTATCAGTTTCCTGGTAGTGTTCGAAAAGTCCTTCACTTTGGTCCATAGCTTTTGTCTATCTTGTCCATTAGTGGGTGCATAGATTCCCAGAATTCTAAAAACCCTGCTGAAAGCGCTCCCATCAGGAAGCGTTCCCTTCATGGTGAAATCCAGCAAAATTAGCCTTCCCAGTTCAATTTCTACATAACTATCGATCTGCATACCTTGTTTCCTCACAACGAGGAGCCCTATGCCTGCAGATTTCTCTAAGGGGTTATAGGACCAAAAGGATTGTCCCCAGGTCCAAAACTTCTGTGCGTGGCTACGCTGTTGCTCACTTTTGAAATGGGTCTCTTGAAGCAGGTAGAAATCAAAGTTCAACTTTGGTAAATAAGATAGTATTTCCTCCCTCCTTTCCCTCATGGATAATCCCCTGGTGTTCCATGTCAGGATTTTGATATTGATATTATGTGTGTCAGCCATTAAAGTTAAATTATTATGGTAAAGTGCAGTTAATGTTATAATGGTAATAAATTAGGCAGAATTGTTAACATAAACCAAAAAAGAAAAAGAAAAAAGAAAGCATGATTAAATCAGCAACAAGTTAAACCTAGAAATCTAAAGAGGTTGTGCTCTGTGGACCCAATTTGACAGTTTTTACATGCCACAATGAGCAGTTAGTTGTACCATTCACTGAAGACAAATACTCACACCCCTACAGATTGGGCTCCCTCTTCTTCCAAGTGTTCATCTGCTGTCTCCATATCAGAGCCGGAGGCAGAGCCAGAGGCGTTCCGCTCCTCCTCGTCACCGTCCTGGCCGGCGCCCACAGCCGCCTGTGGACCTGGTTGTGCTGCCACTTCGGTTGGGAGGTTTTCTTTTCCCTCTCCCTTCCCAGTTTCTATTTCTACCCCCTCCAATCTAGTTGAAGGTGTAGCCTTACTCAGCATCTCCCCCTGACGGTCAGGAGGTTCCTTAGTTTTTATAAGAGCCGGAAAGTCATTAGGATCAAGGAAGTTTGGACAGTCTTGCTCCATTGGTTCAGGCACGTTTCCTGCTTCTGGTAAGTTTCCTGTTTTCCCCTCCTTTCCTTGCACGCCATCCTCTTTGGGTTTCCCCTCTCTTGGTCTGCGTTGGCCTTTGCTGCGTCTTTGTTTCCTCTCTGGTGTAACAAGCCGCTCACGTTGCTCCTCTTCGTCCGACTCATCCCCCGCTGTTTTATCGATGTCCCTCGACACCTTCTGCATTTTTTCATCAATCTGTTTGGTTTTCTCATTGATGTCCTCTATATGGTCCAGGAGCTTCATTCTTTTTTCCCCATCCTGAGTCTGGGAAAGTCGGGACAGTTGAATCCGGAGGTTGTCCATCTCTATATAGTTCTCTATTTTCTGCGACTCCAGCCTCTTGTATTCTTTCCACGCCGGCGACTCGTGTGCCAGTCGTTGCTGTATCTGGGTCCTTTTTCTTCTCATAATTTCCTTCTCCGTCTCGCTAGTCTCCTCTTGCACAGATCGGTCTCCTTCTGGCTGGAGGCTGGTCTCATCTATATCTGACATCATTTTGTCCATCAGCCGTTCCTCCTCTTCTTGCTCGCCCTCTTGGTCGAGTTGTAAAAGACCGAATCTATTCTGTCGTGCCATATCTCTGAGGGATGCATCACTTTGTACATGGCGAGTCTTCTGTTTGCTCTTTCCCCCTCTCCCCTGTTTGACCTGTGTCCATTCCGTGGCTTTCTCCGTCCTGTTTCCAGACTGCTGGGCCCCGATCCTGACATGGTCTCCGCCTTCTCCTCCGCTTTGACGTGCCCCTGTCGCAGGCGTTCCTTTCCTCGTCTGATCTTCACTCCTTCCATTTTGTTCCTGTCCGCTTTCTTGCTGCGCTTGCTCTTTCTCCTTGTTTCCTCGTTGCCGCTCCTGTCTGTTGTAATAAGCCTCAGGGCACCTGTAGTACACATGTCCTTCTTCGTCGCACAAATTACAAACAATCCCCTTGTAGCAACTTTGAGAGTCATGTCCCCTTTGTCCACATTTGGAACAGAGGTCTTCTGAGCAGAAACGGCGGATGTGATCGTACGCTCCGCAGTGGTAGCAAGCCGGGGGCTGTCCGCTAAAACGCGTAATCCCCCTGTCGTGGCCTAGAAAAAAATACTTTGGCATAGATAGGTTACCGTGCCTGATTTTAACAACAGCTCTGTACTCGCCAGTCCAATAGCCATCCTCATCTAGCTTTTTATCAGGACCCATGAGGACATTGGCATATTTTGTGATCCATCTTTCAATGTCCTCTGCTGGAATGGTGGTCGTCCTCAGGATAATCGTGAGGACTTTAGTGTCCCCTCGAAAGAGAGGAAGGACTTCAAAATCCTCCAATAAGGTCGGATTCCATGCCATGAGTTCTTTGCATGCTAACCAAAATCTTTGATACACCCTTTCTGTCGCTAAACAAATGTCTATTTCTTTAGAACCCTCTAACTGAATAACAGCTACTATGTCTTCCTCTGGAAAGGCTAGCTGTTCTTTCAGAATAGTTCTGATTAAATACCTTCTGGTCCCTTTGGTTACATCCATCCCTTTATAAATGAACCGTACCACATACCTTTTCTTGGGGTTGCGTTCATCCGAAGGCTCCCCCCAAGTGTTGCTCCAGTAGGCATCCTCCTCATCCTGCTTATCCCTCAGATTCATTTCAAAACGGGGTAAGCGTCTTTTTCTGCCCCCGGTTTGCCCTTTATCTTCCGCTCTTGCCGCCTTTGCGTAAGTCGGTCTTTCCCCGGAGGCCTTTGCTCCGCCGTCACTATTCTTGGGGTCGCTGGGTCCTTTGGGATTGCTGGCTCCCTCGGGTCTATCTTGCTCCGAGTCCCCTCGCCTCTCTGCGTCTCTCCCGGAGTCTTTCCTTGGGGATGACCGGGGGAAGTCAGGCGTGATGCCTCCTTGCGGTTCTTTAGGCCTGGTTCCCGTTCTGTGTTCCTCTGTAGCATCCCTTGGCGTGGCACCCCTCAGTTGCTCGTCGCTGTCAGGAATCCGCCTAGTTTGATGATCTCGTGGCAGCCTCGGTTCCTGTGGGTGATTGCTGTTGTCTTCTGGCCATGCTGCGCGGAGCAAGTCATCGTCTACCGGAGACAACGTGTCTCCCCATTCCGTGTGTGGTTTTGATTTTTTCTGTTCCGGTTCCCTTATCTCATCATCGCTTTTTTTTTTTGCAAGTGTCTCTATTTCAATTCCTTCGTTTTCTCCCGGTCCTAACTGTTCTGCTGCTGGCATCATTGGTTGCTGTCCTTCATTTATTTCCTTTCCTGTCCCTTTCTCCTTTCCTTTTCCCTGTGTCTTGTCAGGGCACTCTGCTGGGGTAGACTGCTCACTTGTTGAAACAGGTGACTCTGGAAGCGCTGGCTGTAATGGTGTCGACAGCAGCGGTGGCATCGGCGGAGCCCACGCGGTTTGCCCTCGTTGGTTTGCGCTGCCCTGAGGTGGGTGTTGCTGTTTCTTTATTTTGCTTCTTTGTTTCAAATTATTAATAATATAAATCATTCTCTCCTTGAAGTCTTCTCTTCCCACCAAAGGAGAGTCATCTGCAGACGTTTCTTTCATCCACATGACGTTCTGCCCGCCCTCCTCTTCTTCCCAAGCCCTCAGGATTAATTGTATAATTTTTATCATATTACCTTCTTGTAGCCAGTCTGGTGGTGGTTTCGAGGATGTTCTGGGTTTCCTGAAGACCAAAGTTTTTTTGACAATTTCCAAAGTAATAGTTTTGGCCCGAATCAGCTCTGACTCAGTCTCTGCAGCCTGTGCGCCTTGTAGCAAAAGCAGCATCAAGTCCTTTTGTTTGTCTAGCAAAGACCACATAGCATCATGTCCTAATTTTTGCAACCTATACGTTTTGTCTGTCGGGAGCTTGATGTAAGAGACCATAAATCCCCACAGCTTAGCCATGTCGACTATACTGTATTCTTTAGGGTGGATAATCTCTCTCACCCCATGTCCAAAGTTCTTTTTCAGTAGATTTTCCCAGGCTTCTCTGATCTCTATCTCTTTGGATTGCATATGGCTAAGTTTCTTTGCTTTAACTTTTATTTTTGTTCTCTGCACTTCTTCTCTACTGTGTTCCTCCTCATCGTCACCCCCTTTTTTAGAGGCTGACTCCTTGTCTGAGAAGAGGACAGGGCTATCATATTCAGGTTCAAGATCAGAGCCCAGGCTAATGAGGTCTGTCTCTTTGTGCTCTTCCCCTCCTTGGCCTGAGAAAACCCCCAGGAGGGAGGATTCTTTCCCTAGTAGCTCCTCAATTTCCCCCCCTCTTTGTAAGGCTCGCAGAGTGGGGCCTTGGCCTGGTTTCAGAGGAGAACGATCCCTGTCTAGTGGGGATAGGATCTCTTCATCATCACTAAAGAGTCTCCTTAAGTTTTTTGCCGCTCTGGGTTGCTTCAGGAATTTTTTCCTCTCAGTTGCACTTTGTTTTTGGCCTTCTGCACTCTTCTGCAGAGGATCCAAGAGGAGTGGGCCTACCGGGCCTTGTAAAGCCTGGGCTTGTAGTGCTTGAATCCCCACAGAGGGATCCATAGCGGTGCGGCCTACTGTTTTGGATGAATCCAGGGCCTGCAGTGAATCTGTCCCCAGGAAGGGATCCAGGCTGGCTTGGCCTACTGTGGTCTGAGAAGCCTGGGCCTCAAGTATTGTCCCTCCCCTCAAGGGATGCACACTGCTTGTATTCTTAATTGCTTTTAAACCAGTAAATTCCTTTTCTTCCCTCCAAGGGGTTCCTGTTCTTTGGGTCTCCTGGCTCAACAGCTCCTGGGGATTCAGGGGTTGAAGCATTCCCTCTCCATCCCCGGCCTCCTGCATAGGTGCTGACTCACCCAGGCCTCTAGTAGCCATTTTGTCTCTCTCATTGATTTCTTGTATCCTGGGGGCATCTCCTTTCCCCTCATCCATCGGGGAATCCGGTAAAGGTACCCCCTCATGCCATACCTCGTTAGACGCGGAAGACATTCCCCCAGCTATTCCTACAGTCGGAATCTGGGCATTATCACTGGAAACCACTGTTTTTGACGTATTTGTCTGCAAAAGTTGGGAGCTCCAGCAGAACACAGCCTTCACCTACAAATAGGGTTTAGGGTTTAGGGTTTAGGGTTTAGGGATAAGGGGTTCGGGTTCGGGTTCGGGTTCGGGTTCGGGTTCGGGTTCGGGTTCGGGCTAGGGCTAGGGCTAGGGCTAGGGTTCGGGCTAGGGCTAGGGCTAGGGCTAGGGCTAGGGCTAGGGCTAGGGCTAGGGCTAGGGCTAGGGTTAGGGTTAGGGTTAGGGTTAGGGTTAGGGTTAGGGTTAGGGTTAGGGTTAGGGTTAGGGTTAGGGTTAGGGTTAGGGTTAGGAATATAGATTTTTTAGGAATATAGATTTTTTATTTAAAATGTTCTTACTACTTGCAGTGTCTTTTCTTTACAAACCGAACGTGAAAAACCATCACATTACGCCAGTTTCATGTTTACAACTACTTAATACAGTGAGAACACTAACTAACTTAAGCTAGTACAGAGACAGACTACGCTAAGTAATGCCCGGAGTGCCTCCGCTCTTCCAAGGCCAAAACCTGCGCCACCGGTCAGTCGGGGTACGTTCTCTTTCGAAGTGACAGATGGTTTCCATCCTGTCTAGGATGAAGTTCGCCGTGTTCTCTGGTTTGGCACGCACTCCCGTCTGCAGCTCGTGTCGTCTCTGATACATTAAAGCCATAACTATGATACAATTTAACAGTCTAACAGTGGACCACGGTATATCCCAAAAGCCACAAATCGATTCCGCACCCCTACGTCTTTTTCTCTTGACAGGTCCATCGAACTTGTCTTTCGGCTGCAGTCCCGAAAGGACGGTGTCCAAAGATTGTCTTTTTAGCGCCGGCCACTGTAGCTTATTCGATACGAGAGTCCACGTTTCCGCGACAGGATCGCAGTCAAACAGCGCGTGTTGTAAAGTCTCCACCGGAGCCGAAGCCCCGGTCAGCGTCTGTTTCTCAATGCAAGCCCATCGTCTGCACCTTCCATCCCGACCAGATAGCCACGGGTTAGCCTCCCCCACGTTCAGTACTCTATGGTACGCCCTCCACCTCGTTTCCCATAAACTATAGGGCACCCTACGATCCTTAAACGTTTCTATTGGAAAACTTGGATCCCTGAGGTAGTGCGGCAGATCGTGTTTCGCACGCCTCTTTTCCCTGTATGCACAAAAAACTCCTCTTTCCAAGGCCCTGTTATACATTTCTTTTTTAATCTGGGACACAGTCAGGTCCACTCTTTTTAACAGGCTGGCTTCAATTCCCCATTTCTTTACCCAAGTGTAAACATCATCCAAATAGTCTGGCCCCGCGGCTCGCAATTGCGGCGTTACCACGTACCCAAACTCTTCTTTTCCCCACCACTTCTCGCCCCATTTGGTGTCTCTCCATCCTTTCCCAAAACTAATAAGTCCTAATTTACAAAGAGCTCTCGACAGTTCCTCTGCCCCACTGCGGGTTTCTGCATTCTCTCGTTCCCACGCTGCCCATCTGACAAAGTTGTTGCCGATAAAGTTGACTAAGAACCATGGCTCCAGAGCAATCATATCTAAGCCCCCGTTTTCAATTTTCTGATACGCTACAGCTCTAGCCAGCGGGAAGTTGTTCGTTCCCCACACAAAAGCAAAAATGGCTTTTTCCGCCTCCTTAAGTACCCACTGGGGAGGAGGGTAGATTGCCGATAGGCCGTTGGCCTTTGAGATCAGGTAAGTCCTTACATAAATGCTCTTTTGAAAAAAGTTTAGTCTCCAATTTTTCCACATCCCGATTCTCTCTTTGATCGCGTCAAGCCAATTTACCCAATTTGGAACCCACCCATCCCTTTTAATAGCAAATTGAATTCCCAAAATTTTCACCCTATCGGTTTCCTCGTCCTCCTCATCCTCCCTGCTTTCTGACTCCCTCAGAGGGCTCGATCTAATCTTCTGGCTATATTTGTCCAGATGTAGCAGGACGCTTTTGGTTTCGTTAATTTTCGCCCCCGAGACCCGGCCATACCTTTCAAACCAATTCTTAACCACCACCAACTCCTCTCTTCCTGACACAAAAACAGACACATCGTCTGCGTGGGCTACCACTTTGGCTGTTTCCACCTTTCCCGCAGGATCTCCAATGATGCTGATGCCCGTCACCGCCGTGTCCTTTTCGATGAAGGCCAGGACTACGTCCAGCGCCAGCACATACAGCAGCGGGCTCAGGGGGCACCCCTGCCTGACCCCGGATCGTATTGGCACTCTCCTGCCTCTCCATCCATTAACCTGCGGGGTCACGGTAGCGCCCTCATAAAGGATCTCCAGGAAACGAACCATCCGGCACGGTACGCCCTTGGCCTTCAACAACGCCCACAAGTAAGGATGGTGGACGTTATCGAAGGCCTTGCTCTGGTCGACCTGCAGGATGGCTCCCCCCCACCTTCCCCTGGACACTAATTGAAATATTTCCCTAATCAGTCCCAGGGATTCCAGAATGGAACGCCCCGGGACCGCACTGGTCTGTGAAGAGGTGACAAGCTTGGGAGCCACCTTTTTCAGTCTGTTGTTCAAGACTTTCATGAGGATCCTATAATCACAGTTCGTCAAGACAATGGGTCTCCAATTTTTGGGTAGACTGATGTCTCCCTCCTTTGGAAAGAAGATGAGGGTCCCCTCGTAAAAGGATCTCCCCACCTTCTTCCCTTTCCACATCTCATTAAATAGTTTGGTCAGGGGACCCACCAACCACTCTTTATAAACTTTGTAAAAGGCCGGGTTGAGGCCGTCAGGGCCCGGGGCCGATTTTCTCCTGCCTGACTTAATGGCTTCAGCTACCTCCTCCTCAGTGATGTCCCTCTCCAGATCCCTCCGCTCCTCCAAGCTCAGACCTTTCCCCTTATACAAAATATTTTTGCCTGCCGCTTCCTCGAGGAAGCTCTCAATTTCCCTACTGTCAATGTCTTTCGGAGCGTAAAGCTGTTCGTAAAAGCTTGTCATGATTTCGAGCATGCCCCTGGGGGACGATTCCACCTCCTCCTTCCCTTCGTCCTTCCTCAATCCAGTGAACCCTATGGGGCCACGAGACCACGAGACGTCCTGGCCTTCTGCCACTCATCAAAATTGACAAGGGCTCCCCTAGATCTGCATTTTTGGGCATCAAGCCTCTTCTTCCTCTGTGTTTTGTGATATTGCGCGATGGTATCGGCGCTGCGTTTTAGGATCTGCCCGTGATACGGGAGGCCTCTGTTCACTTGTAAATGACACTTTATAAAACTGTAGACAGCTCTGTGGTATTCCTGAAGGTCTTTCCTAACAGTGTAGAGATTAAAACTTTTGCACCTGCGTGCTAACTTCTGTTTCAATCTCTCCCACCAGGTCGGAATCATGCAAGGGCCCGAGGAGAGGATCGTCCCCCCCTCCGTGAGGACAGAGAGGACGACCCCCTTGACCCCGTCCCTTTCCAGGTCCGCTACTCTGAGTCTCCAGAGGGCCAAGCCTCTGGGATAAACCTCCCCCAGACCGCAGGTCATCGCCAGCACACCGTGGTCAGACCAAGGCGTGATGGAGATGCTGCAGTCTGTGACCCGGACCTCCTTCGGTGCCCAAATGCGATCAATTCTGCTGGCATGGCACGGGTGGTAATAAGTGTACCTCCCGTGACCCTGCCCTTGCCCCTGGTTAGCGAAGCGACTCCTCTCAAAAGTATTCCTCGCCCCCACCGGAAAGAACCTAATCGTGTTTTGAATTTGTAACCCCTTATCTTCCAATTGTAACTGTTCCCCTAATAAATTTTGCAAATATTTTTCTTCTTTGGTCAGCGGTTTTCCTTTCTTTCCCTTTCCCGTCGTCGAATAATCTTCCAATCTGGCCCGATTGTTAAAATCCCCTAACACGAACAATTTTCTTGTGGTGTTTGCCGAATCGTTTAATTTTACCCATAATTTGTATTTTTCGCCCCCGCCGATCGGGGCGTAAACCCCCAACATGCGAAAAGCCCTTCGAGAGGAGCCCCCCCCGGACCGCTTGGTACCGACAGAGAAGTCCAGGAGCACCAATCTTCCAAGTTCCAATTCCACATAAGAATCTATTTGCATGTCTTGCCTGGTTTTAATTAAAAGGCCTATACCTGCAGCCTTGTCATTAGGATCGTATGACCATAGGGAAGGTCCCCATGTCCAGAACCTTTGGGCTTGGCACCTTTGCCGCTCGTCTCTAAAGTGAGTCTCCTGCAGCAAACATAAATCAAAATCCAATTTAGCCAAATGTGTGAGGATTTCCTCCCTCCTCTCCTGCTGCAATAATCCTCTAGTGTTCCAAGTAATAATTTTAATTCTTTGTGTGATCGCCATTAAAGGTGAAAGGAAAAAAGGCCAAATTAAAAGGGCCAAATATAAATAAACCAAAATAAGAAAATAAAACCAATTTGAGAACCTCACTTTAGAGCACATAGAGCAAAAGTGTTACCTGTAAGATTAAACTCCAAAATTGACAGTATAACTGTCTTAGCCCATCTGTACTCCTGGTGCGTCAGCCCGATCTCCTTCTCCTTCAGACCGTTCCTCAGCCGTCACCATCCCCGAATTGGAGGAAAAGCCGGCCCTTTCCGAGCTGTCGTCGTCGGTGACATCGGCGCTGTCATCGGCGTTGTCATCGGCGTTGTCATCGGCGACGTCATCGGCGATGTCATCCAGGTCCTGGGGGCAGCCAGTCCCCTGGTTAGTCACCGCCTGCTCTCCTTGTTCCATTTCTACCCCCACCGATTTGATCGGAGGTGTAGCCTTACCAGACAGTTCCCCAGGCCCATCCGGGGGCTTTTTAGGGGAAGGGACAGGTATCGGACTTGAGAAGTCTGCCTCAGCGGCCCCCAAGCCCTCCTTCTCACATCGCAGTTGCTGTTGCTGGATTTCATGCAGCCTCTTACTCTCCTGTAATCTCTTTATTAGCAGTTCCTTCCTTATCGCCTCCTCTGCTACCTCTTTGGAGGGGATCTGCGTTGATTCCCCTTCGTCCTCTTCGTCCTCTGAGCTACCTCCGGTTCTGTCCAAGGCTTGAGCGGCCTCCCTCATTTTTTCGTCCACTAGCTGTGCTGCCCTCTTAAGATTTTCTATTTGGTCCACCAAATTTTCTCTTTTTCCTTTATTAAGTGTCTGAGAATGTTTGATTCGTAGAGAATCCATCTTGATGTAAAGGTCGATCTTCTCATTTTCCAGCTTTTTATATTCCGACCAGGCGGGTGAGTCTCTCATTATTCTTCTTATTTGTTCTCCCCTCTTCTCCCACTTTCTCCTCTTCGTCTCGTCCTCCGAGCCAGAATAGCTTCCCTCACTCCCTTCCGGCCTGGTGTCCGTTTCGTTGCCCGGTTCACTGTCCGACCCGCTCTCCAGCGGAGCAAACCTGTTTTGACTTGTCCTGCTTCTGAAGGTTTCTTCCTTTTGAGTGTGGTGTAATTTCTGTTTGCTTTTCCCCTTGTTTTGGGGGCGAACTTCCCTCCACTCTTGATCTTGCCTGAACCGTGTCTCTCGGTTCTGAGGTCCCGCGGACGGTCCCTTAGCCGGTTCAGTCTCCTTGGTCTGCGTTTCTCTCTGCCCACCGCCGCTCGAGAGGGTCTGGCTTCCTCCGCTCGTCTCTCCCTTTTGTTCTTTTTGTCCTTGCTGTCCACTCTCTCTTCTCCTTTCCTCATTTTGTCCATCCTCACCTTGTGCCGGTCGTTGTGCGTTCTCCCGTCTGTTCTCCCGTCTTTTCTCTTGTCGATTGTAAAAGGCCTCCGGGCACCGGTAATACACATGTCCGGTTTCATCACACAAGTTGCAGCACAGTCCTTTTTGGCACGCTTGAGCGGCGTGCCCCCTTTCGCTGCATCTGGAACAGAAATCCATCGAGCAAAACCGACGAATATGATCATAGGCCCCACAGTGGTAGCACGCCGGGGGTTGCCCGCTAAACCGCGTAATGCCTCTATCCGATCCTAGGAAGAAATATTTTGGCATAGCCAAATTCCCGTGTCTCATTTTTACCACGGCTCTGAATTCCCCAGTCCAGTACCCCCATTGATCCAGTGTCTTATCAGGGCCCATCAGAACGTCCGCATACTTTGAAATCCATCTGGCGATGTCCTCAGCCGGGATCGTGGTCGTCCTCAGAATTATAGTCAGAACCTTGGTGTCACCCCGAAAGAGGGGGACAACATCAAAGTCCTCAAGCAAAGATGGGTTCCACTCCATAAGTTCCCTGCACGCCAACCAAAAATTTTGGTAGGTCCTTTCCGAGGCTAAACACACATCGATCTCTTTAGACCCGACAAGCTGGATGACGGCGATCGTGTCCTGCCTGGGAAAAGCCAGCTGTTCCTCCAGAATCATTTTAATAATATAGTCTCTAGATCCTTTCTCTGGGTCATTACCTTTGTAAATAAAACGAACTACGTATCGCTTCTTGGGATTCCTGTCCTCAGAGGCTCGCTGCCCCCAGGCGTTGGCCCAATAAGCCAGTTCCTCCTCCTCCCTATCCCGTTGAGACGGTACATAGCGTCCCGGACGCGTTCTCCTTCCAGCTCCCCCCGCTCCTTTTGCCGCTCCTGCATAGGACCTCCCAGTCTTTGTCCCCGTTCCATCTTTTGCACCGTCCTCTGTTTCTCCCGTCGCCTTGTTTGAAGATACGCGTGGGGTTGAGATTAGTTCTGGGGATGGGGTTGGAGCTGGAGTTTGGGTCGGGCCTGGGGTTGGGGTTAGAAGTGGGGTTGGGTCTGGATCTGAAGCTGGTGTCGACTTCCTGGTTTGTAACTGGGTCACAGCTTGCTGTGCCAACCTCGATTTAGTCCCTGATCGTTTTTCCTTTGGCCTGGCGCCAAGAGACCCGGCTTCACTCCTCTGCTCTTCCCCAATCCCTTCATTTGTTGTTTTCCCCAGGTCTTTTGGCATCTCAGCCTGCACGTTGTCCTTCCCAACCGCCCATTCCATTTGACCCAGCTCCTTGTCTCCGATCTCCTCTGGGGGAGCCGAATCACCCCACTCCACACTCACCCTCAATTTCTTCCTCTCCGGTTCCTTCTCGTCAGCCACCGGCGATTCGTCAGAATTGTCATCCGGCAAAGGATCGCTCGAAGGGGCCAAAATGGGTGCAGGAAGAACGATTTCCTCCTCCGGTCTGCAAACAGATTCGGACTTGGCCATGAGGTCAGAGTCCGTCTTAGGCTTGAGGTTAGTAATCGGAATGGGGTTGGAACTTGGAATGGAAACAGAAACCGGAGAGGGAATGGAAGGCTCCGCTCCCTGTTGCTTCAGTATCTTGGTCCTTTGTTTTAGACTGTTAATTAGAAAAACCAGTCTTTCTTTGAATTCCTCAGGTTGTATTGTTGGGGAGTCCGCAGCCGCCCTCTCCTTCCACCACACTTTCCTCCCTTTCTCCGGCTGCTCCCAGACCCTGAGAACAGACTGGAGGAATTTTATCATAGCTCCCTCTTCTAACCATTCTGGTGGTGGTCTCATGGAGGTCCTGGGTTTTCTGAACACCAGCACCTTTTTGACAATCTCCAGGGTAAGTGTTTTCGCTTTACTCAAGTCCAAATCATCATCCTCTGCCTGGACTCCCTGCAACAGGGCCACCATAAGGTCTTTTTGTTTTTCCAGGAGGGACCACAGGCCGCTCTGACCTAATTTAGACAATTTTCCCACTTTGTCCGCGAGGGGCACCTTGGTATAACTACATAGGAAACCCCATAATTTGGCCATATCAGTAAACTTATACTGTTGAGAGTGTACAATTTCTTGCACCCCTTCAGCAAAGTCCATATTCAAAGTGTTGTCCCACATCTGCTTAAGTTCTGTCTCTTTAGATGGTTTGTATTTCCTATGAGTGATGTCCCTGTTTTGGACGTCTTGCCGGGTCTCATCACTGTCAGAAGCAGCCTCCTCACTGTCTTGTATGGAGGAGGCCTCCATATCAGACTGGGAGGCCAATGGCAGTTCTCCTTCCTCAGTGATTTCTTTCTCTAGGAGAAAACCTTCCCTGCCGGATAGGGCTCCCTTCCATTTTCCCTGTTTCCTTTTTATGGTTTCCCTGTCCTTTTCAATCGGTTTAAGAGGTGACCGGTCCCTGTCACCTACTTGAAGAGATTCCTCTTCCTCCAGAAAAGGATTAAGTTTTTTTGCCTTCTTTTTTTGCCAAGAATCTTTTTTCCCTCCTTGTTGTGTTTTCCCTCCATCACTGGACAACAAGAGGGTAGGCAATTTAAAAAGTGGGTCTGGGTGTTGTCCTTCAGTCCTGGGTTCACTGACTTGTATTTGTTCTCCTTCCAGATTTATTGTAATTTCCTGGCCACTTTGGCCTATTGTAACTTTTGAAGCCTGGGCCTCAATTTTCACCTCTCCCTGGCAGGAGAGATCCCCTTCTGCCTTTCCACTTTCCCCTTTCCTCTTTGGGGATTCCGGTGCTGTTGCTAGCCCCTGGGTTCCTCCTACTGCCACATGAGATCCCTCTTGGTTTTTAGGGTCTGCTTGCTCCAATCCCTCCATTAAAAGGGAGAACTCTTCCACATCAATGATGTCCCTGGACAAAATAGCTTCCCGGCCCTCCTGGCCTACCTTTTCCTGCAGAGCCATTTCTTCTTTCGCTTCTCCTGAAGTCCCTGTAAGAGATATCTCCTCGTGCCACCTCACATTCTCTTCCTTAGATATTCCCCCAGCGGATCCTTCACTCAGATCCTGGGCATTTCCACTCGGAACAGCTTTTTGAGACGTTTTTTTATTAGGAATCTCAGGAGCTATAACCAACAGCTTCCTTCCTCCCCGATGTTAGGGTTAGAGTTAGGGTTAGAGTTAGAGTTAGGGTTAGAGTTAGAGTTAGGGTTAGAGTTAGAGTTAGGGTTAGAGTTAGAGTTAGAGTTAGGGTTAGAGTTAGGGTTAGAGTTAGAGTTAGGGTTAGGGTTAGAGTTAGAGTTAGGGTTAGAGTTAGAGTTAGGGTTAGGGTTAGGGTTAGGGTTAGGGTTAGGGTTAGGGTTAGGGTTAGGGTTAGGGTTAGGGTTAGGGTTAGGGTTAGGGTTAGGGTTAGGGTTAGGGTTAGGGTTAGGGTTAGGGTTAGGGTTAGGGTTAGGGTTAGGGTTAGGGTTAGGGTTAGGGTTAGGGTTAGGGTTAGGGTTAGGGTTAGGGTTAGGGTTAGGGTTAGGGTTAGGGTTAGGGTTAGGGTTAGGGTTAGGGTTAGGGTTAGGGTTAGGGTTAGGGTTAGGGTTAGGGTTAGGGTTAGGGTTAGGGTTAGGGTTAGGGTTAGGGTTAGGGTTAGGGTTAGGGTTAGGGTTAGGGTTAGGGTTAGGGTTAGGGTTAGGGTTAGGGTTAGGGTTAGGGTTAGGGTTAGGGTTAGGGTTAGGGTTAGGGTTAGGGTTAGGGTTAGGGTTAGGGTTAGGGTTAGGGTTAGGGTTAGGGTTAGGGTTAGGGTTAGGGTTAGGGTTAGGGTTAGGGTTAGGGTTAGGGTTAGGGTTAGGGTTAGGGTTAGGGTTAGGGTTAGGGTTAGGGTTAGGGTTAGGGTTAGGGTTAGGGTTAGGGTTAGGGTTAGGGTTAGGGTTAGGGTTAGGGTTAGGGTTAGGGTTAGGGTTAGGGTTAGGGTTAGGGTTAGGGTTAGGGTTAGGGTTAGGGTTAGGGTTAGGGTTAGGGTTAGGGTTAGGGTTAGGGTTAGGGTTAGGGTTAGGGTTAGGGTTAGGGTTAGGGTTAGGGTTAGGGTTAGGGTTAGGGTTAGGGTTAGGGTTAGGGTTAGGGTTAGGGTTAGGGTTAGGGTTAGGGTTAGGGTTAGGGTTAGGGTTAGGGTTAGGGTTAGGGTTAGGGTTAGGGTTAGGGTTAGGGTTAGGGTTAGGGTTAGGGTTAGGGTTAGGGTTAGGGTTAGGGTTAGGGTTAGGGTTAGGGTTAGGGTTAGGGTTAGGGTTAGGGTTAGGGTTAGGGTTAGGGTTAGGGTTAGGGTTAGGGTTAGGGTTAGGGTTAGGGTTAGGGTTAGGGTTAGGGTTAGGGTTAGGGTTAGGGTTAGGGTTAGGGTTAGGGTTAGGGTTAGGGTTAGGGTTAGGGTTAGGGTTAGGGTTAGGGTTAGGGTTAGGGTTAGGGTTAGGGTTAGGGTTAGGGTTAGGGTTAGGGTTAGGGTTAGGGTTAGGGTTAGGGTTAGGGTTAGGGTTAGGGTTAGGGTTAGGGTTAGGGTTAGGGTTAGGGTTAGGGTTAGGGTTAGGGTTAGGGTTAGGGTTAGGGTTAGGGTTAGGGTTAGGGTTAGGGTTAGGGTTAGGGTTAGGGTTAGGGTTAGGGTTAGGGTTAGGGTTAGGGTTAGGGTTAGGGTTAGGGTTAGGGTTAGGGTTAGGGTTAGGGTTAGGGTTAGGGTTAGGGTTAGGGTTAGGGTTAGGGTTAGGGTTAGGGTTAGGGTTAGGGTTAGGGTTAGGGTTAGGGTTAGGGTTAGGGTTAGGGTTAGGGTTAGGGTTAGGGTTAGGGTTAGGGTTAGGGTTAGGGTTAGGGTTAGGGTTAGGGTTAGGGTTAGGGTTAGGGTTAGGGTTAGGGTTAGGGTTAGGGTTAGGGTTAGGGTTAGGGTTAGGGTTAGGGTTAGGGTTAGGGTTAGGGTTAGGGTTAGGGTTAGGGTTAGGGTTAGGGTTAGGGTTAGGGTTAGGGTTAGGGTTAGGGTTAGGGTTAGGGTTAGGGTTAGGGTTAGGGTTAGGGTTAGGGTTAGGGTTAGGGTTAGGGTTAGGGTTAGGGTTAGGGTTAGGGTTAGGGTTAGGGTTAGGGTTAGGGTTAGGGTTAGGGTTAGGGTTAGGGTTAGGGTTAGGGTTAGGGTTAGGGTTAGGGTTAGGGTTAGGGTTAGGGTTAGGGTTAGGGTTAGGGTTAGGGTTAGGGTTAGGGTTAGGGTTAGGGTTAGGGTTAGGGTTAGGGTTAGGGTTAGGGTTAGGGTTAGGGTTAGGGTTAGGGTTAGGGTTAGGGTTAGGGTTAGGGTTAGGGTTAGGGTTAGGGTTAGGGTTAGGGTTAGGGTTAGGGTTAGGGTTAGGGTTAGGGTTAGGGTTAGGGTTAGGGTTAGGGTTAGGGTTAGGGTTAGGGTTAGGGTTAGGGTTAGGGTTAGGGTTAGGGTTAGGGTTAGGGTTAGGGTTAGGGTTAGGGTTAGGGTTAGGGTTAGGGTTAGGGTTAGGGTTAGGGTTAGGGTTAGGGTTAGGGTTAGGGTTAGGGTTAGGGTTAGGGTTAGGGTTAGGGTTAGGGTTAGGGTTAGGGTTAGGGTTAGGGTTAGGGTTAGGGTTAGGGTTAGGGTTAGGGTTAGGGTTAGGGTTAGGGTTAGGGTTAGGGTTAGGGTTAGGGTTAGGGTTAGGGTTAGGGTTAGGGTTAGGGTTAGGGTTAGGGTTAGGGTTAGGGTTAGGGTTAGGGTTAGGGTTAGGGTTAGGGTTAGGGTTAGGGTTAGGGTTAGGGTTAGGGTTAGGGTTAGGGTTAGGGTTAGGGTTAGGGTTAGGGTTAGGGTTAGGGTTAGGGTTAGGGTTAGGGTTAGGGTTAGGGTTAGGGTTAGGGTTAGGGTTAGGGTTAGGGTTAGGGTTAGGGTTAGGGTTAGGGTTAGGGTTAGGGTTAGGGTTAGGGTTAGGGTTAGGGTTAGGGTTAGGGTTAGGGTTAGGGTTAGGGTTAGGGTTAGGGTTAGGGTTAGGGTTAGGGTTAGGGTTAGGGTTAGGGTTAGGGTTAGGGTTAGGGTTAGGGTTAGGGTTAGGGTTAGGGTTAGGGTTAGGGTTAGGGTTAGGGTTAGGGTTAGGGTTAGGGTTAGGGTTAGGGTTAGGGTTAGGGTTAGGGTTAGGGTTAGGGTTAGGGTTAGGGTTAGGGTTAGGGTTAGGGTTAGGGTTAGGGTTAGGGTTAGGGTTAGGGTTAGGGTTAGGGTTAGGGTTAGGGTTAGGGTTAGGGTTAGGGTTAGGGTTAGGGTTAGGGTTAGGGTTAGGGTTAGGGTTAGGGTTAGGGTTAGGGTTAGGGTTAGGGTTAGGGTTAGGGTTAGGGTTAGGGTTAGGGTTAGGGTTAGGGTTAGGGTTAGGGTTAGGGTTAGGGTTAGGGTTAGGGTTAGGGTTAGGGTTAGGGTTAGGGTTAGGGTTAGGGTTAGGGTTAGGGTTAGGGTTAGGGTTAGGGTTAGGGTTAGGGTTAGGGTTAGGGTTAGGGTTAGGGTTAGGGTTAGGGTTAGGGTTAGGGTTAGGGTTAGGGTTAGGGTTAGGGTTAGGGTTAGGGTTAGGGTTAGGGTTAGGGTTAGGGTTAGGGTTAGGGTTAGGGTTAGGGTTAGGGTTAGGGTTAGGGTTAGGGTTAGGGTTAGGGTTAGGGTTAGGGTTAGGGTTAGGGTTAGGGTTAGGGTTAGGGTTAGGGTTAGGGTTAGGGTTAGGGTTAGGGTTAGGGTTAGGGTTAGGGTTAGGGTTAGGGTTAGGGTTAGGGTTAGGGTTAGGGTTAGGGTTAGGGTTAGGGTTAGGGTTAGGGTTAGGGTTAGGGTTAGGGTTAGGGTTAGGGTTAGGGTTAGGGTTAGGGTTAGGGTTAGGGTTAGGGTTAGGGTTAGGGTTAGGGTTAGGGTTAGGGTTAGGGTTAGGGTTAGGGTTAGGGTTAGGGTTAGGGTTAGGGTTAGGGTTAGGGTTAGGGTTAGGGTTAGGGTTAGGGTTAGGGTTAGGGTTAGGGTTAGGGTTAGGGTTAGGGTTAGGGTTAGGGTTAGGGTTAGGGTTAGGGTTAGGGTTAGGGTTAGGGTTAGGGTTAGGGTTAGGGTTAGGGTTAGGGTTAGGGTTAGGGTTAGGGTTAGGGTTAGGGTTAGGGTTAGGGTTAGGGTTAGGGTTAGGGTTAGGGTTAGGGTTAGGGTTAGGGTTAGGGTTAGGGTTAGGGTTAGGGTTAGGGTTAGGGTTAGGGTTAGGGTTAGGGTTAGGGTTAGGGTTAGGGTTAGGGTTAGGGTTAGGGTTAGGGTTAGGGTTAGGGTTAGGGTTAGGGTTAGGGTTAGGGTTAGGGTTAGGGTTAGGGTTAGGGTTAGGGTTAGGGTTAGGGTTAGGGTTAGGGTTAGGGTTAGGGTTAGGGTTAGGGTTAGGGTTAGGGTTAGGGTTAGGGTTAGGGTTAGGGTTAGGGTTAGGGTTAGGGTTAGGGTTAGGGTTAGGGTTAGGGTTAGGGTTAGGGTTAGGGTTAGGGTTAGGGTTAGGGTTAGGGTTAGGGTTAGGGTTAGGGTTAGGGTTAGGGTTAGGGTTAGGGTTAGGGTTAGGGTTAGGGTTAGGGTTAGGGTTAGGGTTAGGGTTAGGGTTAGGGTTAGGGTTAGGGTTAGGGTTAGGGTTAGGGTTAGGGTTAGGGTTAGGGTTAGGGTTAGGGTTAGGGTTAGGGTTAGGGTTAGGGTTAGGGTTAGGGTTAGGGTTAGGGTTAGGGTTAGGGTTAGGGTTAGGGTTAGGGTTAGGGTTAGGGTTAGGGTTAGGGTTAGGGTTAGGGTTAGGGTTAGGGTTAGGGTTAGGGTTAGGGTTAGGGTTAGGGTTAGGGTTAGGGTTAGGGTTAGGGTTAGGGTTAGGGTTAGGGTTAGGGTTAGGGTTAGGGTTAGGGTTAGGGTTAGGGTTAGGGTTAGGGTTAGGGTTAGGGTTAGGGTTAGGGTTAGGGTTAGGGTTAGGGTTAGGGTTAGGGTTAGGGTTAGGGTTAGGGTTAGGGTTAGGGTTAGGGTTAGGGTTAGGGTTAGGGTTAGGGTTAGGGTTAGGGTTAGGGTTAGGGTTAGGGTTAGGGTTAGGGTTAGGGTTAGGGTTAGGGTTAGGGTTAGGGTTAGGGTTAGGGTTAGGGTTAGGGTTAGGGTTAGGGTTAGGGTTAGGGTTAGGGTTAGGGTTAGGGTTAGGGTTAGGGTTAGGGTTAGGGTTAGGGTTAGGGTTAGGGTTAGGGTTAGGGTTAGGGTTAGGGTTAGGGTTAGGGTTAGGGTTAGGGTTAGGGTTAGGGTTAGGGTTAGGGTTAGGGTTAGGGTTAGGGTTAGGGTTAGGGTTAGGGTTAGGGTTAGGGTTAGGGTTAGGGTTAGGGTTAGGGTTAGGGTTAGGGTTAGGGTTAGGGTTAGGGTTAGGGTTAGGGTTAGGGTTAGGGTTAGGGTTAGGGTTAGGGTTAGGGTTGGGTTAGGGTTAGGGTTAGGGTTAGGGTTAGGGTTAGGGTTAGGGTTAGGGTTAGGGTTAGGGTTAGGGTTAGGGTTAGGGTTAGGGTTAGGGTTAGGGTTAGGGTTAGGGTTAGGGTTAGGGTTAGGGTTAGGGTTAGGGTTAGGGTTAGGGTTAGGGTTAGGGTTAGGGTTAGGGTTAGGGTTAGGGTTAGGGTTAGGGTTAGGGTTAGGGTTAGGGTTAGGGTTAGGGTTAGGGTTAGGGTTAGGGTTAGGGTTAGGGTTAGGGTTAGGGTTAGGGTTAGGGTTAGGGTTAGGGTTAGGGTTAGGGTTAGGGTTAGGGTTAGGGTTAGGGTTAGGGTTAGGGTTAGGGTTAGGGTTAGGGTTAGGGTTAGGGTTAGGGTTAGGGTTAGGGTTAGGGTTAGGGTTAGGGTTAGGGTTAGGGTTAGGGTTAGGGTTAGGGTTAGGGTTAGGGTTAGGGTTAGGGTTAGGGTTAGGGTTAGGGTTAGGGTTAGGGTTAGGGTTAGGGTTAGGGTTAGGGTTAGGGTTAGGGTTAGGGTTAGGGTTAGGGTTAGGGTTAGGGTTAGGGTTAGGGTTAGGGTTAGGGTTAGGGTTAGGGTTAGGGTTAGGGTTAGGGTTAGGGTTAGGGTTAGGGTTAGGGTTAGGGTTAGGGTTAGGGTTAGGGTTAGGGTTAGGGTTAGGGTTAGGGTTAGGGTTAGGGTTAGGGTTAGGGTTAGGGTTAGGGTTAGGGTTAGGGTTAGGGTTAGGGTTAGGGTTAGGGTTAGGGTTAGGGTTAGGGTTAGGGTTAGGGTTAGGGTTAGGGTTAGGGTTAGGGTTAGGGTTAGGGTTAGGGTTAGGGTTAGGGTTAGGGTTAGGGTTAGGGTTAGGGTTAGGGTTAGGGTTAGGGTTAGGGTTAGGGTTAGGGTTAGGGTTAGGGTTAGGGTTAGGGTTAGGGTTAGGGTTAGGGTTAGGGTTAGGGTTAGGGTTAGGGTTAGGGTTAGGGTTAGGGTTAGGGTTAGGGTTAGGGTTAGGGTTAGGGTTAGGGTTAGGGTTAGGGTTAGGGTTAGGGTTAGGGTTAGGGTTAGGGTTAGGGTTAGGGTTAGGGTTAGGGTTAGGGTTAGGGTTAGGGTTAGGGTTAGGGTTAGGGTTAGGGTTAGGGTTAGGGTTAGGGTTAGGGTTAGGGTTAGGGTTAGGGTTAGGGTTAGGGTTAGGGTTAGGGTTAGGGTTAGGGTTAGGGTTAGGGTTAGGGTTAGGGTTAGGGTTAGGGTTAGGGTTAGGGTTAGGGTTAGGGTTAGGGTTAGGGTTAGGGTTAGGGTTAGGGTTAGGGTTAGGGTTAGGGTTAGGGTTAGGGTTAGGGTTAGGGTTAGGGTTAGGGTTAGGGTTAGGGTTAGGGTTAGGGTTAGGGTTAGGGTTAGGGTTAGGGTTAGGGTTAGGGTTAGGGTTAGGGTTAGGGTTAGGGTTAGGGTTAGGGTTAGGGTTAGGGTTAGGGTTAGGGTTAGGGTTAGGGTTAGGGTTAGGGTTAGGGTTAGGGTTAGGGTTAGGGTTAGGGTTAGGGTTAGGGTTAGGGTTAGGGTTAGGGTTAGGGTTAGGGTTAGGGTTAGGGTTAGGGTTAGGGTTAGGGTTAGGGTTAGGGTTAGGGTTAGGGTTAGGGTTAGGGTTAGGGTTAGGGTTAGGGTTAGGGTTAGGGTTAGGGTTAGGGTTAGGGTTAGGGTTAGGGTTAGGGTTAGGGTTAGGGTTAGGGTTAGGGTTAGGGTTAGGGTTAGGGTTAGGGTTAGGGTTAGGGTTAGGGTTAGGGTTAGGGTTAGGGTTAGGGTTAGGGTTAGGGTTAGGGTTAGGGTTAGGGTTAGGGTTAGGGTTAGGGTTAGGGTTAGGGTTAGGGTTAGGGTTAGGGTTAGGGTTAGGGTTAGGGTTAGGGTTAGGGTTAGGGTTAGGGTTAGGGTTAGGGTTAGGGTTAGGGTTAGGGTTAGGGTTAGGGTTAGGGTTAGGGTTAGGGTTAGGGTTAGGGTTAGGGTTAGGGTTAGGGTTAGGGTTAGGGTTAGGGTTAGGGTTAGGGTTAGGGTTAGGGTTAGGGTTAGGGTTAGGGTTAGGGTTAGGGTTAGGGTTAGGGTTAGGGTTAGGGTTAGGGTTAGGGTTAGGGTTAGGGTTAGGGTTAGGGTTAGGGTTAGGGTTAGGGTTAGGGTTAGGGTTAGGGTTAGGGTTAGGGTTAGGGTTAGGGTTAGGGTTAGGGTTAGGGTTAGGGTTAGGGTTAGGGTTAGGGTTAGGGTTAGGGTTAGGGTTAGGGTTAGGGTTAGGGTTAGGGTTAGGGTTAGGGTTAGGGTTAGGGTTAGGGTTAGGGTTAGGGTTAGGGTTAGGGTTAGGGTTAGGGTTAGGGTTAGGGTTAGGGTTAGGGTTAGGGTTAGGGTTAGGGTTAGGGTTAGGGTTAGGGTTAGGGTTAGGGTTAGGGTTAGGGTTAGGGTTAGGGTTAGGGTTAGGGTTAGGGTTAGGGTTAGGGTTAGGGTTAGGGTTAGGGTTAGGGTTAGGGTTAGGGTTAGGGTTAGGGTTAGGGTTAGGGTTAGGGTTAGGGTTAGGGTTAGGGTTAGGGTTAGGGTTAGGGTTAGGGTTAGGGTTAGGGTTAGGGTTAGGGTTAGGGTTAGGGTTAGGGTTAGGGTTAGGGTTAGGGTTAGGGTTAGGGTTAGGGTTAGGGTTAGGGTTAGGGTTAGGGTTAGGGTTAGGGTTAGGGTTAGGGTTAGGGTTAGGGTTAGGGTTAGGGTTAGGGTTAGGGTTAGGGTTAGGGTTAGGGTTAGGGTTAGGGTTAGGGTTAGGGTTAGGGTTAGGGTTAGGGTTAGGGTTAGGGTTAGGGTTAGGGTTAGGGTTAGGGTTAGGGTTAGGGTTAGGGTTAGGGTTAGGGTTAGGGTTAGGGTTAGGGTTAGGGTTAGGGTTAGGGTTAGGGTTAGGGTTAGGGTTAGGGTTAGGGTTAGGGTTAGGGTTAGGGTTAGGGTTAGGGTTAGGGTTAGGGTTAGGGTTAGGGTTAGGGTTAGGGTTAGGGTTAGGGTTAGGGTTAGGGTTAGGGTTAGGGTTAGGGTTAGGGTTAGGGTTAGGGTTAGGGTTAGGGTTAGGGTTAGGGTTAGGGTTAGGGTTAGGGTTAGGGTTAGGGTTAGGGTTAGGGTTAGGGTTAGGGTTAGGGTTAGGGTTAGGGTTAGGGTTAGGGTTAGGGTTAGGGTTAGGGTTAGGGTTAGGGTTAGGGTTAGGGTTAGGGTTAGGGTTAGGGTTAGGGTTAGGGTTAGGGTTAGGGTTAGGGTTAGGGTTAGGGTTAGGGTTAGGGTTAGGGTTAGGGTTAGGGTTAGGGTTAGGGTTAGGGTTAGGGTTAGGGTTAGGGTTAGGGTTAGGGTTAGGGTTAGGGTTAGGGTTAGGGTTAGGGTTAGGGTTAGGGTTAGGGTTAGGGTTAGGGTTAGGGTTAGGGTTAGGGTTAGGGTTAGGGTTAGGGTTAGGGTTAGGGTTAGGGTTAGGGTTAGGGTTAGGGTTAGGGTTAGGGTTAGGGTTAGGGTTAGGGTTAGGGTTAGGGTTAGGGTTAGGGTTAGGGTTAGGGTTAGGGTTAGGGTTAGGGTTAGGGTTAGGGTTAGGGTTAGGGTTAGGGTTAGGGTTAGGGTTAGGGTTAGGGTTAGGGTTAGGGTTAGGGTTAGGGTTAGGGTTAGGGTTAGGGTTAGGGTTAGGGTTAGGGTTAGGGTTAGGGTTAGGGTTAGGGTTAGGGTTAGGGTTAGGGTTAGGGTTAGGGTTAGGGTTAGGGTTAGGGTTAGGGTTAGGGTTAGGGTTAGGGTTAGGGTTAGGGTTAGGGTTAGGGTTAGGGTTAGGGTTAGGGTTAGGGTTAGGGTTAGGGTTAGGGTTAGGGTTAGGGTTAGGGTTAGGGTTAGGGTTAGGGTTAGGGTTAGGGTTAGGGTTAGGGTTAGGGTTAGGGTTAGGGTTAGGGTTAGGGTTAGGGTTAGGGTTAGGGTTAGGGTTAGGGTTAGGGTTGGGTTAGGGTTAGGGTTAGGGTTAGGGTTAGGGTTAGGGTTAGGGTTAGGGTTAGGGTTAGGGTTAGGGTTAGGGTTAGGGTTAGGGTTAGGGTTAGGGTTAGGGTTAGGGTTAGGGTTAGGGTTAGGGTTAGGGTTAGGGTTAGGGTTAGGGTTAGGGTTAGGGTTAGGGTTAGGGTTAGGGTTAGGGTTAGGGTTAGGGTTAGGGTTAGGGTTAGGGTTAGGGTTAGGGTTAGGGTTAGGGTTAGGGTTAGGGTTAGGGTTAGGGTTAGGGTTAGGGTTAGGGTTAGGGTTAGGGTTAGGGTTAGGGTTAGGGTTAGGGTTAGGGTTAGGGTTAGGGTTAGGGTTAGGGTTAGGGTTAGGGTTAGGGTTAGGGTTAGGGTTAGGGTTAGGGTTAGGGTTAGGGTTAGGGTTAGGGTTAGGGTTAGGGTTAGGGTTAGGGTTAGGGTTAGGGTTAGGGTTAGGGTTAGGGTTAGGGTTAGGGTTAGGGTTAGGGTTAGGGTTAGGGTTAGGGTTAGGGTTAGGGTTAGGGTTAGGGTTAGGGTTAGGGTTAGGGTTAGGGTTAGGGTTAGGGTTAGGGTTAGGGTTAGGGTTAGGGTTAGGGTTAGGGTTAGGGTTAGGGTTAGGGTTAGGGTTAGGGTTAGGGTTAGGGTTAGGGTTAGGGTTAGGGTTAGGGTTAGGGTTAGGGTTAGGGTTAGGGTTAGGGTTAGGGTTAGGGTTAGGGTTAGGGTTAGGGTTAGGGTTAGGGTTAGGGTTAGGGTTAGGGTTAGGGTTAGGGTTAGGGTTAGGGTTAGGGTTAGGGTTAGGGTTAGGGTTAGGGTTAGGGTTAGGGTTAGGGTTAGGGTTAGGGTTAGGGTTAGGGTTAGGGTTAGGGTTAGGGTTAGGGTTAGGGTTAGGGTTAGGGTTAGGGTTAGGGTTAGGGTTAGGGTTAGGGTTAGGGTTAGGGTTAGGGTTAGGGTTAGGGTTAGGGTTAGGGTTAGGGTTAGGGTTAGGGTTAGGGTTAGGGTTAGGGTTAGGGTTAGGGTTAGGGTTAGGGTTAGGGTTAGGGTTAGGGTTAGGGTTAGGGTTAGGGTTAGGGTTAGGGTTAGGGTTAGGGTTAGGGTTAGGGTTAGGGTTAGGGTTAGGGTTAGGGTTAGGGTTAGGGTTAGGGTTAGGGTTAGGGTTAGGGTTAGGGTTAGGGTTAGGGTTAGGGTTAGGGTTAGGGTTAGGGTTAGGGTTAGGGTTAGGGTTAGGGTTAGGGTTAGGGTTAGGGTTAGGGTTAGGGTTAGGGTTAGGGTTAGGGTTAGGGTTAGGGTTAGGGTTAGGGTTAGGGTTAGGGTTAGGGTTAGGGTTAGGGTTAGGGTTAGGGTTAGGGTTAGGGTTAGGGTTAGGGTTAGGGTTAGGGTTAGGGTTAGGGTTAGGGTTAGGGTTAGGGTTAGGGTTAGGGTTAGGGTTAGGGTTAGGGTTAGGGTTAGGGTTAGGGTTAGGGTTAGGGTTAGGGTTAGGGTTAGGGTTAGGGTTAGGGTTAGGGTTAGGGTTAGGGTTAGGGTTAGGGTTAGGGTTAGGGTTAGGGTTAGGGTTAGGGTTAGGGTTAGGGTTAGGGTTAGGGTTAGGGTTAGGGTTAGGGTTAGGGTTAGGGTTAGGGTTAGGGTTAGGGTTAGGGTTAGGGTTAGGGTTAGGGTTAGGGTTAGGGTTAGGGTTAGGGTTAGGGTTAGGGTTAGGGTTAGGGTTAGGGTTAGGGTTAGGGTTAGGGTTAGGGTTAGGGTTAGGGTTAGGGTTAGGGTTAGGGTTAGGGTTAGGGTTAGGGTTAGGGTTAGGGTTAGGGTTAGGGTTAGGGTTAGGGTTAGGGTTAGGGTTAGGGTTAGGGTTAGGGTTAGGGTTAGGGTTAGGGTTAGGGTTAGGGTTAGGGTTAGGGTTAGGGTTAGGGTTAGGGTTAGGGTTAGGGTTAGGGTTAGGGTTAGGGTTAGGGTTAGGGTTAGGGTTAGGGTTAGGGTTAGGGTTAGGGTTAGGGTTAGGGTTAGGGTTAGGGTTAGGGTTAGGGTTAGGGTTAGGGTTAGGGTTAGGGTTAGGGTTAGGGTTAGGGTTAGGGTTAGGGTTAGGGTTAGGGTTAGGGTTAGGGTTAGGGTTAGGGTTAGGGTTAGGGTTAGGGTTAGGGTTAGGGTTAGGGTTAGGGTTAGGGTTAGGGTTAGGGTTAGGGTTAGGGTTAGGGTTAGGGTTAGGGTTAGGGTTAGGGTTAGGGTTAGGGTTAGGGTTAGGGTTAGGGTTAGGGTTAGGGTTAGGGTTAGGGTTAGGGTTAGGGTTAGGGTTAGGGTTAGGGTTAGGGTTAGGGTTAGGGTTAGGGTTAGGGTTAGGGTTAGGGTTAGGGTTAGGGTTAGGGTTAGGGTTAGGGTTAGGGTTAGGGTTAGGGTTAGGGTTAGGGTTAGGGTTAGGGTTAGGGTTAGGGTTAGGGTTAGGGTTAGGGTTAGGGTTAGGGTTAGGGTTAGGGTTAGGGTTAGGGTTAGGGTTAGGGTTAGGGTTAGGGTTAGGGTTAGGGTTAGGGTTAGGGTTAGGGTTAGGGTTAGGGTTAGGGTTAGGGTTAGGGTTAGGGTTAGGGTTAGGGTTAGGGTTAGGGTTAGGGTTAGGGTTAGGGTTAGGGTTAGGGTTAGGGTTAGGGTTAGGGTTAGGGTTAGGGTTAGGGTTAGGGTTAGGGTTAGGGTTAGGGTTAGGGTTAGGGTTAGGGTTAGGGTTAGGGTTAGGGTTAGGGTTAGGGTTAGGGTTAGGGTTAGGGTTAGGGTTAGGGTTAGGGTTAGGGTTAGGGTTAGGGTTAGGGTTAGGGTTAGGGTTAGGGTTAGGGTTAGGGTTAGGGTTAGGGTTAGGGTTAGGGTTAGGGTTAGGGTTAGGGTTAGGGTTAGGGTTAGGGTTAGGGTTAGGGTTAGGGTTAGGGTTAGGGTTAGGGTTAGGGTTAGGGTTAGGGTTAGGGTTAGGGTTAGGGTTAGGGTTAGGGTTAGGGTTAGGGTTAGGGTTAGGGTTAGGGTTAGGGTTAGGGTTAGGGTTAGGGTTAGGGTTAGGGTTAGGGTTAGGGTTAGGGTTAGGGTTAGGGTTAGGGTTAGGGTTAGGGTTAGGGTTAGGGTTAGGGTTAGGGTTAGGGTTAGGGTTAGGGTTAGGGTTAGGGTTAGGGTTAGGGTTAGGGTTAGGGTTAGGGTTAGGGTTAGGGTTAGGGTTAGGGTTAGGGTTAGGGTTAGGGTTAGGGTTAGGGTTAGGGTTAGGGTTAGGGTTAGGGTTAGGGTTAGGGTTAGGGTTAGGGTTAGGGTTAGGGTTAGGGTTAGGGTTAGGGTTAGGGTTAGGGTTAGGGTTAGGGTTAGGGTTAGGGTTAGGGTTAGGGTTAGGGTTAGGGTTAGGGTTAGGGTTAGGGTTAGGGTTAGGGTTAGGGTTAGGGTTAGGGTTAGGGTTAGGGTTAGGGTTAGGGTTAGGGTTAGGGTTAGGGTTAGGGTTAGGGTTAGGGTTAGGGTTAGGGTTAGGGTTAGGGTTAGGGTTAGGGTTAGGGTTAGGGTTAGGGTTAGGGTTAGGGTTAGGGTTAGGGTTAGGGTTAGGGTTAGGGTTAGGGTTAGGGTTAGGGTTAGGGTTAGGGTTAGGGTTAGGGTTAGGGTTAGGGTTAGGGTTAGGGTTAGGGTTAGGGTTAGGGTTAGGGTTAGGGTTAGGGTTAGGGTTAGGGTTAGGGTTAGGGTTAGGGTTAGGGTTAGGGTTAGGGTTAGGGTTAGGGTTAGGGTTAGGGTTAGGGTTAGGGTTAGGGTTAGGGTTAGGGTTAGGGTTAGGGTTAGGGTTAGGGTTAGGGTTAGGGTTAGGGTTAGGGTTAGGGTTAGGGTTAGGGTTAGGGTTAGGGTTAGGGTTAGGGTTAGGGTTAGGGTTAGGGTTAGGGTTAGGGTTAGGGTTAGGGTTAGGGTTAGGGTTAGGGTTAGGGTTAGGGTTAGGGTTAGGGTTAGGGTTAGGGTTAGGGTTAGGGTTAGGGTTAGGGTTAGGGTTAGGGTTAGGGTTAGGGTTAGGGTTAGGGTTAGGGTTAGGGTTAGGGTTAGGGTTAGGGTTAGGGTTAGGGTTAGGGTTAGGGTTAGGGTTAGGGTTAGGGTTAGGGTTAGGGTTAGGGTTAGGGTTAGGGTTAGGGTTAGGGTTAGGGTTAGGGTTAGGGTTAGGGTTAGGGTTAGGGTTAGGGTTAGGGTTAGGGTTAGGGTTAGGGTTAGGGTTAGGGTTAGGGTTAGGGTTAGGGTTAGGGTTAGGGTTAGGGTTAGGGTTAGGGTTAGGGTTAGGGTTAGGGTTAGGGTTAGGGTTAGGGTTAGGGTTAGGGTTAGGGTTAGGGTTAGGGTTAGGGTTAGGGTTAGGGTTAGGGTTAGGGTTAGGGTTAGGGTTAGGGTTAGGGTTAGGGTTAGGGTTAGGGTTAGGGTTAGGGTTAGGGTTAGGGTTAGGGTTAGGGTTAGGGTTAGGGTTAGGGTTAGGGTTAGGGTTAGGGTTAGGGTTAGGGTTAGGGTTAGGGTTAGGGTTAGGGTTAGGGTTAGGGTTAGGGTTAGGGTTAGGGTTAGGGTTAGGGTTAGGGTTAGGGTTAGGGTTAGGGTTAGGGTTAGGGTTAGGGTTAGGGTTAGGGTTAGGGTTAGGGTTAGGGTTAGGGTTAGGGTTAGGGTTAGGGTTAGGGTTAGGGTTAGGGTTAGGGTTAGGGTTAGGGTTAGGGTTAGGGTTAGGGTTAGGGTTAGGGTTAGGGTTAGGGTTAGGGTTAGGGTTAGGGTTAGGGTTAGGGTTAGGGTTAGGGTTAGGGTTAGGGTTAGGGTTAGGGTTAGGGTTAGGGTTAGGGTTAGGGTTAGGGTTAGGGTTAGGGTTAGGGTTAGGGTTAGGGTTAGGGTTAGGGTTAGGGTTAGGGTTAGGGTTAGGGTTAGGGTTAGGGTTAGGGTTAGGGTTAGGGTTAGGGTTAGGGTTAGGGTTAGGGTTAGGGTTAGGGTTAGGGTTAGGGTTAGGGTTAGGGTTAGGGTTAGGGTTAGGGTTAGGGTTAGGGTTAGGGTTAGGGTTAGGGTTAGGGTTAGGGTTAGGGTTAGGGTTAGGGTTAGGGTTAGGGTTAGGGTTAGGGTTAGGGTTAGGGTTAGGGTTAGGGTTAGGGTTAGGGTTAGGGTTAGGGTTAGGGTTAGGGTTAGGGTTAGGGTTAGGGTTAGGGTTAGGGTTAGGGTTAGGGTTAGGGTTAGGGTTAGGGTTAGGGTTAGGGTTAGGGTTAGGGTTAGGGTTAGGGTTAGGGTTAGGGTTAGGGTTAGGGTTAGGGTTAGGGTTAGGGTTAGGGTTAGGGTTAGGGTTAGGGTTAGGGTTAGGGTTAGGGTTAGGGTTAGGGTTAGGGTTAGGGTTAGGGTTAGGGTTAGGGTTAGGGTTAGGGTTAGGGTTAGGGTTAGGGTTAGGGTTAGGGTTAGGGTTAGGGTTAGGGTTAGGGTTAGGGTTAGGGTTAGGGTTAGGGTTAGGGTTAGGGTTAGGGTTAGGGTTAGGGTTAGGGTTAGGGTTAGGGTTAGGGTTAGGGTTAGGGTTAGGGTTAGGGTTAGGGTTAGGGTTAGGGTTAGGGTTAGGGTTAGGGTTAGGGTTAGGGTTAGGGTTAGGGTTAGGGTTAGGGTTAGGGTTAGGGTTAGGTTAGGGTTAGGGTTAGGGTTAGGGTTAGGGTTAGGGTTAGGGTTAGGGTTAGGGTTAGGGTTAGGGTTAGGGTTAGGGTTAGGGTTAGGGTTAGGGTTAGGGTTAGGGTTAGGGTTAGGGTTAGGGTTAGGGTTAGGGTTAGGGTTAGGGTTAGGGTTAGGGTTAGGGTTAGGGTTAGGGTTAGGGTTAGGGTTAGGGTTAGGGTTAGGGTTAGGGTTAGGGTTAGGGTTAGGGTTAGGGTTAGGGTTAGGGTTAGGGTTAGGGTTAGGGTTAGGGTTAGGGTTAGGGTTAGGGTTAGGGTTAGGGTTAGGGTTAGGGTTAGGGTTAGGGTTAGGGTTAGGGTTAGGGTTAGGGTTAGGGTTAGGGTTAGGGTTAGGGTTAGGGTTAGGGTTAGGGTTAGGGTTAGGGTTAGGGTTAGGGTTAGGGTTAGGGTTAGGGTTAGGGTTAGGGTTAGGGTTAGGGTTAGGGTTAGGGTTAGGGTTAGGGTTAGGGTTAGGGTTAGGGTTAGGGTTAGGGTTAGGGTTAGGGTTAGGGTTAGGGTTAGGGTTAGGGTTAGGGTTAGGGTTAGGGTTAGGGTTAGGGTTAGGGTTAGGGTTAGGGTTAGGGTTAGGGTTAGGGTTAGGGTTAGGGTTAGGGTTAGGGTTAGGGTTAGGGTTAGGGTTAGGGTTAGGGTTAGGGTTAGGGTTAGGGTTAGGGTTAGGGTTAGGGTTAGGGTTAGGGTTAGGGTTAGGGTTAGGGTTAGGGTTAGGGTTAGGGTTAGGGTTAGGGTTAGGGTTAGGGTTAGGGTTAGGGTTAGGGTTAGGGTTAGGGTTAGGGTTAGGGTTAGGGTTAGGGTTAGGGTTAGGGTTAGGGTTAGGGTTAGGGTTAGGGTTAGGGTTAGGGTTAGGGTTAGGGTTAGGGTTAGGGTTAGGGTTAGGGTTAGGGTTAGGGTTAGGGTTAGGGTTAGGGTTAGGGTTAGGGTTAGGGTTAGGGTTAGGGTTAGGGTTAGGGTTAGGGTTAGGGTTAGGGTTAGGGTTAGGGTTAGGGTTAGGGTTAGGGTTAGGGTTAGGGTTAGGGTTAGGGTTAGGGTTAGGGTTAGGGTTAGGGTTAGGGTTAGGGTTAGGGTTAGGGTTAGGGTTAGGGTTAGGGTTAGGGTTAGGGTTAGGGTTAGGGTTAGGGTTAGGGTTAGGGTTAGGGTTAGGGTTAGGGTTAGGGTTAGGGTTAGGGTTAGGGTTAGGGTTAGGGTTAGGGTTAGGGTTAGGGTTAGGGTTAGGGTTAGGGTTAGGGTTAGGGTTAGGGTTAGGGTTAGGGTTAGGGTTAGGGTTAGGGTTAGGGTTAGGGTTAGGGTTAGGGTTAGGGTTAGGGTTAGGGTTAGGGTTAGGGTTAGGGTTAGGGTTAGGGTTAGGGTTAGGGTTAGGGTTAGGGTTAGGGTTAGGGTTAGGGTTAGGGTTAGGGTTAGGGTTAGGGTTAGGGTTAGGGTTAGGGTTAGGGTTAGGGTTAGGGTTAGGGTTAGGGTTAGGGTTAGGGTTAGGGTTAGGGTTAGGGTTAGGGTTAGGGTTAGGGTTAGGGTTAGGGTTAGGGTTAGGGTTAGGGTTAGGGTTAGGGTTAGGGTTAGGGTTAGGGTTAGGGTTAGGGTTAGGGTTAGGGTTAGGGTTAGGGTTAGGGTTAGGGTTAGGGTTAGGGTTAGGGTTAGGGTTAGGGTTAGGGTTAGGGTTAGGGTTAGGGTTAGGGTTAGGGTTAGGGTTAGGGTTAGGGTTAGGGTTAGGGTTAGGGTTAGGGTTAGGGTTAGGGTTAGGGTTAGGGTTAGGGTTAGGGTTAGGGTTAGGGTTAGGGTTAGGGTTAGGGTTAGGGTTAGGGTTAGGGTTAGGGTTAGGGTTAGGGTTAGGGTTAGGGTTAGGGTTAGGGTTAGGGTTAGGGTTAGGGTTAGGGTTAGGGTTAGGGTTAGGGTTAGGGTTAGGGTTAGGGTTAGGGTTAGGGTTAGGGTTAGGGTTAGGGTTAGGGTTAGGGTTAGGGTTAGGGTTAGGGTTAGGGTTAGGGTTAGGGTTAGGGTTAGGGTTAGGGTTAGGGTTAGGGTTAGGGTTAGGGTTAGGGTTAGGGTTAGGGTTAGGGTTAGGGTTAGGGTTAGGGTTAGGGTTAGGGTTAGGGTTAGGGTTAGGGTTAGGGTTAGGGTTAGGGTTAGGGTTAGGGTTAGGGTTAGGGTTAGGGTTAGGGTTAGGGTTAGGGTTAGGGTTAGGGTTAGGGTTAGGGTTAGGGTTAGGGTTAGGGTTAGGGTTAGGGTTAGGGTTAGGGTTAGGGTTAGGGTTAGGGTTAGGGTTAGGGTTAGGGTTAGGGTTAGGGTTAGGGTTAGGGTTAGGGTTAGGGTTAGGGTTAGGGTTAGGGTTAGGGTTAGGGTTAGGGTTAGGGTTAGGGTTAGGGTTAGGGTTAGGGTTAGGGTTAGGGTTAGGGTTAGGGTTAGGGTTAGGGTTAGGGTTAGGGTTAGGGTTAGGGTTAGGGTTAGGGTTAGGGTTAGGGTTAGGGTTAGGGTTAGGGTTAGGGTTAGGGTTAGGGTTAGGGTTAGGGTTAGGGTTAGGGTTAGGGTTAGGGTTAGGGTTAGGGTTAGGGTTAGGGTTAGGGTTAGGGTTAGGGTTAGGGTTAGGGTTAGGGTTAGGGTTAGGGTTAGGGTTAGGGTTAGGGTTAGGGTTAGGGTTAGGGTTAGGGTTAGGGTTAGGGTTAGGGTTAGGGTTAGGGTTAGGGTTAGGGTTAGGGTTAGGGTTAGGGTTAGGGTTAGGGTTAGGGTTAGGGTTAGGGTTAGGGTTAGGGTTAGGGTTAGGGTTAGGGTTAGGGTTAGGGTTAGGGTTAGGGTTAGGGTTAGGGTTAGGGTTAGGGTTAGGGTTAGGGTTAGGGTTAGGGTTAGGGTTAGGGTTAGGGTTAGGGTTAGGGTTAGGGTTAGGGTTAGGGTTAGGGTTAGGGTTAGGGTTAGGGTTAGGGTTAGGGTTAGGGTTAGGGTTAGGGTTAGGGTTAGGGTTAGGGTTAGGGTTAGGGTTAGGGTTAGGGTTAGGGTTAGGGTTAGGGTTAGGGTTAGGGTTAGGGTTAGGGTTAGGGTTAGGGTTAGGGTTAGGGTTAGGGTTAGGGTTAGGGTTAGGGTTAGGGTTAGGGTTAGGGTTAGGGTTAGGGTTAGGGTTAGGGTTAGGGTTAGGGTTAGGGTTAGGGTTAGGGTTAGGGTTAGGGTTAGGGTTAGGGTTAGGGTTAGGGTTAGGGTTAGGGTTAGGGTTAGGGTTAGGGTTAGGGTTAGGGTTAGGGTTAGGGTTAGGGTTAGGGTTAGGGTTAGGGTTAGGGTTAGGGTTAGGGTTAGGGTTAGGGTTAGGGTTAGGGTTAGGGTTAGGGTTAGGGTTAGGGTTAGGGTTAGGGTTAGGGTTAGGGTTAGGGTTAGGGTTAGGGTTAGGGTTAGGGTTAGGGTTAGGGTTAGGGTTAGGGTTAGGGTTAGGGTTAGGGTTAGGGTTAGGGTTAGGGTTAGGGTTAGGGTTAGGGTTAGGGTTAGGGTTAGGGTTAGGGTTAGGGTTAGGGTTAGGGTTAGGGTTAGGGTTAGGGTTAGGGTTAGGGTTAGGGTTAGGGTTAGGGTTAGGGTTAGGGTTAGGGTTAGGGTTAGGGTTAGGGTTAGGGTTAGGGTTAGGGTTAGGGTTAGGGTTAGGGTTAGGGTTAGGGTTAGGGTTAGGGTTAGGGTTAGGGTTAGGGTTAGGGTTAGGGTTAGGGTTAGGGTTAGGGTTAGGGTTAGGGTTAGGGTTAGGGTTAGGGTTAGGGTTAGGGTTAGGGTTAGGGTTAGGGTTAGGGTTAGGGTTAGGGTTAGGGTTAGGGTTAGGGTTAGGGTTAGGGTTAGGGTTAGGGTTAGGGTTAGGGTTAGGGTTAGGGTTAGGGTTAGGGTTAGGGTTAGGGTTAGGGTTAGGGTTAGGGTTAGGGTTAGGGTTAGGGTTAGGGTTAGGGTTAGGGTTAGGGTTAGGGTTAGGGTTAGGGTTAGGGTTAGGGTTAGGGTTAGGGTTAGGGTTAGGGTTAGGGTTAGGGTTAGGGTTAGGGTTAGGGTTAGGGTTAGGGTTAGGGTTAGGGTTAGGGTTAGGGTTAGGGTTAGGGTTAGGGTTAGGGTTAGGGTTAGGGTTAGGGTTAGGGTTAGGGTTAGGGTTAGGGTTAGGGTTAGGGTTAGGGTTAGGGTTAGGGTTAGGGTTAGGGTTAGGGTTAGGGTTAGGGTTAGGGTTAGGGTTAGGGTTAGGGTTAGGGTTAGGGTTAGGGTTAGGGTTAGGGTTAGGGTTAGGGTTAGGGTTAGGGTTAGGGTTAGGGTTAGGGTTAGGGTTAGGGTTAGGGTTAGGGTTAGGGTTAGGGTTAGGGTTAGGGTTAGGGTTAGGGTTAGGGTTAGGGTTAGGGTTAGGGTTAGGGTTAGGGTTAGGGTTAGGGTTAGGGTTAGGGTTAGGGTTAGGGTTAGGGTTAGGGTTAGGGTTAGGGTTAGGGTTAGGGTTAGGGTTAGGGTTAGGGTTAGGGTTAGGGTTAGGGTTAGGGTTAGGGTTAGGGTTAGGGTTAGGGTTAGGGTTAGGGTTAGGGTTAGGGTTAGGGTTAGGGTTAGGGTTAGGGTTAGGGTTAGGGTTAGGGTTAGGGTTAGGGTTAGGGTTAGGGTTAGGGTTAGGGTTAGGGTTAGGGTTAGGGTTAGGGTTAGGGTTAGGGTTAGGGTTAGGGTTAGGGTTAGGGTTAGGGTTAGGGTTAGGGTTAGGGTTAGGGTTAGGGTTAGGGTTAGGGTTAGGGTTAGGGTTAGGGTTAGGGTTAGGGTTAGGGTTAGGGTTAGGGTTAGGGTTAGGGTTAGGGTTAGGGTTAGGGTTAGGGTTAGGGTTAGGGTTAGGGTTAGGGTTAGGGTTAGGGTTAGGGTTAGGGTTAGGGTTAGGGTTAGGGTTAGGGTTAGGGTTAGGGTTAGGGTTAGGGTTAGGGTTAGGGTTAGGGTTAGGGTTAGGGTTAGGGTTAGGGTTAGGGTTAGGGTTAGGGTTAGGGTTAGGGTTAGGGTTAGGGTTAGGGTTAGGGTTAGGGTTAGGGTTAGGGTTAGGGTTAGGGTTAGGGTTAGGGTTAGGGTTAGGGTTAGGGTTAGGGTTAGGGTTAGGGTTAGGGTTAGGGTTAGGGTTAGGGTTAGGGTTAGGGTTAGGGTTAGGGTTAGGGTTAGGGTTAGGGTTAGGGTTAGGGTTAGGGTTAGGGTTAGGGTTAGGGTTAGGGTTAGGGTTAGGGTTAGGGTTAGGGTTAGGGTTAGGGTTAGGGTTAGGGTTAGGGTTAGGGTTAGGGTTAGGGTTAGGGTTAGGGTTAGGGTTAGGGTTAGGGTTAGGGTTAGGGTTAGGGTTAGGGTTAGGGTTAGGGTTAGGGTTAGGGTTAGGGTTAGGGTTAGGGTTAGGGTTAGGGTTAGGGTTAGGGTTAGGGTTAGGGTTAGGGTTAGGGTTAGGGTTAGGGTTAGGGTTAGGGTTAGGGTTAGGGTTAGGGTTAGGGTTAGGGTTAGGGTTAGGGTTAGGGTTAGGGTTAGGGTTAGGGTTAGGGTTAGGGTTAGGGTTAGGGTTAGGGTTAGGGTTAGGGTTAGGGTTAGGGTTAGGGTTAGGGTTAGGGTTAGGGTTAGGGTTAGGGTTAGGGTTAGGGTTAGGGTTAGGGTTAGGGTTAGGGTTAGGGTTAGGGTTAGGGTTAGGGTTAGGGTTAGGGTTAGGGTTAGGGTTAGGGTTAGGGTTAGGGTTAGGGTTAGGGTTAGGGTTAGGGTTAGGGTTAGGGTTAGGGTTAGGGTTAGGGTTAGGGTTAGGGTTAGGGTTAGGGTTAGGGTTAGGGTTAGGGTTAGGGTTAGGGTTAGGGTTAGGGTTAGGGTTAGGGTTAGGGTTAGGGTTAGGGTTAGGGTTAGGGTTAGGGTTAGGGTTAGGGTTAGGGTTAGGGTTAGGGTTAGGGTTAGGGTTAGGGTTAGGGTTAGGGTTAGGGTTAGGGTTAGGGTTAGGGTTAGGGTTAGGGTTAGGGTTAGGGTTAGGGTTAGGGTTAGGGTTAGGGTTAGGGTTAGGGTTAGGGTTAGGGTTAGGGTTAGGGTTAGGGTTAGGGTTAGGGTTAGGGTTAGGGTTAGGGTTAGGGTTAGGGTTAGGGTTAGGGTTAGGGTTAGGGTTAGGGTTAGGGTTAGGGTTAGGGTTAGGGTTAGGGTTAGGGTTAGGGTTAGGGTTAGGGTTAGGGTTAGGGTTAGGGTTAGGGTTAGGGTTAGGGTTAGGGTTAGGGTTAGGGTTAGGGTTAGGGTTAGGGTTAGGGTTAGGGTTAGGGTTAGGGTTAGGGTTAGGGTTAGGGTTAGGGTTAGGGTTAGGGTTAGGGTTAGGGTTAGGGTTAGGGTTAGGGTTAGGGTTAGGGTTAGGGTTAGGGTTAGGGTTAGGGTTAGGGTTAGGGTTAGGGTTAGGGTTAGGGTTAGGGTTAGGGTTAGGGTTAGGGTTAGGGTTAGGGTTAGGGTTAGGGTTAGGGTTAGGGTTAGGGTTAGGGTTAGGGTTAGGGTTAGGGTTAGGGTTAGGGTTAGGGTTAGGGTTAGGGTTAGGGTTAGGGTTAGGGTTAGGGTTAGGGTTAGGGTTAGGGTTAGGGTTAGGGTTAGGGTTAGGGTTAGGGTTAGGGTTAGGGTTAGGGTTAGGGTTAGGGTTAGGGTTAGGGTTAGGGTTAGGGTTAGGGTTAGGGTTAGGGTTAGGGTTAGGGTTAGGGTTAGGGTTAGGGTTAGGGTTAGGGTTAGGGTTAGGGTTAGGGTTAGGGTTAGGGTTAGGGTTAGGGTTAGGGTTAGGGTTAGGGTTAGGGTTAGGGTTAGGGTTAGGGTTAGGGTTAGGGTTAGGGTTAGGGTTAGGGTTAGGGTTAGGGTTAGGGTTAGGGTTAGGGTTAGGGTTAGGGTTAGGGTTAGGGTTAGGGTTAGGGTTAGGGTTAGGGTTAGGGTTAGGGTTAGGGTTAGGGTTAGGGTTAGGGTTAGGGTTAGGGTTAGGGTTAGGGTTAGGGTTAGGGTTAGGGTTAGGGTTAGGGTTAGGGTTAGGGTTAGGGTTAGGGTTAGGGTTAGGGTTAGGGTTAGGGTTAGGGTTAGGGTTAGGGTTAGGGTTAGGGTTAGGGTTAGGGTTAGGGTTAGGGTTAGGGTTAGGGTTAGGGTTAGGGTTAGGGTTAGGGTTAGGGTTAGGGTTAGGGTTAGGGTTAGGGTTAGGGTTAGGGTTAGGGTTAGGGTTAGGGTTAGGGTTAGGGTTAGGGTTAGGGTTAGGGTTAGGGTTAGGGTTAGGGTTAGGGTTAGGGTTAGGGTTAGGGTTAGGGTTAGGGTTAGGGTTAGGGTTAGGGTTAGGGTTAGGGTTAGGGTTAGGGTTAGGGTTAGGGTTAGGGTTAGGGTTAGGGTTAGGGTTAGGGTTAGGGTTAGGGTTAGGGTTAGGGTTAGGGTTAGGGTTAGGGTTAGGGTTAGGGTTAGGGTTAGGGTTAGGGTTAGGGTTAGGGTTAGGGTTAGGGTTAGGGTTAGGGTTAGGGTTAGGGTTAGGGTTAGGGTTAGGGTTAGGGTTAGGGTTAGGGTTAGGGTTAGGGTTAGGGTTAGGGTTAGGGTTAGGGTTAGGGTTAGGGTTAGGGTTAGGGTTAGGGTTAGGGTTAGGGTTAGGGTTAGGGTTAGGGTTAGGGTTAGGGTTAGGGTTAGGGTTAGGGTTAGGGTTAGGGTTAGGGTTAGGGTTAGGGTTAGGGTTAGGGTTAGGGTTAGGGTTAGGGTTAGGGTTAGGGTTAGGGTTAGGGTTAGGGTTAGGGTTAGGGTTAGGGTTAGGGTTAGGGTTAGGGTTAGGGTTAGGGTTAGGGTTAGGGTTAGGGTTAGGGTTAGGGTTAGGGTTAGGGTTAGGGTTAGGGTTAGGGTTAGGGTTAGGGTTAGGGTTAGGGTTAGGGTTAGGGTTAGGGTTAGGGTTAGGGTTAGGGTTAGGGTTAGGGTTAGGGTTAGGGTTAGGGTTAGGGTTAGGGTTAGGGTTAGGGTTAGGGTTAGGGTTAGGGTTAGGGTTAGGGTTAGGGTTAGGGTTAGGGTTAGGGTTAGGGTTAGGGTTAGGGTTAGGGTTAGGGTTAGGGTTAGGGTTAGGGTTAGGGTTAGGGTTAGGGTTAGGGTTAGGGTTAGGGTTAGGGTTAGGGTTAGGGTTAGGGTTAGGGTTAGGGTTAGGGTTAGGGTTAGGGTTAGGGTTAGGGTTAGGGTTAGGGTTAGGGTTAGGGTTAGGGTTAGGGTTAGGGTTAGGGTTAGGGTTAGGGTTAGGGTTAGGGTTAGGGTTAGGGTTAGGGTTAGGGTTAGGGTTAGGGTTAGGGTTAGGGTTAGGGTTAGGGTTAGGGTTAGGGTTAGGGTTAGGGTTAGGGTTAGGGTTAGGGTTAGGGTTAGGGTTAGGGTTAGGGTTAGGGTTAGGGTTAGGGTTAGGGTTAGGGTTAGGGTTAGGGTTAGGGTTAGGGTTAGGGTTAGGGTTAGGGTTAGGGTTAGGGTTAGGGTTAGGGTTAGGGTTAGGGTTAGGGTTAGGGTTAGGGTTAGGGTTAGGGTTAGGGTTAGGGTTAGGGTTAGGGTTAGGGTTAGGGTTAGGGTTAGGGTTAGGGTTAGGGTTAGGGTTAGGGTTAGGGTTAGGGTTAGGGTTAGGGTTAGGGTTAGGGTTAGGGTTAGGGTTAGGGTTAGGGTTAGGGTTAGGGTTAGGGTTAGGGTTAGGGTTAGGGTTAGGGTTAGGGTTAGGGTTAGGGTTAGGGTTAGGGTTAGGGTTAGGGTTAGGGTTAGGGTTAGGGTTAGGGTTAGGGTTAGGGTTAGGGTTAGGGTTAGGGTTAGGGTTAGGGTTAGGGTTAGGGTTAGGGTTAGGGTTAGGGTTAGGGTTAGGGTTAGGGT
>JANXHW010000014.1:0-147500 GCA_026170595.1 Plestiodon gilberti rubricaudatus
AGGTTTGAGCCTATTGGCTTTTTCCTCGGTGGACAAGTGTCCGGCTCTTTCAAACGATAATCAAAAACATCTTAGATGTCATCTCAGAGTAACGGCTTGAGGGTGCCAATGTCAGACGGAAATGGTTTCTCCATTGTTTGGACTGTATTCTCCAAATGTTGGTGCATGCATTGTTTGTTTTTTTTGTGGGGGGGGCAGTGCTTCATGTCTCAGAAAAATGCAGGGGCTCGCACAATCCCTGGTCCTGCCCTCTGCCTTGAACAGAAGTGGTGCTCTTTGTCTCTCGCCGGGTGGGGTCGGGGGGCAGCTCCCTGAGAGGTGAGGCAAACGTGCCCTGTCTGTGATCGGACAAATGTTCTTCATGACCTCATATTATTCCATGACTGTTTCTTCATAGAGGGGATGTGTCAAGGGGGGGGGGGAGGTGGCCAGGGCTGGTGGGGCTCCTGAACTGGCCCTTGCTGGAACCTCGAAGGGTTCCTGCAAAGGGATGTCTCAGCCTGTGCTGCTGGTATGTTGGAGACGTCTTGGAGGGGCGTGCTGCTGACCGCAGAGTTGTGGCGTGGGCTCAACCGGGACTGGATCCCACCGTCCTTGCATTGCCTTTTTTCTTCCCCGCTTTCAGGTAGTTACGTCAGACTTCACCTCAGGGTCGACTGCCCAAGAAGGCTGATGCTGCTGTCTGTGGACGACGATACAAGGTAATGAACGCGCCCAGGGAGACAGTGTGGCAGTGGGTGGGAGGCGCTTGGACCCAGAGCAGCAGCCTGCAGCGCTGACAAAGACCAGCTCATGCCCAGCCCCGTTGTGAGGCCCTGGCACGTCCTGTGACCCTGCGGCCCCTCCTGCCCGCAGCCCACGTGCCAGCGTGCCCAGGGTGGCCGGGGCGCTGCACAGCCCCTGCCAGGCTTATCATACGGTCGGTTTCCCTAGAGCATCCTTCGTGCTGAGCAAGTAGTGGGTTGGAGGCTTTTTTGTGTGTGTGTGTTTTTTAGCCCCAGCTGGCTCCAGCAAAGGTGGGGATTCAAGGTTCAGGTTGTTAGCGCAGGAGTGAAAGCAGAGGTCACAGTGATGCTCTGCAAAAAGGTGGGGGCTGCTTTGGGGCTGGGCAGGGAGGGAGGGGTCCCTGCCTTGTGTCATGGCGACATCTTTTTCTTTCAGTGATTGGCAGCTCAGCGGTTCTTGTGCCGACAGACACTGTGAGCTTCTGGTAAGTATCTGGGGACTTGAGGGGCTTCTGGATCTGACCTTACTCAGCCCCCTTTCCCTTAAGTTTGGAGGGTCAAAAATATCTTTGTTCAGATACTGCCTCCAGGAATGTCCAACACCCAGAGTGAACGGTGAAAGGAGTTGTGCCCACGGCTATCCTGGGTTCATCATTATTATTTAAAAGATTTCTGTCCCGCTTTTCAAACCAGAGGTTTCCCAAGACAGCTAACATTCCGATCCCATCCAAAAATATCAAGACAAGAAAAACACATCAGGAAAAGAAAGTGCAAAAACAAGCAAAAAACAGATCAGTTAAAAGTCTTGTGGGACAAACATGCTCTTTCCCTCCTCCTTAAAAGGATCTCCCCAGGGAAAGTGTTCCGTAACTGTGGTGCCACCACAGAGCAGGCCCTGAACGTGAGACTGAAGGGCTGTTCACACGTTCAGCTGTACCTGAGCTATACACTCAGTGTTTGTTTGTACCTTGGTACGTACAGTTATTTGCATGTTGCATTCAGTGCAGCTCCTGTCTGTGTACAGAATACAAGCATTGTTGATTGATCCAGGTACTGATGTTCTGGCAGCCCAGAGAGTCAGGTTGGTGAGCTGGTCCCAGGTAATGCTGGGCTTTAAAGGTGAAGACCGGCACTTTGAACTGGGCCTGGAAGCCAACTGGTCACCAGTGCAGCTGGGGCAGGAGGGGTGTCCTGCTTCCTTACCACTCTGCTCCAACAAGCACTCCGAGGGTGGCTCCCTGCACCAGTTGCAGCTCCTGAACCGACTTCTGGGGCAGCCCCACGAAAGCGCATTGCAGCCGTCCAGCCGTCCGTGCGCCAGCCAGGGCCTCCCCTTTTGACCACTGCTGCCATTCAGGGAGATGAAGGCTCCCTGCCTCTGGTTTGGGGCAAGCTCTAAGTCCCTAGAGATGGAAACAGGCAGCTCCTTGCGTCCACTTCATCTTAATATGCAATTTGCAAGTGCTGCTGACTTTCCTTGCAACATTAGTTGGCAATGGTCTTTTTATGCCTCATTTCCACTGACTGGATGGAGACTCATGATGATTTTGGGCAAGCTCTCTGGGTCCTGAGCGGTGGAAATCCCCCCCCCCGAATTGACCAATAGTGAGATTTGTACAGTTGTGCCTGGCATGTGGGGTGCGTCGTGTGCCTCCTATGATGTAGCAATTGGTGAAATCAGGTAATTCAGATGAGGAGCGAAGGGAGAGGTGTCTGCACGTGGTCCTGTGATAAACAACTGTCTGCTCTCTTCTCTGGATTGGCTTTGGCAGTTTCTTTGCTTGATTTTACTGTATATAAAATCCATTTTCTGATCACATGTTAAAAAATAAGCCAAACGTTCATCGAAAGATCTAAACCGGGGGGTTCTCAACCCCAGTGGCACGGCATAACCACCTCCCAGGTGGCTGCTGTGCCGCATACCACCAGAAGTGAGTGCCGACGATGTTGCTATTGGCACTGACTTCCGGGTTTTTGCTGTTCCGGAGGGCTGGTAAGGGAAGCTGCGGAGGCAAGAGCGGGCGGGAGGCCTTTTCCTGCCCTGGAAAGCCGCGTGCTCAGGGTCGGCAGGCCCGGTTCCTATTCTGGACAAAGAAAGGTGCGATTGAGGGAGGGCCACAAACTGCCCACGTTCAGAACATGTTTGAAGAAACAGCGCCAGTAGGCCAATGGTGGGAAACTGTGTGGGGAGGAAGGGGGGTTGTGTTTCCCGCCCTGATTGCAGCCGCCGCCCCCCCGCATACTTTTTAAACGGAAAATTAATTGGCTTTCAGTGGAAGCTTTCCCCCCCCCAAAAAAAAAGAGAGTGTGCTGGGAGAGGGGGTTGTGTGATCAAGCTGAGAGTCAGGATGGGGGCAAAGCCCTCCCCCACACTGTGATGTCACCCCACTCTGGTGCATTATTTAGGCAACAACCCCCCCAAACAGAGAGCCACATTACACATTGGCAGTAACATCTGACTGGGCCCTTTGCTAACTTGATGTGTTTTCCTTTCATTTTTGAATGGACGTTTTGACAAGGAAGGTGATCCTTTTTAAAATAACTAGAGTCTAATACAGTGGTTCTCAAACTTTTTAGCACCGGGACCCACTTTTTAAAATGACACACCTGGGACCCACCAGAAATCAGGTCGCGACCCACCAAGTGGGTCCCGATCCACAGTTTGAGAAACACTGGTCTAACGGGTAAAAAGCCATGTCAAAAAAATATAAGATATCAATAAAAACAAGTATACCCAGTATTCCATGTAGAAAAAACTGTATTTGTTAAAAACCCAACACACAAATAAACACATTTAAAAACCAGAATGTAAACCTGTGTTTTTTTGCTGCTGGCCATGAAAACTTGAAATCGTATTTAAGGTGATCTTTGTGTTCTCTGTATCAGAAGGATAATGGCCCCCTGTATGAGGAAGATCTGGAATGACTTCTTCCGATGACAGTTATAACTGGCATCCAGGGGTAGCCTGCCTCTGAATGTGGAGGTTCCACCAACAAAGCCCTCATGCCCTTAACGTGCGTCTGGAATGTTTGCTGTGGTTAAGATGGTCCAGCTATAATGAACAAACAGTACTGCTTGAGATAAGATCCAAAACGTTCATGGCCAGCAATAACATAGGTAGAACGAATCAAGGTCGCGGTGGGGTTAAAAGCCATGTCTGCAATAAAAAACTTGATAATTAAAAAAGTACTGCTTGGTTTCAATCCCTCTTGTGACCTAAAAGGGTTTAGCAGGAGGCAGATCAGGTCCACATTAATTAATCTGGAGTAACTACCCCCCTTCCCTTGTATGTTGCAGTCATGATGACAACAGTATTTCTTGCTTGCATTCCCCATAATAAGCCTAGAGAATCAGCTGGGGAGGGGGACACGACGACATGCTGCCTGTCTGAATTCTCCTCCCAGGCTTTCTTGGTGCTTGAACGGTTTTCTTTTTCTTTTTCTAGCGCCCTGAACTGGAGACACTCTTTGGGCTGCATTTGCTGTGCAGGGACTTGATCAATAGTAAGTCTTGTCCAGGAGCCTGTTTTGTCCCTGCTGCAACTCAGGCAGTTGCACAGGTCCTTTGGCCCTCCTGGAAGAGGGCTTCCTTCTCTGCGAAAATGATTCCTGCCCCTGTGGTCAGCAGCAGCAGACTGGGGAGGGGCTGGGCCTCTCTGTGGAAGGTGCCAGGAGTCTTCGGACACCTGGAGTGGGACCCAGCTTGCCAGAAAGGAAGGGGAGCTGCTCTTCAGTGCCCCCAGTGAGGCTGGCCAGGGCTACCAGCTGACCACCCAAGTGGGAGCCTCTCACTTGCTCCTTTGGCTACAGCTGCCCAGAGGTTTCGGCTGGCTAGCCCCCTGGTGCGCCTTGGTGGGGGAGCCAGTTAGTGCTGGTAGGCAAAACCGTGAGGAGGAGGAGCCCCTTCCACAGGGTGGCGGTCTGGGTGTGCAGCGGCTTTCAGCAGGAGCTTTGTGACGATGGTGGTGGCGGCTGATAGTTTTTGGGTTCCCATTTTCTTCTCCAGAACAATTGAGCACTGGACTCCGCTGGCCTCTGTTCAGAGCCTATAGCTGTGACACCTGCTCTGACACCATCTGCATCAAGGTGAGGAGGAGATGGACGTTGACTTGCCTGGGCAGCACAGAATGGAGTCGGTCGGCCAGGGGAGATACTGCATGGTCAGAATGGACGCAGAAGAGCCCTGCTGGCGAAACCAAGGCCCATCTCATCCAGCACCCTGGATCCCAACGTGTCCAGCCAGCTTTGGAGGAGCTTCCGAGCTGCAGGGTGTGAAGGCGACAGTCCCTCCCCTGCAGCTGCTTCCCCAGCCACTGGCATTCAGTGGCACATGATGTCTCTGAACATGTGCAGAACTGCTATGACCCAGGGCCTCGCTAGACCCTCCATGCATGTGTCTACTTCCCTTTTAAAGCCCTCTAAGCTACTGGCCACCACCGCAGATTCTGGCAGCGAATTCCGTATGTTCATAGTGCGTTGTGTGAAGTAATCCGTTCCGTGAGTCCACGCCAAGGCTTCAACACAGCAGGGCAGGTGGAAGGTCTTCAGGACCCTGGACAGGTCCTGGCGAGGAGGCAGCTCCTTCTCCCAAGGGCTGATGATGACAACTAAGCCCTTCTATACTGTACTCCCAGGGCCTGGCGCTCCCCACGGGCCCTTGCTGGGGAGGCGTCCAGAGCCGCCCTCTGGCCTGGAGCTCGACCCTCCGGCGCCTCTGCCAGGTGCACCGTCTGCGATGGTGAATAGGCTCAGGGACGTGAGCCCCTGGGTGCTAGCTAGCTTCCCAGAGCCTCTAGTCTCCAGCTCAGTGGTTTCTGCTTGCTGGTCTTGGGCCCCAATGCAGGGCCTCTGCTACCTGAGCTTCTGGCCCTGAGCTCGTCCTCGTCCTGCTGATCACTGCTAGAGTCCTGGCTCCTCGCACACGGAGGGCCTCTTCAGCTGCTGCAGATCCCGACTACATACCGTATTGGCCCGAGTATAAAACACACTCCCCCCCCAATTTAACTTTTTAAACTACACTTTCACATACACTTTCATCCCCCCTCCCCAGGCAATGAATGGTTTAGGCTGCAATCCTGTGCACACTTTCCTGAGAGTAAGCTCCATTGAGAACAGTAGGACTTGCTTCTGAGTAGACATGCACAGGATTGCACTGTTTAAATCACTGGCATATATTTAATGCCAGAGATTTAATTAAAGTTTTTTAATAGCACCAAACTTTAAGGGTGCGACTTATAATCAGGTGCGTCTTATACTCGGGACAATAGGTTCTTCTTTTGTGAGGGATCTTTTCTCCTGCAGGGCCCAAGAG
The DNA here is from genome assembly GCA_026170595.1 of Plestiodon gilberti rubricaudatus. Taxonomy (NCBI): domain Eukaryota; kingdom Metazoa; phylum Chordata; class Lepidosauria; order Squamata; family Scincidae; genus Plestiodon; species Plestiodon gilberti. Next base: position 6,036 of record JANXHW010000014.1, read on the forward strand.
CCTGTTTCCCTGTGGAGAGCGCCTCATGTTGGTTAGAGGAGAGGGGGGCATTCAGAGTTTGTGCCACCTCAGGTGCCAGAACGTCCTGGGGGGGGGGGCAGTCCTGCTGAGTCAGTCAATCATTGCCCTCTCCTCTCTTTCTCTCTCTCTCTCTCCCTCTCTTAGGACACCTTTTACTGGCCCTGCAGAATCCATTATCCAATGCTTTAAGTCATCCGAGAACGAAGGGAAGAGAACGAGAAAGCTTCCCGAGTGGTGGAAGTCCAAGACTGTTGTTGCCTCATTTTGCTGCTTAGCATTTGCTGGGAAAGAAGCAAGAAGGACAGTAGTCATTTCTTTGGGTTCTCTGTCATGTGACAGATTTGATCACACGACGGCATCTTTGCTGTAACACACAATGGCGTCTTTGCTGCATTTTGTCTAGAAATAGCCATGCTGTCATAAGGGGTGATGATTTTCAGGGTTTAGGTGCATTAAAGGAGCAGCTTGACTTTCATTCAAGATGTGTTGTGCTGCATTGCAGGTCTTCTCTGATTCCTCGTTCGGCTGGCTCCTTCAGGGGTTCACCTGTGGACAGTCCCGGTGTCTTTTGTTCCTCGGTTGCTGCTGCCACACCAGCTGTTGAGACTGGAATGTTGAGTCCTTCGTTTTTGCAGAGAATCCACCAGACAACCCCTTTGACAACCCCTCGCAGGCCAGTGTTTTGTCTGCTGTTCTCTGCTGGCCCCTTTTCAGACAATTTGTGGCACCTTTAAACATTGAGAACACACATGTTTGATGCCAGCCAGTGTAGACCAGCAAAGCATCGCAGAGGCTTTTCAGGGCTCCCCTTCGTTGTCCAGTAGTTGCCTCCCTGTGGCTTCTGCCCCTATTCTTGTTTTCTGTTCAGAGCTTCTGCTGGACCTGGATGGAAACCATGTGGGGATTTAAGGAGGCTGAGAGGTGAAAGGGGGGGGAGGGGATGTTGGTGGAGGGCTCTGGCTAGAGGTGAAAAGGTGGAGGTGTGAGGGGAGGATGCTCGTGGGATGGCTATGAATGTGGTTGATGCAAGCTCACCTTTGTATGAGAGAGGCATGAGAGAGCTGGCAGACCAGGCCTCCAAGTTGCCACATGCCACCCATGCGCCATGCCCACACCCTGCAGCATAGGCATCATTGCAGGAATAAAGCTGACCACCCCTTCTTGTGCATGAAACCCTCCATCGTGCCGGGATCGCCTTGGTGTGCAATCCATGCTCCTTTGCTTTCCTCTTTCTTATATTCTTCAGACCAGACTACCGCTGACTGAACTCTCTGTGCTATAAAAATTAAATCGAGTCAGGCTCCAGAAAGGGTCAGTGAGTCCCCCAAATTGCTTCCATGCCAGCCCTCCGGCCGCTTTGTGATCCTCATTGGCAGGCCAGGGACCAGGAACGTGGGCATTTTCTGCCTGGGCCCAGAGGCGTCGCTGGAGGGGGGGGCGGTACTGTAAGTTCCGCACCGTTCTAATCTCCATTTATTCCCCGGTATGAGGTGGCCCCGCCCCCTCACCGTCGGAGCCATTCCGTGTGGCAAAGGCAACGGACAAGAGACTCCCTGCCCATTGCCTTCGCCGCATGGAATGGCTCCGACGGCGAAGGGGCGGGGCCACCTCATACCGGGGAGTAAACGGGGATTAGAATGGTGCGGAACTTACAGTACCGCCCCCCCTCCAGTAACGCCTCTGGCTGGCCCTCTGTCGGTCCTCTTGGCTCAGGGTGGGGGGAGGCAGCTCCTCTCTCGCCTACCTTGGCTGCTGCTCCAGCTGGTCTTCTGCTATTGCAACACAAAGTTCTCCACCCCACGGCGCTGCCTTCTGCAGCTCCAGTGTGGAGAACAGCACCAATTTGGTCCCTGCATAGAGTGCACAGTGAGAGCCCTGCAGGCACAGCATGACTGTTGTGTGGGGACAAGCTGGCCAGGGACCCTGTTGCACACAGGGAACAGGAGTGCATTGAGAGCAGGTCCTTTGTGTGCATGTAAACTGAAGCCCTCAGTTTTCCCTGTTCCATTTGAGGAATTCAAGCTTAGGGTTCCTGTCCCCTCATATGGCTTCCATATGAGCCCCTTCTGAGGCCCTGCTCAGGGTGCTTAATCTTCTGGGGTGCAGTGGGTAGCGATGTGGAGCAGGGCCTTCTCCACTGTAGCCCCTGACCCTATTTAGAACTCCTGAAACCATCATTGCTTGCATTCCTGACCCCCATTGCATGAAACACTGTGCTCAAGCGGATTCAGTCAGTGAACTGAAGGGTGGTTTGCATGAACCTCCCCCCACCATGCAGTTATGCAGTGGCTGGAGACCATGGCAGGTGGGGGCTGGGGGGGGGGGCTCATCCAGACAGGCCCCTTTTCATTTTCTTTCGCACTGAACGGAACCTGCTTTGATCGTTGATGCTACTGGCTGAGCTTGTTTTATGATGTCCTGTTTTAAATTAGAACGGCCCTGTTTCCCCCCAAAACGTGTTGCTAATGGTGTTTCTTTTAAAATGCCATTAGTTAGCTGCTTTGAGAGTATTTGACGGAGAAGCGTAGAAGTGAAGAAAGGACTACAAAGTGGTTGCTGCCGCAAGGCCGGCCTCTCTCTTCTCGGAGGGCTCCTGCTAGCAGCAGCCGCTCCGCTGCTTTTAAACAAGTGCTGCAGCTCTCTCTGTCTGGCACTTCCCCCCCCCCCCCCCCTTTCCACACTTCGACTGACTCCGCTAAGTGGCACCAGTTCCCTGCAGGCCGCGCTTTCCTTTGATGCCGAGACTTCCTTGCCGGGCAGCACGCTTGAAAAACCGCTTTGCTTGGATCCAGAAGTCTCACCAAAAGCCTGATGGAGACTTTGATGTTGGAGTGAGGACGTTCAAAGCTCTCCCTCTCCCGCCCGCGCACTGTGAGCAACCGGAGGCAGAAGAAAGGAGAGGCGGCTCTGCTCTTTCGCAGGCTTGGCTGCAGCAGCAGAACAGAGAGATTTTATTTATTTTAAAAAAATTATATACCCCACCTTATCCTATGCCAGCGAAGGCAAATGCCCAAGGCGGCTTACCACAAAAATTAAAATACATAATTTAAATAATACATACAATAAGTTTAAACAATACATAACTAAATTTAAAAACAATAAAATCCACTGGGGGATCCACTTTCTTGTGTCTCCATCCCCACTAAGGCCGGAACTACATTACAAGTGTTGCGGAGATTCTGACAGCATTTCGGAAGCAAGCGGAGCAGCTGCGACCTCCGCAATGCCGGCGTGTACCTCAAGGTGGAAACCCATCTTTTGAGGGGGCGGGTTCGCGGAGCTACTGCAGCCTACCAATCGGAGGAGAGGGGGAGGAGAGTGGCTGCATGCCAATCAGAACTACCTCCAATCACCGTGGAGGTTATATTCCAAGGCTTATTCCCAGAGGAAAACACAGGACGAGGAGAGAGAAAACCAGAATGGTGGGAAATACTCAAAATAGCCCAAACTCCTGCTGGGATAATGATATTATCGATGTATGCTGTATGCTAGGAGAGCAAGGAGGGCACCGAACTTCCAAAATTAGAAACTTGAGAGAGGAAAAGGCGCTGGGGTCACAGACGGTCACAGACAAGGCTGCAAGGTTTTGGCCAATCGGAGTGCGCTTGTGTTTAACCAATCGCAGCTGCGCTTTCTTAAGAAGGCGGGACAGCAGGAGGGACAACAGGCGGGAAGACACTCCCCAGCTCCAAGCGCGGAGGCAGAAGCAGGGGCAGGGCCTCCGCGTGTAATGTAGTTCCGGCCTTAGTTCCCAGGTTGTGGGGATGAAGATACTGTTTCTGCACTTTGGGTGGGGAAAGGGAAAGAGGCACTGCAGCCCCCCAGGCAAAGGAGCCCTTTGGGACACAAGGCTGGTTCTCTCCTCCTAGGAGACAAGTGGGGAGAAACCCTGCCAGCAGCAGCCCCTTCACTTTCTCCCTCCTCCCTACACCTGGATTATGAGGGGGAAGCGAGGGGTAGCATCTGGGGTTGGCCAGGTTGGCCCGCCCCCTGAGGGCCCCCTGAACTCTCCTGGACTTGTCAGCCACGGCAGTCCCCCCCCCCATGCACTGCTGGAGAGGGTGGGAGGGGCCTCTGTCTGCTGCTGTCACCTAGGAGATGAGGGGGGGCAGAACAAAGCTTTGTCCCAGGCAGCGGCCTCTAGCAACAAGGCGCCAGCGGGGGGGGGGGGAATGTCATGTGTCCATGCTCCTCCTCCCCCTTTCTCACATGGCTGTGCAGGCTTGTGTAGAACAGTAAATGCCATGAAGGAAAATGGGTCTTACTCTGAGGTACTTAACTTGTGTAGCAACCCTAAACACGCTGAACGAGGGAGTCAGACAGACCCATGATGGAACTGAGTCACGCAGAGAGGGTTGGGGGCTGTTCCTGGCCCCTGCCTGCTTCCGTGTGATGCGCAGTGTGTGGGTGGGTGGGTGGGTGACTGATGCAAGTCTGTTCCCATTCATCAGCACTGGTTTGAAAGCAGCAGAGAACGTTGCGTGCACATTGACTCTTCAGGTTCTTTCCAGAGCCTCCCCAGGAAGGTGCCGCTTCCTCCTCCCTCCAGTCTCTGCACTTGTTTCAGCTGCTGCTGCGGCTTTAGGGGCCGGCCCTTTGCTGCGCCGGCAGGTTTCACAATCCTGCATCACCTTCAGGAGCTGGATGGATCCCGGGATCTGCTGCTGCTGCCTGTAGCCAGAGCCAAAACTGCTGCCAAAACCTTGGTTAAGGCCATCGTTGTCGTGGTGAATGATGGGACTGTCCATCCCCGGGCCCTGGGGCATGAGGGGGGGGGGCTGCGAGGAATGGGTTGCTGAGTCTGCCCCCACCACACTGGGTCCCTCCCCTGTTCAGGCATGACTCAAAAAGGGGGGGGCTGAAGGCGAGAGAGATGCCTCCCCAAGGGAAGAAAAACAGGACAAAGGGGGGCAGTCCCCTTTGGTTCCCTCCCAGCTGGTGCCTCAGATGCATTGTGGGTGGGGAGGGGAGGGGAGGGGAGGGGAGGGGAGGGCTGCCGTTTGGCCTGTTTCCTCCTCCTTGCTTCCAGCCTCTTCCTCCCAAGGCAAGAAGAGCCCTCCAGCCGCTGCCCTGTTTGCCTGGGCACAGGCTTGACAATGGGCTGCTTAGCCCCTCCCGCCTCCCCACTGCTGCTGAGGGCAAGGGCCTGGTCCTGTCGCATCTCTTGCGCAGCAGCAGCAGCAGCAGCAAGCAATCTCCTGCTGCTGCGACTCCCAGCGCAACATCCTTTCTCTGGCTGCGCCGGGTCACCTCCGCCTGAATGAAGAGCGCCCCCTGCTGCACGTGTCACGTAGTGCTGGCTTGCGGGGGTCTGCTGCGTCTCCTGGCTATGGGTCAGAAGGGCCAATATGTCCCTAGCTGAACAAAGGCCTGGGAGGAAAACACCGGCACCCCACATCATTCACCTGGCCTTGGCCTGGAAAAGGTCCAGGGGCTGACCCAGGTGCCTTCCTTTGGGCAGCCAATCAGCATGCTGGAATCGTGACCACCTTTGAACAAGCGCACATTTTGTCCCAGCACTTGCTGGTTGCTGCGCGGCCCTCTGGCCCTGGGAGGTCGTCGTGAGCAAAAGAACCGAAACGCTCCTTCTGTCTCGCTGGCGCTGCCAGGCTTTCCTCTTGTCATTTGTTTCTACGTTCAGACGCCTGTTTGGACGGTCTTCTCTTCTTCCTCAACCAGCGCCTGGGCTGATTACAACTTCCTTGCCTGTCTTGTTCTGACCTCACTCTCTGACAGGCTGTTCAGAGCCAACGCTACTCAGGCGGCGGGGGGGGGGCGCTAAGGAGGGCATCGGCCAGGCGAGTTGGCTTCCTAAATTGCGCTCCCACCCCACCCCCACGCTGAAGCATGCAGCTGAGCCATGGAGGCCCCTCAAGAGGGAAATAGTTTTCCATTAACTCTGCATAGGTCCCCTGATAACCTATGGGTCTCCTCGGACCTATGCTAACTATACAGCTGGTGTAAGTCTGAGGATCCGGTCCCTGAAAAGCCCCATTACTTCCCCTCCCTGCCCACTGCCCACCCCCTCCACCAATGTACTTCCTCCAGTGGTGGCGGGGATGTGGCACCCGGCCACTGGCCATCAGCGCTGGCTGGCAGCCCCGTCGTTGTGAACATCGTCGCTGTGTCTGCAGTGCTGACGGAGAGGGTCTTCCGCTGAAGGAATGCTTCTTCCGTCGGCAGAAGGCGCCCCTAGGATTGGGTCCATAGTCACTTGGGTGGCACGTGTACCTTGTGTACCTTGTGTGTGCTCCTCCTCCTCAGCGGACTATTACGATAATGATGGAAAAGACAGATTTGAATGGTGCTTTCTTTGTGTGTGTTTTTGTTTGTGTGATTTCCAGTGAACAATTGATCTGCTTCTGTCAGAAGCCCTCATGAAAACATATCTAAGAACGTAAGAAGAGCCCGTCTGCTGGATCAGACTCAGGGACAATCCAGCTTCCTGTGTTGCACAGTGGCCCATCAGGGAGCGCAAAAGACAACCAGTGACCTGTATCCTGTCACCACTCCCTTGCATCTGGCATTCAGAGATAGACAGGCTACTTCTAAAACCCATAAACCTTAACTCATAAACCTTAAAACAACTCATAATTTCAATCAGAAGGGCTGATTGAAAATGTCGAGCAAGGAAGAAAGAGCTTGTGAGCTTCGAGAGCAGCAGGTGGACGCACTGGCGTCACTGCAGGGGGGGGGGCGGAGCTCTAAGTTCCTCCGTGATCAGAGCCTCCGTTACACGGAGGAACGAAGCGCCCCGCCCCCGCGCCTCCCAAACCAGTCAAAGCAGTGAAAACAACGCGCAGGAGACCCTCGTAATGTGTAACGGAGGCTCCGATCACGGAGGAACTTAGAGCTCCGCCCCCCCTGCAGTGATGCCAGTGGGTGGACGGAGAGAGGGCTCCGAAAGGCCTCGGCCTAAGGCCCTGGGTGCGAAATGAGCCAGGCTCCGTTCCTGATCAGTGCTAGGAATGGCCCCCTCCCTCCAAGGAACCCCTGCCAGAGAGGACAGATAGTTCTGGGCCAGACAGACTGATGGTTTGACCCAGTATCAATCAGATTCATATGAGTCCTGCCATTAAAAATTGTTCAGCTGAATTGCATAGCCTGGCTGGAGAACATTGCGATTGATGAAGGTACAACATTCGAGCAATTCAGATTGCTAGCAGCTCAAGACAAGTCGCTTTATGAACCTGGGCAAATGCCGATTGGCTCTGAAACTCTCCCATATCAGCAGTGCTTCCGCTTGCTGCCACTAGTAAAGGTAAAGGTGACCCCTGACCATTCAGTCCAGTCGTGTCCGACTCTAGGGTGTGGTGCTCATCCCCATTTCAAAGCCGAAGAGCCAGCGTTGTCCGAAGACGCCTCTGTGGTCATGTGGCCGGCATGACTCTCCTTGCCGCAGCGCGTAGCATGCGGCTGGAACACGGAGCGCTGTTTACCATCCCGCAAGCGGTACCTATTTATCTACTCACATTGACATGCTTTGGAACTGCTGCCACTAGGGTGTGCTAAAACCCAAGACAAGAGGACTTCTACTCCCCTAGATAGCAATCCAGTGGAAGCAGAAAAACCACTCCAACCCATGAAGCTAGTTTGGTACCTAACTGGCTTCTTCCATCCCAGCGCTTCACCTTTATTAGGTTGTCCATCAGGTGCTTCTGCATTTGCAATGTGGAGAAAGCAAAGTGCAAAAGGTTTGTCGAATGGAATTTGGTTCATGGATCTCTTAAGCAGTAGCAGCTCTGCAATTCTCTTCTCCTTCTCGCCTCTCTGATTCCCCCCCCTTTTCTTTTTGTATTTGAGATGGCAAAGAAAACATCATCTAGTTGTCTTTCTTTGCAGGAAGTTAAAACCCCCACCCCACCAACTTTTGGGGGGCCTCCTTTGCACAATGTTAGGCTGCACCAACCTAAGCATGGGCCAAGACACACCTCTGAGAGAGGGAGGGAGGGGCCTCTCTTCTCTTTAGCCGGGGAGAAGAACCAACCCCCACCTCCTCCTGGCTCGTGGTGCTGCTGGGGTCCCCTTGGGATTCTTCCAGATGGTGCAAACCAGTTTCTCAATGCCAGCATTTGCTATGTAAGCTGCTTTGTGAACTTTCTGTGTTTAAAATACCATATTTCTTCGAGTCTAAGGCGCCATCGATTCTAAGGCGCACCATTACTTTCAGTACCACCAGCAGGGGAAAAAAAATCCATCGATTGTAAGACTCACCTCCCTTCATTGAATCTACCCGCTCAGCACCAACTCTCCCCAGCATGTCTCCTGCAGCTGAGGATGACTGAGTGCACTGCCTTTGCATAGCATTTCTGGCCCTGCCAGAAAGTGCCATTTCCTTCATTACCTGGGCTTGGGGGAGCTTCAGGGAGGCCTGCGCAACCCTCTGCAGGCCTCCCTGATCTTCAGTTCGGCGAAAAACAGCGATTTTGGGGCATTTCTGGTTTTCGCGAAAACCGGAAATGGCCGAAAATCACCGGTTTTTACCGAACTGAAGATTGGGGAGGCCTGCAGAGGGTCGCGCAGGTCTCCCTGAAGCTCCCCCAAGCCCCAGTAAGTAAGAAGATAGCATTTTGGGGTGCTTTTGGGAGACCTTCGATTCTAAGACGCACCCCATTTTTTGAAATGCTTAATTGGGAAAAAACATGTGTCTTAGAATTGAAGAAATACAGTAGTCATAATACTGTAATGTTTGAACTGCAGTGTGGTGTGGATGGAACACCACACACAGTACACAAGGGCGCTAAAGACACATGTGCGTGTGTGTGCGTGAGAGAGAGAAAGAGCACGTAATGGCCTCTCTCTCTGCCCTCTGTTAACCCATATCGATTCCATGATGGAGTTGGACTCCCCTCAACCTCTACTCTGCTAGATTCTACCCCTTCTTTGACATAGATGATGATGATGATGATTTATTTATATACCGCTGTTTAACAAAACGTTCACAAAGCGGTTTACAGACAAAATCAAATGATTCAATGGCTCAAATGATCAAATGATTAGATGGCCACCACACCTCCAACCCGCCCTCCCCTGTCCCTCTTACAAAATTTGTACCCTGGGATTGGAGTACCTCACAGGTTCTCCACATTCCACCAGTTTTCCATTCATTTATGCCCCACGTTTTCATGGATGTTTTTGCTCGCCACCAAACATTCCAGTACTCCCATCTTTGCTCGGAGACTTTGGGCATTTGCATAAAAGCACTTATACACCCGGTCCCTTGAGAAGGGCTGCTTGTTTGCGCCTTTATCCCTGCAGCTCTTTCTCTACTAGACCGGCTGTCATGTCCCATCACACTTCCACTCCAAATCCTACTCTGTTGCTACCTTGCTGTTCTTGAATCTCTCCACCCGCATTCCATAGAGACAAGGAAGTCCGGAACCGGATGCCCCTCGGCTCCTGTCGGCTTTCCCCCAGGGGTCAGTTTAAAAGTCGCTCTGCCACCTTTTTAATGTTACGCGCCAGCAGTCTGGTTCCATCTCGGTTCAAGTGAAGCCCATCCCTCTTGTACAAGCCCGGCTTGTCCCAAAACCTTCACCAGTGCCTAACAAATCTAAACCCCTCCTCCTGACACCACCCTCGCACCCACGCATTGAGACCCCCGAGCTCTGCCTGCCTAGCTGGCCCTGCACATGGAACAGATAGTAGCACTTCCGAGAACGCTGCTGCCTTTGGGGTCCTGGCCTTGAGCTTCCTAGCAAGCAGCCAAACAGCCCAACCCTCCCTAACTCTCCCCCCCCCCCCCGCGCCTACGCAGCACGGGCAGTGCTTGCGTGTACAGCTGGCAAAAGTCTTTGTTTCCCCATGTCTGCAGATTGGGCCTGGGAAGGGGGCTTGGATATGGCACGTGCTGGTGCCGCTGATCACACCCCCCCTCAGGCCCGATCTGCCCACCCCCTGTCCCTGTTGCTGCCCCCCCGCCCCAACAGGAGCACCATCCAGCCCATATTTTACCGTTTTATCCACAAGGGTTAGGTGGCAAGGGCTGCAATCCACACACCTACCTGAGAGAAAGTCCCATTGAACTCCATAGGACTTACGTCTGAGTAGACACACATAGGATTGTGCTGTAGGTGCTGTTGCCTCTGGGGAAGGCCAGGCATAGAGAAGGACCAAAATACATCCAGCCACATTTGGGATTTTGGGGAATGGTGTTTCAAACACAGGAAAAAGGCTATTGCATTGGAGCCACTTCCAGCTCGTGGGCACCAGGTCTGGACCAGCCAGGAAGCCAGGATAGGATGGAAAGAGGGAGGCTGCTGCCAACAGAACACTCGGCGGCACAGAGGATGTCGGATGCTGCATGCCTTTATTCGGGGGAGGGACGCGACCACGCCACCTGCTTCCGCAGAGATGGAAGGAGACCAAGGCCATCGGGCCACAGGGGGCCGCACACCGCCCGGAGCCCAGTCCTTGGCCTGCGTCGGTGAGTCCTGCTGTCGTCCGGTGACAATGGTGCCGCCGGACTCACTGTGCCGGGGACTTTGCTGAGGAAAGAAACAAGAAGCAGGTGACCTGGCCTAGCCTGGCCTGGACGCTCCTGCCCGCCCGCCTACCCCCCCCCCCGAGTGAGGGGCCAAACACCCCCTCTCAGGGGCCCTCTCAAGCCCGGGGGTTCTTCCCGAGGGAGAGCTTTGACAACTTATCCTGCCCTGGCCCCATAGGACCCAAGAATGAAATGTGCTGCTAGACGGTTGCCCTCTTCCGGCTGCTTAGAACTGTCGCTGCTGGTTTCCTTTGCCTGCCCTCTGCCTGCTTCCCCTCGCTTGGTCCTCCTCCCTTTCCTACTGAGCAAACCCTGTAGACCGGGCCAGAGCACACGTTTCTCAGCAGGCCAGCCCATGCATCAGTGCGCAGCATGGCATGCGCAGCTCCTGGCCCTCCCCTCATCCCAGCCTCCACACATCAAGGCACTTAGACGCCACTTCTCCCGAGAGATATCGCGGACTGCCAGGGCTGGCCCATCCGTTAGGCGAGGTGAAGTGGGTTGCATCAGCGGGGCAAGAGGCTGGCCGATTGGGGGTGTCCTCCACCTTGATTCTGCTGCCGCCGCCACTGCCCTCCTCCTACATGCTACGGACGCAACTACTGCGCTGCGCTGCTTTCCGGCAGCTGACAGTGAGCAGCAAGCAGATCCTCTGCTTCTTTCCCTCGCTCCTGACGCGGATTCTTCAAACGGGGACGTGCAGGACCAGCTTTGATACACAGGGACTGCAGGAACAAAGGAGCTCCGTCTTTTGCGCAGTCCCTTTAATTCAAACGGCCAGAGCACACTTCTGCAACGGAAAGACCACGTGTGGAGCGTGCTAGGGGGCTCCTTTCTTTTCCGTGGGCAGTGGCCGACCTGAGGCAGCCTTGGGCAGCATTCCGGGTCACACCACCCCTGCCGACTTCTTACCTGGGTTCCCGCAGACCATCATGCACTCCAGCTTGGTGGAAAACCGGTTGCCGTTACCCCCACAGAGCCCGTAGGTAAAGATCTCGCATGTCTTGGTGGTGGAGTTGAAGTAATACATTTCTGAGAAACCCAAACATGGGCCAGAATCACTTGGCAGCTTGCAGACCTCTATGGCCACAGAAGGAAGGGAAAGAGAGAGAGAGAGAGAGAGAGAGAGAGAGAGAGAGAGAGAGAGAGAGAGAGAGAGAGAGAGAGAGAGAGAGAGAAGCAATCAGCAACGGGCACATTTCCCCCCATAATTCTGAATCCCAAGTTACAGCTTTCTTGTGATAACATTCATGCAAACTGGGAATCAAAATCTGAATCGCTTCCTTTGGGACATATGCGAGCACTATTTGACCCTCTGGCCACAGCCTGAAGGCGGTTCTTCCTGAAATCGCTGGTGCCCCCTTGCCCCTTCCTCTTCCCAGCTCAGGTCTCTCATCCTACCTGCTCGCTCAGATAAACTCACACGCACGCACTCGCACACACACACACACACACACCCGTGCACCTGCTGTCTGATAAGCAGTGGGGGGCTTCTTGGCAGGAGGTCCGCGGATGCTGAAGTTCCTCCCAAGAGAGGCTCGCCTGACTCCATTACTCGTGGCTTTCTGATGGCGCCAAGACCTTGCGGCGGTTGGCACTGCAGAGGGCATCCGGGGTCACGGACAAGTGGCTGTCTTGGTGCCCTTCCATAGGCAGCTCTGCTGCAGATTAATTGCTGCAGAGGCTGTGACTGCCTTCTTTCTTTCATCATATGCTTTGCTTGGGTTGATATAAGGTTGCCAGACAGGAGAGAAATATCTCCACTTAATGAGAAGAAAAGTGCAAACGTAGCATCGGCCGAGGAAAGAACGCAGCACGGAACCAACACCAGTGTCACGACACAAGATGGCCAAACCAGACAGACAGGAGCAGAGCCCCCCCCCAAGAAAACAGCCTGAACGCTGCCCCCTTCCTTCCAACGGATTCCTTGCAGTCCTTGTTCTGACGAGGAGCCGGGGTCAGATTCTGCGCTCCTCATCTGTCCCCGTGACAACCAGGCGAGGCTCCCGTACCTGGGCTGATTTTTCCGCAGGCCTCCTCACAGGCCTTCTTGGTCTCAAAGTTGTTGCTGTTGCCCTGGCAGCCGCCATAAATGAACAGCAGACACTTCTTCTGGGAGGGGTTGTAGTAGTACCGGTCGACCCGTCGTTTGCACGGCCCTGTCTTCGGAGGCAACTGGCATCGGTCGCTGCGAACTGTTTGAGGGAGAGAGGGGTGTCTGAAGAAGGGGCCTGGGGGGCTCATGGAGGCTCTGCTCTAGCCCAGCTGTCCCAGCTGGATGCGTGGTCTGTACCTGGGTCTAGGCAGCCACGCCTACAACCAGTGAAGCAGCACTTCTGGGTGAGGGGGCAGTCTCCGTCATCCTTGCAGGTGTTGTTGCACGGGGCGAAGGTCTGGACGACTGTCCTCTTGAGGCACACACCAGGGTGGTCTGGAAGAAGAGTGGAGGAGGAGGAGGAGGAGGAAGAGGAAGAGGAGAGGACGTCATATGTGCTCAGCGCCACAGAGTTCTTCTACCCCAGCCACACAAGTCCCGCCGGGATAGAGCCCTGCTGAGTCTTCCCATGATGGTTCCTCCTGCTCTTTCCATTCACCTGGTGCCATTTTCCTTCCCACACACACTGTCCTGTCCCTCCCAGCGCCCCCCCTCTCCCACTTCAGAGCTGGCCATTCTGAAATGGGAACGATGGCAGCCATATCTACACCATACCCCCCCCCCCCCAGTGCTCCTGCCATGCTGCAGTTATCCAATGGTGGGAAGAGGCCTTGTGCAGGTGGGGAACCCAAGACTCTTTGCATATTTGGTAGAGTTTGTGCAAACCGGTGGTTGGGCTGTAATTGGCCACCTCGTCCAGATTCTGGGTTCGGCCATTTGTCCTGAGGGGGATCCTGCCCTGAAGGGGTCCAGAGCTCCTTAGAAGGATAAGAAAGCAGCTGGGAATTGTTTTCCTTGCAGCTGGAGAGCTGACTGGTGGCTGCAGGAACTTATTGCAAGCTCAGCTGGAGCGGAACCCTTGTTTGGGTGAACGTTTTCACCGGGGAATCTTCCTTTGACTGAAGCGGCCATTCAGTTTGTTAACATCACTGTTGACAAGACTGCGCCTGTGCCTGACTCGTGAGTAAACCCAGAAGGGCCCATCCATGCCGCGGGGGAGGGAGGAGGCTGTGGGAGGTCTTGAAGCAGACCTGTGCGCATGTTGCTTCTGCCACTGCTTGGGTTGTTACCTTGGGGCAACTATTGTCACCCCCTTCCCTCTTTGGGGGGACGGGGGCTGTGGGATGTTTGATCTTTTCATGCCACTGCAGCAGTGACAGCTTCCTCCTGGGGGCTTCTGCTAAACCACAAGACCTCAGATACTATCACAAAGGGGAGCTTCCTCTAGGGTGATTTGAATTGGGACCAGGGGAGGTGGGAAGGGTGAAGGCCCCTCTCCCCCAACACTGTTGTCTGCCTCCAGAATGGTCCCTCCCGAGCAAGCTGTTTTTGTCTACAAAGAAGCAAGGGAGGCCCAAAGGGCCCAATCCGAGTCGTGTGTCACTTGACCTGCAGGGCTGGCGCTTCTTCTCTGCGGTCCCCCCCTTCACGGTACACACTGTCATCAGGCCCCACTGCACCCCCAGAACTTGTGCTACCTTCCTGGGCCACTGCACAGGTCCTCCTGCACCCAAAACTGCAGCACTTCTTCCATGGTCGACGTGCGCCCCCCCAGTTACAGTCCTCGTCGGTGGTGCAGTTTGCCAAGCAGATGGTGGCCTGGCCAGGCTTGGTGGGATCCTTTGGGCAGTGTCCCCCGTACGCTGGAGTTGAAAAGAGGAAAGACAGAGAAATGGAGTCATCATCATCACTAAGCTTGTCAAAAAGGGGGGAGACTGAATGAGACAGACTCTTTTGCCACGTAGACCACAAGGCCTTTTGGCGTCGAAGTTGTGGTGTTGCGCGTTCTTGTCTTCATTTTCGAGTTTGGGGTTTTCGTCTTAAACAGATTTTCCGAATTCCCACTTCCGGCTAGGAGGACATGGCTGGCTGACAATTCCGCCGATCGCTCTGTATCGACGGAGTACATCTGACGGACTTAATTACTCTACCCCTGGATTAAAAGGGAGTACGAAGAGATAAACCACATTTCTTTCAATCGCCCCCCTTCTGACACTTCAAGGCAAAGGCTCTGAAGTTTTGGATTCTCGGCGAGGGAGAAGGGTTATCAACGTCACTCGAGACGCAGATGAACCGTAAGCCAAGCCTCTTCCCACATACTTTGCTTTACTTAGGCAAGAGGCGTAGAAATGATTTATGAGTTGAAGAAATTAGCCGAGATAAGAGTTAACGTTAAAAATAATACGTTGCGATAAGGCAAACTGAACATTCGAAAGTGAAAGTTGGAAAAGACGAAGTTAAAGTTTTAAAGTGGATAGTTTTATCTATTTTTTCTGTACTTATGGAAGATTAAAACAGTAAGAAGGAGAAGGAAAGATATGAGAAGTTTTTTAATTAGACTATTCTGGCAAGAGAAAATTGTTTGGGATTTTTGTTGTTGACATTCCTGACATTTTTGCTAAAAGAATATGAGCCCTTCCGTGTCAGAGTTCATGGATTTTGGCAATTAATCTTTCTGTTTCATGTCGGCGAACGCAGTTTATTTTACCTCCTTTTTTTTTTAAGAGAAGAGAGATCGGCACCTGGTGACAAATTTGCAACATGACTACACAATTGGAGTATTGTTTTAAAAAATGGGAACAGAGATTTGATGCAAAAATGGCAATTTTGCAGGAAAATTTTCAGAATATGAACGCAGAACTGAAACAAGTGGTGAAGGAAAAGGACGAATTGCAAGGAATAAAGGCTACGTTGGAAGTACAGGAAGATAAAGAGAAAGATAATGATAAAGAGAAAGATTTAGTGGAAGAGATTGTAGCAGAGGAAGTACCAAGAGTTAAACCAAGACTTGAGACAGAGAAGCAGAGTACCTTACTAAAAGACATTTCGTTAAAAAGTATACAGAAGAAGAAGAGTTTATATATTTTTCGTGGAGTTTCTGAAGAAAAAGAGGATTGTCTTTCGGGGGAGGAATTTAGAAGACGTGAATGATCCTGTGGAAAAAATTGTAAAGTGGATACCATTCAACAAATAAGGGACTTTCGGGAAAGATTTAAGGATGAAGAGAAAGAAGAAGAAGAAGAAGAAGAAGAAGAAGGAGGAGGAGGAGGAGGAGGAGGAGGAGGAGGAAGGGGAGGGATGGAAGGGGTAATGGCAAACTGTCAAAATTAAAAAGGGATTATAATTTTTTTGTGGGGAATATTATTGGAGTTAATGTTAATTACTGGACTTAAATAAGATGTGATTTGTTTTCAAGAATCTTATATAAAAGGGATATAGAATTTATTTTTGTTTAAACAGAAAATTTTGGAAGGTTTTTATTTTAATACACTTGGAGAAAAATGGGGTGGCTTTTTATATATTAAAATATTTGAAGCGGGAATTAAGATTTTTAGATGATAAAGGAAAAGTTAGTTAATCTTTTTGTGAATATTTGGATACCACTTATAGATTCTTTAAGAGAGAGAGTGAGAGAGAAGAAGTGATGAAGTGTGGATTTAATGAATAGTATATTAGAGATATAGGCTTAGTTAGATATTATAAGTAGAAAATATATAATAGTATACAAGTAGGATTTACTGCTTCGTGCTTGCTGTAATCCTTCGTAGTATGTTGTATTGTTTTGTTTTATTGTTTTGTTCTGTTTGGTAGTTTATTAATAAAATTAAATATATGAGGAAAAAAAAATATTTTCCTTGCTCAGAAAAACATGCTTGAGGTTGCTGGGTTGCTCCAACTGGGGTGGGATGATGTCATCCCTTTGTTCAGGTGGAGTCTGTCCTGACCCTCTCATTCCCTGCACTAGGAGCACTGAGTTTTAAAACTGTCGCAGAGATGCTGTCAAAAACCTTCCTCTCTAGGGTTCTGTACGGGAGAGTTGTGGTGAACTCCTGGGATGGATCGGCTCATCACCCCTGGTCTGCGAGAGTATGGAACTGACCCGAGAAAGCAAGCGGCAGTGCTGCAAAGGGTCGTTCTCCTCCGAAGCCCCTAAAACAACAGGCCCCCAGACCAATACAAAAGTAGCAGGCACATGATCCCATACTGTCTGGGCTGTCTGGGGGAGGGTTCAAGTGGGGGCTGTCATGGCAGGGAAACGGATGCTCCTATGAGACTCCTACCCCCTTGCAGACGTACAGCTTGAGCAGAGGGGATCAGGGTGCCACATGTAAGGGTTTTTTATGCCATTCTCATCGGAAGGAGGACGAATGTCAGCGGGACGTCACTTCCAGCGGGGAGGAAGGTGCGTCTTTTTTTCATGTGCACAAAGATGCCATATGTGCTAGCGGTGGCCCTGAGAGGGGCAAGCCCAGGTCTCCGCCAAGCTTGCCCTGCCTAGAGTAGGGACTCGCGAGTCGCACCCCTCTCTACGCTTGCAGGTTGCAAGCCCATCAGCTGCAGTAGCAAATGGCCAAGTCTGTCTTCTGGCTTTTGCAAACATGGAATTAATTCCGATATTTGATGCCACTTTAAGTAGGGTGGCCCTGAGAGTCACCTATGAAGTCAAAACAGCGATTCAGTCAAAGAGCAGCACTAAAACGGAGAGTAAGAAACATGAGAACCACTAAGAACACTGCTGGAGAGGAGAACTTCCAAGGCCCTCCTGGTTTCGGGGTCCTCGGAGGGAAGGAAGGACTGTTTGTAAACCAAGCTTGTTTCTGAGGTGGGGGGGTGGGGTTGCCCATCTCGGCGGTTCGGAATCCTAACTTCATTCTCTTCACTCTGTCATTCCTGCTGGACCGGAATGTGAATCATCCCTGTGAATAAGTCAAGACGGAGGAAGACCCAGTGACTGGAGGTGAGGTGAGGGATGGGAGTGGGATGGGAGGGATGGGAGATGGCAGCAGCTGGCGCAAGGAACGCAATCTCTCGAACCAGGCGGAAAAAGGTGAATACGCTCACGCTAATGAATGGCGCAGGGTGGGGGGGACCCCAGTGAAATGATGATTTTCACCTTGAAACTCAACCGTGAGAACTCCCTGGTGCGGCCTGAGTGGCGATAGCGGCCTGTCTGATCCTCTGACTGTCTGATATACAGCAAGTCCTCACTACAAGTGGTTGATAGGTTCTTGGAAACTCAACTTTGAGCGAAACGACTTATAGCGAAACCAATTGTACTGTAGACTGATTGATATACACAAGCAAGGCATGGTATATGACCGGCATATGTCTGGTCACATAAACATCGCCAAGCTTCTCTAAATAAAGACTCCAAACACTTCTAATATAAAACATTGAAATAAATGTGAGCTATCCAGGCTAGAGAAAACCCACGCAGACGTGGGGAGAACATTCAAACTCCACAAAGACTGTGGCCCTGGCCGGGAATCGATCCCCCCCCCCCCGGCCCTCAACAACTTTCAAAACGAAATGGCTTATTATAACAAAACGACTTTAAGTGAGGACTTGCTGTACTCACAAGAAATCCACCACCACATGTCGCTCTTTTGACATAGTTGTTGGAAGAGCCGCTGTCGGGATTCTGATCCAGATGGAGGATGAGGTGGGAGGGGGGAACCCTCCTGCCCATTCATGCAACAAGAAATGCCCCCCCCCTCATTGCTATTTATCCCTCTGGGTGCAGCCCAGCAATGCCTGTGTGCCTGAACCTCCCACCCCCAGGTACCACACCTGTGAGAGGCCGAAAAGAGGTCTTTGCTGCCACCAGGAAGGAAAAAGATGCCCAAAGGGGGGGGCACCCTTCCTTCCACACCCCGCCTCTGAGGTGAGGTTCTCTGCCAGAAGAGTGGTCCAGGAAGCTGCTGAGTCTTCTGCACCCACACAAGCCCTTGGCCTTGCAGCGCTGCCCCCCCCCGGTGACCTGTCAGGAAGCAGTGGCGCTGTGGGCGCTATGGGCGCCCTGCTCTGCCCGGAATCACACCAGCAGGTGTCTTGAACAAGGAACAAGGTTTATTCATGAAGCTGGAAAGGTGAACTAGAGGCCAAGAGCACCGCTCCTGTCTCTGCATACGGAGAAGCGGGGTCAGAAGCAGAGCCCCCCTCCTGTTCGGCCAACCGAGAGATGGCAGCAGCCCTCGCAGTGGGTCATCAATGCTGCTCCAGCCCTGCGCTGTCCTTACCTCCTACAGGACGTTGGCACTGCTGTCCCTGCTTCGTCTTGCAGCAGAGCTCGCCCCCTGGACAGCTGTCGTCGGTGGAGCAGAAGTCGCCAGGCATCTCATCGCCAGGCGGGCCTAGCAGACTTGGGCACGTACCTCTGGTGGCTGTGGCAGAAAGACAGAGAGGAAATGCTTGGTGGAGGAGCCCCCCTTCTTCCGTGGCGCGTGGGCAGGAGACGCCTTGTTTCCGCTCTTCTCTGCAGAGGGAACGATGCTCCCTGGCTGGCCCTCAAGCACCCCCCCCTTTCCCTCTGGCTGCTCCTGGTGCCTTGAATCCCCTGCCTGGCCATCAGCTGGATGCTGCTGCTTCCCTCTTTCCCGCCAGGTCCCTCCAGGAAAGCTTTAGCACAGACCTTCATCTCCCACTCCAGCCAGGCCCAAGAAGGTGTGATGGAATGGAAGCCCAGCCTTCCTCTCTTCCGCCCCTGGACTGCGCTGCATCGCCATCGCCATCATCACTGAGGGATTGGCACCAGAAAGAGGGCCTCCCCTGTGGGGTGCCCCCCACTTGTGGCATGCATGCCACCCCAATAGATACCAGGCTGATGGCTCCCTGGCACTACTGCTCTTTGTGGAAGCTGCGTTGGTCGTTCTCTCCTGCTACCAATGGTGGCCTGAGGCCTGGAAGTGACGTGGTGTGGCCAGCCCAAAAGGTCGTGGTTTCCACACACAACTCGGGGGACGCCCAGGGTGGCAGAAGTGTATAAGACTGCACCTTGGTTATGGGTTTATTTCAAAGATTTATACTTATACACCGCCTTTCCTAAGCTCAAGGCTCTGCACAATAAAAAGTAAAAATAATACAAAAGATAAAAACATATGAATAAAATCATTAAAAACAATTAAAACAATTAAAGAACATAAGACAAGCCAGAAGTGGTGGCTGGAGCGGGAGGGGGGTGGTGGGCCCCCAGCCAGCACGCGGGGGGTGACAAAGCGGGTGGCATGAATCGTGCCCTTTCGCCGGGGGGAAGAGCAGGTGGCAGCAGCAGAGATGGCGATTGTTTTGGCCCTCCCGCCCTGCGCCTCTAAGAGGATGTGTAGCGGCGGTGACGTCATCGGAGGGCCGCTTAGCTACGCCTCTGAGATGAGCCCTGCTGGACCAGGCCGAAGGCCCCTCTAGTCCAGCTTCCTGTATCCCACAGTGGCCCCACCAGATGTCTCAGGGAGTACACAGCCAACAAGATAACCTGTATCCTGTTGCCACTCCCTTGCAGCTGGCATTAAGAGAGAGCCTATTACTAAGACCAGGAGGTTGCTTATCCCCATCATGGCTTGTAACCTGTGATGGACTTTTCCTTCATAAATAGGCTTACCATCCGTCCCAGAATTTCCGGAACCTTCCCGGAACCCGGGCTCAGGTCTCGGATCGATCCCGGACCGTTCCGGACCCGGTGGAAGCCTCCGCGGCTTTTAAAATTACAAAACTTACTTTTTTTCCGGGCGCCGCCATCTTGGATCTTGAGAAATCTTGCGAGATCCAAGATGGCGGCGCCCAAATCTCGTGAGGGCAGGAAGAACAGGGATCTAAGAAGTGAAAAGAGGAGGTTCCTTCTTTAGAGGTGCCGGGGAGAGAAGCAAGCGACACGCTAGTCTGACCAGCCACCGGAGGAGGCTCCGCTCCCGCTCCGGGGGGGGGGGCACCATGATGACTCAGGGACTGCTGCTTCCTCCCCAGCACTGAACAGATCCTGATTTCGTTGGAAGCGCTTGTTGTTGCAGACCGGGCATTGCAGAGGACAAGAGGGGCTTAGGGGGTGGGGGCTGCCATCGTTCAGTGGCAGAGGCATCCCTGCTTCGCACAAAGGGGGTCCCAGGTTCAGTCCGGGCGGGAGGCATCTCCTGGTGGGGCTCAAAAAGCTCCCAGCCTGAAAGAACCCTGGAGAGCTGCTGCCAGTCAGTGTGGGCAATACTACTGAGTTAGACGGACCAAGAGTTGGACTCAGCAGGAAGCAGCTTCCAAGGCTGCTGGTCCTCAGTGGTGATCAGTGGAGGGTGAGCATCAAAGAGAAGACAGAGCAGCACCAAGGGCAAAAGGGAGCAGCCATCACTCACCTGCTGCAGGGGTCTGAGCAGGTACCCACGACAGCTGGGCTAAAAGCAGAAGAGGCCCCAAAAGGAGACACAGGGGGGCAGAAGGATGCATGGTGTGGGGCTCGAACTGAGCCTTGCCTTGCCTGCCCCAACGTCTGAGCCTGAGGCAGCCGACTGACTGCTGGGGAGGAAGGTAACCTGTTTCCACAGCCCAGCCCAGCCCAGCCCAACAATGACGGGACGGGAAGAGAATGGGGAGTGGCAGAAATGCTCCCAAAAGGAGGACAAGGAGGAGGAGGAGGAGGAGGAGCTGGACGCCAGGCAGAACAGCACAGTCCTCCAGGCCAAGGTGGAGGAGGTGGCGCTGAGGGCCCGGTCTGAAAAGGGTCCGCCCCTTTCCCTTGCACCAAGCATCGTGGCGGCAGGTCTGGTCCTTTAGGATTCCAGCCATTAACATGGACATTTCGCCATCTCTGGGGTTAGAGCAGCACATGGTTCACCCACAGGGGGCAGCACTTGTCAGAGTGCAAGAAACGCCCAGCAGGAGGGGACCCATTTGGCCAGCAGCACCCTGTGTCCCAGGGAGGCCCAGCTGCTGGAGAGGAAGGCGTCCCCTCTCCCACCCCTGCTCCGCTGAAACTGGGAAGGATTCATAGGGAGGGAGCCCAGGAGCCCCCAGGACGAGCAGCCATGGATTGACCCCCATGAATTTACCCACTCCCCTTTTAAAGTCATCAAGGCTGTGGCCGCCACCTCATCTAGCAACACTGAGTTCTGCGGGACGTTTCATCCTGTGCTTAGTGGCTTAGTGGTTATGATGCTGAACTGCAGTCCGGAAGGTAGGCAGGACAGCAGTTCGAGACCCGAGTGCTGCGTGACGGAGTGAGCTCCCGTCTCGTGTCCCAGCTCCTGCCAACCTAGCAGTTCGAAAGCACGAAATTGCAAGGAGATAAATAGGTGCCGCTGTGGCGAGAAGGTCACAGTGTTCTGTTAGCCATGCCGGCCACATGACCACAGAAGCATCTGCGGACAGCGCTGGCTCTACGGCCTTAGAAATGGAGATGAGCACAGCACCCTAGAGTCAGACACGACTGGCTCTTGAGCAGGGGAGACCGTGACCTTTACTAATGAGAAGAAAAGTGCAAACAGAGCACCAACCGAGGAAACGGAACCAACACCAGATGTGTCCTAGCAACACATCACAAGATGGCCAAACCTGACAGACAGGAGCAGAGGCCCCCCCCAAACAGCCTGAATGCTGCGCCGTTCCTTCCGACGGACTCCTTGCAGTCCTTGTTCTGACGAGGAGCCGGGGTCAGATCCTGCGCTCCTCATCTGTCCCCGTGACAACCAGGCGAGGCTCCCGTACCTGGCCTGATTTTCCCGCAGGCCTCCTCACAGGCCTTCTTGGTCTCAAAGTTGTTGCTGTTGCCCTGGCAGCCGCCATAAATGAACAGCAGGCACTTCTTCTGCGAGGGGCTGTAGTAGTACCGTTCGATCCGTTGTTTGCAGGGCCCTGTCTCCGGCGGCAACTGGCATCGGTCGCTGCTGCGAACTGTTTGAGGGAGAGAGGGGTGTCTGAAGAAGGGGCCTGGGGGGCTCACGGTGGCTCTGCTCTGGCCCAGCTGCCCTGAGAGAAGCACCGCGGTTTCTGAGCTGTGGCCGGATGCTTTGCTCATACCTGGGTCTAGGGCCGCCACGCGGTTGAGAGGAGAAGGAGAGGACTTCATCTGCGCTCAGCGCCACAGAGTCAGCGCCCGGTTCTACCCCAGCCGTACAAGCCCCGCTGGGATAGAGCCCCGCTGCAGAGTCTTCCCATGATGGTTCCAGCTGGTGCCAGGTCTGGTCCCCTCGTTTCCCCCTCCCACAAACGCTCTCCAGCCCTTCCAAGCATCCCCTCTCTCACTTCTGGCCCTTTCAAATCATCCAGCTTGTGGCTGCCACCACATCCAGCGACCGTGAGTTCCAGAAACGGATGCCTTGTGGTGTGAAGACGCTCCTTTGCCTGCCCTCAAGGCCCCACCCACCAGCTCCATTGGATTCTCCCGCATTCTGGTGCTGGGCGAAGGGAGACCAACCTTCCTCTCCCTCCACTCTGTCTGCCCCACGCAGAATAAGCCTCCTCAGTCAGGAACCCCATTCAGCACCTTGTTTCCAAAGTAACAGGCCCTGGGCGTTGTCACCTTTCCTGTAAGGAAGGCGCTTCCGCCCCCCCCCCCAGGGCATTCTGGTTTCCCCCTTTTGCCCCTTTCTGCCCCTTTACTCCCCTGCTGGTGGTGTGGCAACCAGAGCTGGACACAGCCGTCCACGTGTGGCCACCCACACCGCAGCAGATTTGCATGGAGGCAGCGCCGTAATATCAGCCGCTGGTCCTCACGACCCCCAGTGTTTTCTTCTTTGCCAGACATGGGACACAGAGGACGTTCTCCAGGCTTCTGTCTATCATCTAGGAAAAGGGGGGGGGGGGCTGGGAGGTTGCTGATTCCCAGCAGTGGACAGAACTGGAAGGCACTGGCGGTGTGTGTGTGTGTGTGTGTGTGTGTGTGTGTGTGTGTGTGTGTGTGTGTGTGTGTGTGTGAGTCCTTCTCGCCAGTTCACAAAGCCTGTATCAGTGCAGCCCAGGCTCAGCCCCATCCTCTCCACAGCATGCAGTCTCCACTTCTCAGTCGGGGGGCAAGGGGTGGACGGTCCACCTTAGGGGAGCAAAGACATCAGGGCTTCCCAGGGCTTCTGGTGCCCTGAGATGTGAGGAAGTCCCTCGCCTGTCCCGATTCCCTTTGGCGTCAACCCTGCCCCTCCCAGATGACACAGGACGCCTGAGGGCCAAGCTGCACCTTAGGAGCAACGTGCAAGAAAAAAACCAAATAGTATACTGGGGACACACACACACACACACACACACACACACACACACACACACACACACACACACACACACACACACACACACACACAAAATGGGATGAATGCACAGCAGGGAGGGGGAGTTAGTCGTGACATTTCCCCCCACCTTGGTCCTGATCCCAGTTGTGAGTGTGCACATGTACACACACACACACACACACACACACACACACACACACACACACACACACACACACAGCTTCCATTGGCTTTTGGCACAGTGTCACCCTGAGGGAAATTTGGGGGTGGGGTAAATGGTGACGGCCAGGTGGAAATGTTCACCTTCTTCCAGGTGGCTACCTTCGCCCTCTCTTGCCCAAGGAGGGTCCGGTCCCTCCCGCACACCCCTCGCCTCCCCTCCCTCGAGTGGTTACAGCCCCCACTTCGAGAGAGGCCATCCACAGCGCAACGCCCCTCCCTGGGGAACTGATTTCACCCTCAGAATGGTGCTTCTCTTTTCCTAGAGGAGCACAGCCCTTTGGGGGCAAACAAACATGGCCCCCCTCCCTGGGAAAAATGAACACCCTGAAGATACAGAATGTTCCTCCTCAAGGCCATCAGGGCGCACGCATGAGTGCACATGCTAGGTCTCCCTCGTTTTCCCCGGCAAAGGCGCGGCTGGCTACTGCGCAGGCGGTGTTGTGCAGGTGGAAGAGCAGCAGACCTCCCTAAGGGCACTTAGATGCAGGGATGCAGACACACTCGCGGGCGGCTTTTGAGCGCCTCTGCTCAGGGGTTCCATGGAAAAGGGGTGCTCTGGAGAGGGAGCCGGCGGGAGCACTTACCTGGAGGAGTCACCTGCCCCGAAATGGGCGCAAGCTCAGCCCAGAGAGCGAGGAGGCCCACAAGGAGGAGGCGGCTGCTGGCCCGCATGACGAGGCAGCAATGGGGGTCCCCTCCCTGGGCCACGGGCCTTTATAACAGGGCAAACAGGTGGATTGCGGCACAGAGTTGCAGCAGGATTGCGGCATCGCAGAGCAGAAGAGGAAGCAGGTGGGTGAGGTGACAGTGTGGAAATTCTTCTCGGAGAAGTTTGGTAAGACCAACTGCCCAAAGGGCAAAGAGCTGCTGATCTCTCCCCAGCAGTGTTTCCAGGCTCTGACGGGGCAAGAGGTGCGCGCGGGACACACCTCTGTGGGGTCACCTCCTTGGGCAGGACCCATCTCCAAAATCCCTTGGAGTCAGGATTGCTCACAGCAGCAGCACCCACCCACCCACCCGCCCGCCTGCACGCATTTCCTTGAACATTATCCTTGTTGCAGCGGTGCCTTGATTGGTAGAACCTCAGAAGAGCCTGGCTGGAGGATCAGGCCCCGGGCCCATCTTCTCGTCCAGCTTCCTGCATCTCACAGTGGCCTACCAGGTGCCTCAGGGAGCACCCGAGACAACAAGAGACCTGCATCCTGTTGCCACTGCCGTGCATCTGGCATTCAGAGAGAGGCTACCTCTAAAACCCAGAGGTTGCACGTAGTCATCATGGCCTGTAATCTCTGATGGACCTTTCCTTCATAAATCTGTCCCATCCCCTTTCAAAGGCATCTAGGCCAGGTGCCACCACCACAATGTCCTGTGGCAAGGAGTTCTACAGATGAATTAAGTGCTGGGTAAAGAAACGTTTCGTTTTGTCTGTTTTAACTCTCCCATCACTCAATTCTAGGAAAGGTCCCCATCGACACGTTTTAGCCTAGCTGTTCGTAATCAGTGCACAAGTGTGAGTGCACCACAGGCCGTGTGCCGACATAAAGAGGTCTGGTGGCCCCCTGAAAGAGACTTATTCCGACTGCATCAAGGAAAAGATGTGACTGCTATGCTCCAACACACAAATTCAATATTCATAATTTGTTGGTTGTTTAATAAACATTTTTAAACAAAGATGGTTTGCTTCCAAACAGAAAGCAAAACAGATCACGTCGTTTACACACGCTAACCTAGGCTGAAGTGGCCTTTACAGTCATAATTCAATACCTCCTCATTAGATGTGCGTATTTTTTCAGTGTGTGCCTTTTTCCCTGTGGGCATTAATGACAGTGGTGTTTTTTTTCTGGAGGTTCCACACAGCCATTGAGGGACCCCACTTCTGTGAATGCATCTGGTCTCCTTTTAGAGGCAGCTGAGCTACAGGCCGTCAGTACGTATTGGGCAGAGACCTGTGTTTAAGGCCAGATCGTCAGCGACATGACATTGTTTTCCTATCTCCCCCTATTCTGCATCTGTTGTCTGTTGTCGCTCCTATTCTTTGCAACACTCCCTTGTCGCAATCTTACTTCTAAAGCGACTGGTTCCATTTTGAAAGCATACGTTGTAATGGTCCTTTCCGGCACAAAGAGCACATGCATGTACAGAGAGCGTGCTGTCTGCTGCTTGCACAGAATCCACGTCGAAACGGCCAATATCATTATGCCTTTGTACAACCGATGGTAAGGCCACATCTGGAATATTGTGTCCAGTTCTGGTCACCACACCTCAAAAAGTATATATATATATATATATAACATAAGACATAAACATAAGAAGAGCCCTGCTGGATCAGGCCAAAAGCCCGTCTAGTCCAGCTTCCTGTATCACACAGTGGCCCCACCAGATGCCTCAGGGAGCACACAAGACAACAAGATAACCTGTTTTCCGTTGACACTCCCTTGCACCTGGTACAGAGAAAACCCACTTCTAAAACCAGGAGGTTGCTTATGGCTTGTAACCTGTGATGGTCTTTTCCTCCATGAATCTGTCCAAACCCCTTTTAAAGGCATCTAGGCCAGGTGCCATCACCACATCCTGTGGCAAGGAGTTCCACAGATGAATTACACGCTGGGTAAAGAAATATTTTCTTTTGTCTGTTCTAACTCTCCCTCCACTCAATTTTAGTGCATGTCCCCTGGTTCTGGTGTTGTGCGAGAGGGAGAAGAATTTTCCTCTATCCACTCTCTCCATCCCATGCATAATTTTATAAGTCTCAATCATGTCCCCCCTCAGGCGCCTTTTTTCTAGACTGAAAAGCCCCAGACGCTGTAGCCTTTCCTCATAAGGGAGGTGCTCCAGCCCACGAATCATTCTGGTCGCTCTTTTCTGCACCTTTTCCAATTCAACTATATCCTTTTTGAGGTGTGGTGACCAGACCTGGACGCAATACTCCAGATGTGGCCTTACCATCGATTTGTACAAAGACAGAATGATATTGGCCGTTTTATTTTCAATCCCCTTTTTAATGATCCCGAGCATGGAATTGGCCTTCTTCACAGCCGCCGCAAACTGGGTCGACACTTTCATCGACCTGTCCACCAGCACCCCAAGATCTCTCTCTTGATCCGTCACAGACAACTCAGAACCCATTAGCGTATATGTGAAATTTTGGTTTCTTGCCCCAATGTGCATCACTTTGCACTTACTTACATTGAAGCGCATATGCCATTTTGCTGCCCATTCTCCCAGTTTGGAGAGATCCTTCTGGAGCTCTTCACAATCCCTGCTGGTCTTCACCACCCAGAAAAGTTTAGTGTCATCTGCAAACTTGGCCACCTCACTGCCTATCCCCGACTCCAGGTCATTTATGAATAAGTTGAAAAGCACCGGTCCCGAGACCGATCCTTGGGGCACACCGCTTTTCACCTCTTGCCATTGTGAAAATTGCCCATTGACTCCCACTCGCTGTTTCCTGGTCTTCAACCAGTTCCTAATCCACAAGAGGACCTGCCCTCTTATTCCCTGACTGTGGTGTTTTCTCAGGAGCCTTTCATGAGGGACCGTGTCAAACACCTTCTGAAAATCCAGATATATAATATCCACGGGTTTGCTCGCATCCACATGCCTGTTGACCTTTTCAAAAAATTCTAACAGGTTTGTGAGGCAAGACTTCCCCTTGCAGAAGCCATGCTGACTCTCCCTCAGCAGAGCTTGTTCTTCTATGTATTTTAAGATTTTATCCTTAATGAGACTTTCCACCATCTTCCCTGGAACAGATGTTAAGCTGACCGGCCTGTAGTTTCCCGGGTCCCCCCTCCTTCCTTTTTTAAAGATTGGCGTGACATTAGCTATCCTCCAATCCTCTGGCACAGTGGCCGTTTTAAGGGACAAGTTGCATATTTTGGTCAAGAGGTCAGCAACTTCATTCTTGAGTTCCTTCAGAACTCTTGGGTGGATGCCATCCGGGCCTGGTGATTTATTGATCTTTATTTTGTCAATTAAGTCTGAGACATCTTCTCTTTTAACCTCTATTTGATTTAATTCTTTAGTCAGGGGAGACCGTTCTGGCAGCGGTATTTGCCCGAGGTCTTCTGCCGTGAAGACAGACGCAAAGGACTCATTTAATTTCTCTGCAGTCTCCAAGTCCCCTTTTATCACCCCTTTCTCTCCCTCACCATCCAGCGGATCAACTGTTTCCCTGGCAGGTTTCCTGCTTCTAACATATTTGAAGAAGCTTTTATTATTCCCTTTTATGTTGCCTGCCATACGTTCCTCAAAGTCTTTCTTGGCCTCCCGTATCATCTTTTTACATTTCTTTTGCCACAGTTTGTGCTCCTGTTTATTTTCCTCACTAGGGCAAGACTTCCATTTACGGAAGGAAGCTTCCTTGCCTTTTATAGCCTCCTTAACTGTGCTTGTTAGCCATGCCGGCATCCTCCTGGACTTGGTCGAGCCCTTCCTCCTTTGTGGGATACACTCCCGCTGGGCCTCTATGACTGTTGTTTTAAACAGCCTCCATGCACTCTGGAGCGATTGGACTCTTTTTACCTTCCCTTTCAGCTTTTTCTTAACTAGTCTTCTCATTTTGGGGAAGTCTGCCCTTCGGAAGTCAAGGGTTTTCATGTCAGATTTGCTCGGCACTCTCCCTCCGACATGCATGGCGAAACAGATCGCAGCATGGTCACTGTTCCCCAACGGTTCGGTAACATTTACCTCCCTGACCAGATCTTGAGTGCCACACAATATCAAGTCCAGAGTCACCTGTCCTCTGGTCGGTTCTGTGACAAGCTGCTCTCACAGTCATTTAACATATCCAGAAATCCAGTCTCTCTTTCATGACCTGAGCATGAATTGACCCAGTCGATGTGAGGATAATTGAAGTCCCCCATGACTACAACCCTGTCTCTCATTGACACCTCCCTGATTTGCTTCCTCATTTCAAGATCCCCTTCAGGTTTTTGATCTGGAGGACGGTAGCATGCCCCTACTATTACATCACTCTTTGAGCCTGGTAATCTAACCCACAGTGATTCTACGGAGGAGTCAGAGCCCCCCTCCAGCTCTACTCTGGTGGATTTTACCCCCTCTTTGACATAGATGGCCACCCCACCTCCAACACGCCCCTCTCTGTCCCTCCTATAGAGTTTATAATCTGGAATTGCAGTATCCCACTGGTTCTCCGCATTCCACCAGGTTTCTGTTATACCTACTATGTCAATGTTTTCCCTAGCCACCAAACATTCCAGTTCTTCCATCTTTGCCCGTAGACTTCGGGCATTTGCATAAAAGCACTTATATACCTGGTCCCCCAAGAAGGGCTGCATGTTTGCACCTTTATTCCTGCAGCCTTCTGTCCTGCTAGACTGGCTGTCATGTCCCATCACGCTACCACTCCCAATTTTTACTCTGCTATTACTTGACTGTTCCCCATCCTCTGCACCCTCATTCCCTAGGGATGAGGAGTCCCGAACCAGATGCCCCTCGGCTCCTGTCGGCTTTCCCCCAGGAGTCAGTTTAAAAGCTGCTCTGCCACCTTCTTAATGTTACGCGCCAGCAGTCTGGTTCCGTTTTGGTTCAAGTGAAGCCCGTCCCTCTTGTACAGGCCCGGCTTCTCCCAAAACATCCCCCAGTGCCTAACAAACCTAAACCCCTCCTCCTGACACCAGTGCCTCATCCACTTTTTTTTTCTTTTCGAGACGCCAAACTATTACTCGCTTCTTTAATTAAAAAGTTGTCCTAAAAGGGGGGGGGATAGGAAGAAAGATTAGGGCTCAGACAGCTGCCACAGGTTTTGGCTGGACCCTTGTTCAACAGGTAGCCACAAGGCAGAGAAAGAGACGTCGTCACCTGTCCTCTGAGCCAGCAGAACGTAAGCGCTACCAGTCCTGGGGTGGACAAGACACAGCCAAGCAGATTGTCAGCCAGCACTCAGTCCTTCGGGGGAGGCCGCCTGGAGGCTGAACACTCATCATGTCAGGAGGGTTACCAGGCTGGAGCTGTGTTGGCCAAACGCCTCATGCGCCTCGTGTTTCTGTCTTGGTCTCGGATCTTTTTCTCCATCTCCGCATCTGTCAGGGTTCTGAGCAGAGGGCACCACTGGTCCGCATCCCCTGTGTTCCGAATGGTGATCTCCACGGTCGGCAGAGGATTCTCACTGAATTCATATGTCTTCTGGTGCCAGCTCAGCTGCCCCCGAATGCTGTAAGCGATGGTGGTGACAAATTCGCCACCCAGCCCAAGCTCCGAGCACAGCTTCAGGGAAACTCCTCGGGGGAATTCTCCTTCTCAGACATGTCCCACTCAAACTGGTCCACCAAGGAGATGTTTCCCACATGGATGTTCAGCTTAATAATTACACTCTGATCTGACTGGTCCTCCAGGATGCTGTCTGTAGGGTAAGATTCAATCTGCTGTCTTATTGCGGAGGCGATGGTCGGGACAAAGGTCAAGGGGTTCAAATCCAGGTCATCGCAGAGAATCTCCGAGAACATTTCTGGGGTCATTAGTTTTTCATTCATATTCCACGTAAAAGCATCTCTCAGTTTCTGCCCATCTATTTCCATGTCCAGTCGAATTGGAACCAGCACTTCTGGCTGAGAGGCGTTCTCGTGTATCACAGCTGGATCGTGGTCATCAAAACAGAGTGGAAAGGTCCTCTTCTTATCCCTGCCCATCCGGTTTCTGTTAATGGTCGTTGAACAGGGTACAGCATCGAGATGGTGTGAGCTGTTAGGGAGGGTTGGAACCCACTGGCTGTTCCTTTTCGCCTTCTGTTCTCTAAGGTAGGTGGGGGGCTCAGTGCTGACCGACACTGCCTTATACTTCTCGTCATTTCCGTCTAAGATCTCTTCAACTTCAGAAGCCTTCAAAAGAGTAACGCTAGTAGCCAAAGTGGTATAACCGTGATATCTCCGGGGGCTGTGACTCCGCTGTGACTCGTGCGAAGAGGCCACGGTCTTCTTCCGCTCTTCCACTGTGGCCAGCCGCCTCCAGAGCGAGGGATAGCGCTTGTACAGGGAGTCGCGAAACATGCGCAGGTAGTTGCCCACCTCGGAGCCAATCATGTAGAACTCCCCGTCCTCCTCCAGCTGGAACTTGACGGGCTTCTGCCCGAAGGTCTTGCTCAGCGCCATCATCATCATCGTGAAAACAGGAGGAAGCAGCGGCAGCACTAACAGCAGAAGCAGCAGCAGCAGCCACGGCCTAACCCGCTGTGAATTGGAAAAGGTGCAGAAGAGAGCAACCAGAATGATTCGTGGGCTGGAGCACCTCCCTTATGTAGCCTCCCAGGCTACAGCATCTGGGGCTTTTCAGCCTAGAAAAAAGGCGCCTGAGGGGGGACATGATTGAGATGTTATAAAATTATACATGGGATGGAGAGAGTGGATAGAGGGAAATTCTTCTCCCTCTCGCACAACACCAGAGCCAGGGGACATGCTGAGCGGTAGGTGGATCTGGCAGCGATTGCGCGCCAGATCCTG
This sequence comes from Plestiodon gilberti rubricaudatus, assembly GCA_026170595.1. Taxonomy (NCBI): domain Eukaryota; kingdom Metazoa; phylum Chordata; class Lepidosauria; order Squamata; family Scincidae; genus Plestiodon; species Plestiodon gilberti. The sequence continues at coordinate 37,353 of JANXHW010000014.1, forward strand.
CCCCTTCTGGCAGCAGCCTCCCTGCCCCCGTTCTCTCTTTGGTCTTGCGCCAGGGGAAGGCAAAATCTCCTTGGCCTTCTGAAGCCTCCCAATCTGCCCACCCCGCCCGCTGGTGCCTTTTTGGCATGGTTGCGCCAGTGGGGTGAGGGTGGGGGTGCTAAGGGATAGGATTGGGCTGTCCATCATGTCCCCGCTCCGGTGCCTTCTTCTTCCTAGACTCCCCTGCACAGGAAGACCCTGGGAGTGATTGCTCAGCTCCAACAAGCCACAGAACGCCTTGGTGCAAACCTTGCGCAACCCAGTTCTTTCCTCCACAGGCATAGGGGCTCTTGCATGTGGCTGTCTTCTTCTTCCTTGGTGGAAGCATTTCAAAAGCGCTTGCTCTGTTTGATGACGAAACTCCTCCTTCTGCTTGAGAAGCTGCTGAAAGGCGGCTAGAAGCGCCCCCAGCCGGCCAGGCCCCTCCTCCTCCTCCTCCAGTACTGGGGCCAGCAGCTGGCACTCACTGCAAGCATCGCTCAGCTATTACACTGCATCTGCTGCAAGCAGGAAGATTCCACCCCAGGCAAATCGCTTTTTTTGGGGGGGAGAGGATGTCCTCTGCCCCACCCTGCTTGTTTGTTTCTTATCTCATTGCCCTGCAGAGAATTCTTTGTGTCATTCATTATCAGTTACCCCCTCAGCTTGGAAAGCCAACTGCTTGTCAAAATGCAAAGCTGGGGCCTGGGGGGGGGGGAGATGTTGAGAACTGGTGTGGCAGGTTTGTCTAAGGAATCACTGCCAGCCTCTAACCAACCGCCAGCTCAGCACTAGGAATGAACCAGTCTGGACCTAAATCAAGACAGGAGAGAGTCAGACTGGATGGAGACAATGCAGCAGACATTGGGGGGGGGGGGGAGGGGGTGCTGAAGGAGAGGCTCCTTGCTGAATCCTGGTGTGTGTGTGTGTGTGTGTGTGGTGTGTGTGTGTGTGTGTGTGTGTGTGTGTGTGTGTGTGTGTGTCCTCGGAAACTTGGCCAGAGATCCTGCTGGAATTTCTCTCTCTCTCTCTCTCTCTCTCTCTCCCTCTCTCTCTCTCTCTCTCTCTCTCTCTCTGAAAACCTGACCTGCTGCGTTTCCAGGTTATCTGCCCTCTCCAGACATACGGTTATTGGTGACCTTGTGCTGTATCTAGGGTCACATTGTTGTGAGCACCTAAGGGTGCTAGTGATTTCAGCTCCGGGGATCCTGTGAGCGGACACCTGACTCCGTGGACGGAGAAGGTACCAAAAAGGAAAAGGAAAAAAAGGAAGAGATCTGCAGTATGAAGAGGCGCCAAAAATAGAGCTCAAAATAGACCAACGTTGTGAAAGAAGATCTTTACTAGGCTAGCCCAGGACACGATCAGCAAGGCAGAAAGTGTAACATATATGATTAACACAAAAGCTTATATACATTTCATTATTTACAGGGAGAATCATGGAGTACATTGTTTGACAAAGTACATAACAAAGGAGAACCAGTAAGGGAGAGGATTCAAGAAATTGCACGTTGATACAGCCAATGGAAGGTTGGATTGAAACTTTGCACCAATGAGAACAGCAGCAGCGTGTGTGAAACTTTGAACCAATAAAAGATAAACTTTATTAAAAGAACCAATGAAAAGTGTGGTGCTTTGTGCGACTGGGAACCAATGGTATGATGGGTGGGGGTACTGGGTGGCAGGAGGTAATGGGATTAGACCCCCTCTTCAGGGAAAGCGAGGTTTTCCGGGGTTTTGTAAATGGTCCTTTTGAGAAGCCTGCTTAACACAAAAGGCAACATTTTCCAATGAGATAGCCAAAAATGCCACACAATAGGCCCCTGCCCATGGCACCATACAGTTGGGGAGATTTGAGTGATTGCTGTCAATCAGGAGGGAGCAAGGGAGATGACTGGATTAGCATGTGAACAAATGTAGCCAGGAAGAAACAAGAACAATAGAGATAGCTGAGAGGCGTCTGCATAATTGTAGCCAAGCGAGGCAGGAAAGGGGGGTGGGAGTGATTGGGTTAGGAAAAAGGTGCACAAGGAGATGGCTTTTGACATTCAAGGAAATGCAACAATCTGAATCCTTGCTGTGTCTCTGGGATTCCCCTTTGTCCTTGCCCCCAGCTGGCACCTGGGTAGAAGGCAGCCATTTGGGAACAACACAGAATTGGAGCCGCTGTTTGCTGGCTGAGTTATGTCTCAAAATGGTCGTTCCCCTACTCCCTGCAGTGCAGATTCTGGCGGGAGGTGCACCCTCAGTGCCAACCTTCGTTAACCCCCCCCGAGTCCTGGCGAAGAGGGGAGACGGGACTCTAACCCTTGCGCAACCCCGGGCTTCCCAGGCAATCCCAGTGAGGATGCTGAGACTTTAACTCAGCTTTTACGGCAGCAAATCTATTGCCCTGCTTCCAGGAGCCTCTCCACTCAACCCAAGATTAGACTCAGTAGAGTGAGAGGATGGGGACCCTTCTGTGTTGGGATCCATCCCTGGGGTGACCCCGATGATCCTCAATGAAGATCCGGTACATAACTCTCAGGGGAATCCAAAATACACAGCAAATCTTCCTAGAATTGCATTTTTCCGGAATAAATCACTGGCCCTTTAAATCTGTCAAAAAGCGGAGCTAGAGGGGTGAAACAGTCAAGAAGCCGGTTGCGCTCGCCGAGTAACAAGCGGCACGCGCCGTCTGCTTGAGTTGGCTGAACGCCCAGAAAGGGGATTAGAGGCTTAGTGGGTTAAAAGGTAAAGAGGATTAAGTAGGTACAGAGTGAACTTTGCTGCTGGCTGCTTCTCTTGGGGGTTCCGGAGGCGCGTGCCGGGCGCGTGCCTGTGAACTTTTGACTTGGCGGGCACCCGTCAGCTGTCAAAGTGCGCGCAAACCGGAAAAGAAGCCGAATTTGAAAGCGGTTGTTTTAAATGACTGTATCTCAGCGATTCCTTGATGGATTTGGACGGGGAAAGAAGGTGGGGGTTCAGGAGAGTGTGGCTGATGAAAGAAAAATATTTCAGGGGGGGGGGTTATTTGCATACTACAACATGATCAAACGCCTCATCGAAGAACATTAGATCCGGCCACCACAGGCCCATCTCCCTGCTCCTGCCTCCTGGTTCCCACAAGCAGGAGAGGAGGCAGATAACGGTCCCATTTCTGCTCCCCTCCAACTGAGGCACGGGGGGGGGCAGTCTGCTGCGGAGCCTGATGGCAGTGTGTAGTGCAGCGGAATTTTAAGCAGATGATAATTCATAATGGAGGCTCTCTCTTCCTTGGCCTGTGCTGAAAACGACCTTGGACCAAGCAAGGGCCTCTTTTCCAGTCACGTTTGCCAGCAGCAGCGAGGCCTTTGGGAGACCTCGTAAAAGGCGGAATGTCCGGGGTGAATGTGAACTGGCAAGGACAGTTGCGGAGCAACCTGTTGGTCAAGAACGACTTCTTGTCACTTCTGCCGCTTCCCTCCTTATCTTGTGGGTCTGTTCAGCCCCCTGGTCCACAGCCCTTCATTCCCAAGGCTTTGCACAAGAGTTTCCCCATTCCTGGATGGGTCTTAGAGATATAAAGGTGGTCGCTCCGAGATGCACGCAGAAGAGGAGGAGGAGGCAGGAAGTAGCTCTGAAGAACTCTCTTTGTTCTGACCGAGGTAATGGTCGTATTTCGGGAGATGAGTCTACAGGACAATCCCCTCTTTTTAGTAAGCGCTGTTAGGTTCGTCCCTGGGCAGCTTGAAGTGGTGGTGGTGGGATATGTATGATAGAGGGAGCTCAGACATCCGACATCGGAGCAAACAGCAGCGACCGTGTTGGGCCACCAGAGCAAGAGGGGTCCAGGTGACATGTCAGAGGCTGGTCTAGACGCCAGCTCGGGTTCAGGTTCTGGCCAGATTGACAAGGACTCTTGAGCAGGTTTGGGTTGGGGGCTCTTCCTTTGGGTAAATCATGGGATGCATTTCAGGAAAGAGAGTTTTCTCCGAAGGTGTGAGAACGGGAAGATGTGGAAGATTCTGGGACTTGTCGTCTTCGGTGCTTTGCTGAGCCCTTTGCAAGGAAAAACCCCTGGGATCCGGTGCATTGTCAGTTCAGCAGCAATGAGCCACGGTAAAGGAAACTCTTTGGATCCTGTTATGCCAGTTAGCTGCCACCCACGGGTGGGTCTTCGGAATAGGGCCCTGTCAGTGGTTTGGATGAGGGAGATCAGCTCGGTGACACGGGGCCCCTGATGCTAGAGGGGCACAAATATTCCAGGCCGAGCTGTTTGCGTGTGGGAAGTTGCTGGGAAAGAACATGTGTGAATGGCCAGAGATCCTGCCTGCCTCTTCTGAGCCTAGGTGACCTGTGTGTGCTAGCTGTTTCTGCATGGCTGCTGCAGTCCATGTTGCTCCAGCAACGTCTGAAATGCAGAAATCTTGGGCCGGTCGAGGCAGCCCGGCGCAGAGACCTCCCGCGGCAGCAAGAAATGGCCGCGTGCCAAACACCGCTGCGTTCCCGTTGCTCTCATTCCGATCTGGCTACTGCAGGGTCTAAGGAAGTGGCTATGGCCAAGCCGGCGACTTCTCTCACGCCAGGAAGCTGCATTTGCAGGTGGTACTACAGGGGCCTGTGCTGGCCCCTCCGGCCACTCCAGCTCTTGCTGGCCCAGCTGTGGCTGTAATCTGCTCCCCAAGGTGTGCTGCTGACCTGGCTGCCATCATGGCGGGGTGGGAATCCAGTGCAACTGGGCTGCCTAAAAGGGCGCGGAAAGGGATGCAAGGAATCCAGGATTCCTTGGAGAAAACTCCACAGTCAGGGAATAAGAGGGCAGGTCCTCTTGTGGATTAGGAACTGGTTGAAGACCAGGAAACAGCGAGTGGGAGTCAATGGGCAATTTTCACAATGGCAAGAGGTGAAAAGCGGTGTGCCCCAAGGATCGGTCTTGGGACCGGTGCTTTTCAACTTATTCATAAATGACCTGGAGTCGGGGATAGGCAGTGAGGTGGACAAGTTTGCAGATGACACTAAACTTTTCCGGGTGGTGAAGACCAGCAGGGATTGTGAAGAGCTCCAGAAGGACCTCTCCAAACTGGGAGAATGGGCAGCAAGATGGCAGATGTGCTTCAATGTAAGTAAGTGTAAAGTGATGCACATTGGGGCAAGAAACCAAAATTTCACATATACGCTAATGGGTTCTGAGTTGTCTGTGACGGATCAAGAGAGAGACCTTGGGGTGCTGGTGGATAGGTCGATGAAAGTGTCGACCCAGTTTGCGGCGGCTGTGAAGAAGGCCAATTCCATGCTCGGGATCATTAAAAAGGGGATTGAAAATAAAACGGCCAATATCATTCTGTCTTTGTACAAATCGATGGTAAGGCCACATCTGGAGTATTGCGTCCAGGTCTGGTCACCACACCTCAAAAAGGATATAGTTGAATTGGAAAAGGTGCAGAAAAGAGCGACCAGAATGATTCGTGGGCTGGAGCACCTCCCTTATGAGGAAAGGCTACAGCGTCTGGGGCTTTTCAGTCTAGAAAAAAGGCGCCTGAGGGGGGACATGATTGAGACTTATAAAATTATGCATGGGATGGAGAGAGTGGATAGAGGGAAATTCTTCTCCCTCTCGCACAACACCAGAACCAGGGGACATGCACTAAAATTGAGTGGAGGGAGAGTTAGAACAGACAAAAGAAAATATTTCTTTACCCAGTGTGTAATTCATCTGTGGAACTCCTTGCCACAGGATGCGGTGATGGCAGCTGGCCTAGATGCCTTTAAAAGGGGTTTGGACAGATTCATGGAGGAAAAGACCATCACAGGCTACAAGCCATAAGCAACCTCCTGGTTTTAGAAGTGGGTTTTCTCTGTGCCAGGTGCAAGGGAGTGTCAACGGGAAACAGGTTATCTTGTTGTCTTGTGTGCTCCCTGAGGCATCTGGTGGGGCCACTGTGTGATACAGGAATCTGGACTAGATGGGCTTTTGGCCTGATCCAGCAGGGCTCTTCTTATGTTCTTATGTTCAGGATGGCCAGCATGGCCAGTGATCATTAGACAGGTAGCGGTTTATTTAAAAAGTCCGCCCAGATGTATCGACATGACCCTACAGTTCCTGGGTCTTTGCGTTCCAGCTGTCTCTGATTTAATGCTACAAGATGATCTTCTCCAGAGCTCCCTGAAAAGCATGAAGCTTCCAAATGTTGGGGTTCCAGGAGGGCTGCTCGGTCTAGCCAGTCCCGTAATTGGGTAAGTGAACAAGGGAGAGCTGGAGAGCTCTTGGGCCTGGGGTCTTCAAAGACCCCTCCTCTGTCTTAATGATGGGTCTGTGCAGGGTATTGGCTACAGATTGCAATGGTCAGTCATGGAGGCACTTTGAGGGAAGATCTGAGCCCCTAGGGGGACGAGACCTTCAGTACAGAAAGATTGCAAAAGTCCCCCCCCCCCGGTCCTGTTTGAAAAGCCCCCGGAGCCTCACCTGTCCCTCTTGTCACAGAGAAGCATCAGAACAACGGTGCCACTTGTCCTGCTGTTGACATGCCTCCTCCTCTCTTTCTCGTGCTCTTCCTTTCTCACACTTCAGGCTGAATGTTGTGAATGTCCACGTGACCAACGTACAATTGATGGGTTTGCCAGGAATTGGTGCTGAGCAGATCATCAACGCAAAACTGCAGCTCACCGGCTCTGTGTGAGTGTCGTGACTAGTTTCTCGAATTTCGTTCTTGCTCCCTCCCCTGATAGGAATGAATAAACAGACTTTACAAACCAGAGCACAGTGAGTCAGGCCAGGATGGGTCTTGATAGTTGAGCTGGAGTTGAATTCAGTGGCTTCTCTATTGTGAGTTGACCTGCAGTTACATGTTTAGTGGCTTAGTTCACCATGAGATCACCACAGTTCATGTTGAAAGTCTCCAACAACCTTCAGGAACATCTAAAAGTACATTAGAAGCGGTAGAATTACGGAAGTATATGAGGAGCATCTGCTGACAATGGGGGACATTGCAGATAAATGAACTGATACCATCAGCCTTTGTCAGTGAGGATACCGAGGGCATGGTGAGAACTGGAGTTTTGTACTGACGCAGACCAGAGCAAACAGCCAACCCATTAGCGAGTGCATCTGAGTTTATGATGGTGGGTAGTATAGTTTTGCCGCAAGGAAAAACATGAGGAAAATGTCAGCCCTCTTCCCCATTTTATATGACACAGGAATTTGATGAATGTTCAGCTATGTGTTTCTTGATTAAAAGTCACATCACTACTGGGCCATTGTGTGACAGAGTGGATTCTTTTGGTCGTTTTAGATTGGGAGTTTTATCCTTGCCGGTCCATGTTTCACTGGACTTGAAGCTCCAGTCTAGATACAAAATGGTGAACTTTTCAGTTGATGACTTCCAAATTGAACTTCAGGAATGTGTTTGTCAGGTGGTGACAATTGACATTAGCCTCCTGGGTGGGTAAGTATGGAGTCTTTCTTCGGGAAAAGGTGGGTGTCCGTTTGCGTGGTTGGTAGGCGCAAACCAATGGGAGTCAAGCTTCCTGTTCTCGGGGAACCCTTTCCACATCAAACTCTAGCCCCTGCCTGCCTGCCTGCCTGCCTGCCACAGCAGGACCTTGGCTGGTTGCAGAGGCCTCGGGGGATAGGTCTCAAGGTGTGCTCTCTCTTTGCACAAGGCCCTGTCATGGAGCATGGGCCCCAGCTGCTGCCCAGCACAAGCTGACAATAATAGACCACAACACAGCTCTGCATTTTAGAGGAAGACAGAGGCTGGTGGCCAAGTTCTTTTCTGGGCAACAAAGAATCCCAAATGATCTTTGGAGCAATCTCGGCGTTCCTAGGAGCATAGCTTGAAGTCCAGCACCTTTGCCTTCTCTAGTGTGTTGAACATCAGCTCCTAGGCCTGGCATTTGAAGCCCACTCGGCAGCAGAGTGACCAAGGCGTCATAAGGACAGAGTCCGAATACTGGTGCTTGTATTGCTGCAAAGGAACAGTGCAGGACAAGAGCACTGGTAGTGTGTTCTCTGATACGTACAAATGGCAAATAGTCAGCTTTGCGGCCTGCTTGTCATTTAGACGTCAGTTCACGCCATCGGCCAACGTCGCTGAATTCTTAAGGCAGCAGCAGTATCACTTTCTCCGTGGGTGGGAAGCAGCAGGTCTCCAACCGGTCTTGGACAGGTCGTCTGAGCAACATACGGTCCAACCCTGTGGACCACTTATGGCGGCGGTGGAACTCCCAGCCTGCCGCTGTAAGTGTCACTGCGGCATCGTGAAAGGTGCGGCGCTGCTGGGCACTTTGAGGCTGTCCGTGCAAATGGCTGGAGGCTCTGTGCGCATGGCTGCCAGACTGTGCGCTGGTGCAGGTAAGGTGGCAGTGGGGGCAGGTCAAAGGTGGGAAGGGGAGGAGAGGGGCAGGGAGTGGGGCAGGCAGGGGGCATTTTGAGGGTGGGAGAGGATTCCAGCAGTGGCAATGCATGTTGGGATACTGTCCCTGTTCTCCCGGCCTGACATGCCTCCTGCCTCCCCTCGGACTTACGCCAGCAAAATAGCTGGCATGGGTCCGAGGAGACCCATTGGCAACCAGGCAACCTACCAGGAGGTAAGAAAAAGATATTTTTAATTACCTCTCCCAGGCCGTCTGGTCACCCCTTCCCCCCGATACTATGCAGTGCATGCTCTGTTGGCAGCGCTGCAGGCTATGGACTTGTGGGGGACAGGATTGGGCTGCCCAATATTCTGTTAAGGGGTACAGTTCATTTGGGGAGAAAGCTTGTGTTACTGCAACAGTGTACATATCAGTGGTCAACATCTATGACCAAGAAATAGAGCATTCCTGAGTTTCCCGTTTCATCTTGCAGTGTGCTTTCATCATCAATAAAACCGATCATCCAGGACTCTCTCACGACCAACCTGCCCACGCTGGTAAGTTCACAGATCAGTTTTCTCTGTCATGGAGAGAGGGGAGAAAATTTAAGAACTTTGAATGGCTGGCTCTGCCCATGAGCAGTGATTCAATGCCTGGCCTGAGGGGGGTTGAAAAGCAGCAGCAGCAGCAGCAGCAGCAGGTGTCTGGTCTGCCCCCCTCCCTCTTCTCCTTCCACGTCCTCAGTTTCTCTGAGAGCAGCTTCTCCCACCTGATCCCGTATGAAGCAGGCCTGGGACCCTGGCTGGCTGGCATCCACCGGAAGCAGGGCCTTTTCAGTGAGACTCCTGTAGCCTGGAATGTCCCCCCCACCCCCACCCCCAGCGAAACGAAGCTCGCTTATCATCATCTCTTGCATCCTTATCGGTGCAAAGAGCAAAACAGTTTTGTCCACCGTCAGGCCTTGGGAAGTTGTGCGACATGGTCAGTATTTTATTTCTGCCTATATGATTTCCCTTCATTCAAGGCGTGCAGGAGACAGGCACCTGACCCTGTGTACTGGCTGCGCTGGGCGCCTGACTGGAGAGCAAAGGCCATGTATGCCTCCGCGCTGTGCTGGGAGAGGGACAGGGTTGGGCACCCGCCGCCTGCTGATGTCACCGTGCTCAGTACCACGAGGTTTCGGGACGGGCTCTGGCTACCTTCACATGGGCAGGGGCTAGAGCAGCTCTGTGGGTCGGCCCCTGTGCTGCATGCAGAAGGGTCCCTGCTCAGTCCCTGGCAGGAGTGCCAGAGCCTCCCCCTGGCCAGATGTTGAGGTCTTGCCCCATCACCCTCTGCCGGGTCTGGTTCCTGGGCTCTAGACGCTTGCTGGCCACACTTGCGGAAACCTGCTCTGAGCTGAGCTACATCCCAGTTAGCAGCAAATCTGCTAGGACAGGACGGAGTCCGTCTCGCCAAGCCGCGTGCTGGAGGCTGGGTGGCGCTGCCTCGAAGGGAGGCCAGTTTGGGGCTCATCTCCCTTCGGATCCTTCTGCAGGGCACCAGGGATGAAGCCTTGGGATGGCAAGCTCCACATTCCTTCATAGATTGCAAAGGGACGTTTTTGGAAACATCCTTTATAGCTGAATTGGGGATGATACAAGGCGGCAGGTTTATGAGGACACAACTAGGAGCGAGAGTGGCAGCAGCAGCAGCAGCATTTACGAAGACAGGGAGCCGCCTTGGCCCGAGTCTGGCCGTGGGCCGTCAAGCTCAGTACTGCTGTTGACCCTGACCGGCAGCTACTCGGTAGGGCTTCAGACAGGGGTCTTCCTTTCCCAGCCACCCTACCTGGAGAGGCTGGCAGGGGTCACCCCAGGACTTCTGCAGGCAAAGCGGAGGCTCTTCCACTGAGCGGCATCCCCCCCTCCCTTGTTTCGTCATGTCTGTGCCCTGTTGATGTAAAACGGTGCACCTCTGGGGGAGTCTGATGTTTAACCCCAGAAGGGTCTGCGGCTGGGAGGAGCCAACACGCCCATCTCCAACCTTTCTGAGCCCATCCTTCCAGGCCCTCCTCTCCGCAGGTGGCTCCAGCTGTTCTAGCTGGAACAGAGCAGGGAGAAAATGGAGTCTGGGTGCCCAACCCAAGTGGGGAAAGTGCTGATTCAACTCTTAAACCTCTTTGGGCGCCAAGAGCAGGTCTGCCCGTCCCACTTCGCACGTGACTGAGCCAAGATGGCTGCCATCGCCACACAGAGGCGCTGAAGGGACAACTCCAATCTCTGCAAAGCTGTGGGAAGCTGCCTCCCATGAGCCTCTGACCCTCCTTCCTTCCCTTGCAGGCGTGTTCAGCAGCGAAGACTGTCATTGACCTGGTGAAAGCCCAAGTGATGGGCACTGTCAATGGTGAGCCAGCCTCTCCCCCCCCCCCGCTTCCTCTCTGCCCCGTCCAATTCCCCGTCCAGTTTCCCCGGTGTGTGTGTGTGATTTTCACATCCCATGGGGCACGTGACTCTCCCTTCCCACACCATATGTCTCCCTAGTCAGCCCTCCCTCCCTTCCAGCCTGACTTCAGTTCTGGAAGTGAGAGAAGCCAGGATAACTTGATGGCGAGGGAGGGGTTCCCTTCGGCCCCACACCCATTTTGATTAGAACTCAAACTGCTGGTTTGTACATGATGCTACACACTGTTTAAACCTAGACTCCAACCCCCGCTGAATGTGTAAATGGGGCAGGCACACGGTTTATTTGTTTATTTGCTAAGCCCTAGGTCACCTTCTACCCCATTTAGGGATCATCAAACACAGGCACCACTGGGCTGCCACCCATTCTTGAATTCCCCATGGGTCCTTTTGCATTCTCTCCCTGCATGTACACAGGGCAAGCCATTTCAGGACATTGGGAGGGGGAGGGCATCCTTAATGTGGCGCTTTGGTGTTAGATGAAAGTAGCAGAATCGCCCATGGAAACAGGAGGCATCTTTTCTCCCAGGACATCGGTGAGCCAATGCATCAAAACTAGCTGAGCACACCCAATTCCTGGTTAGACTTGGCAGGATACCTTCACTTTGTACCAGTGTGCAGCAGTCATGCCTTGTTATGACCATCAGTGTGCCATGGCTCATCTCCACAGTGTTTGCGCACTCCTGCAGCAAAACCCTGTGAGCGAGAACAGTGGTGCTCCTAGTGGCCGCACACCTCTAGGGGTGATGTTGGAACTGAGTTCTTCCAACCCTTGTGTCACCCCGGCTTTCAGAGTACAACTTGTCCATCTGCTTCCTGCTCTGCGGCAGGGGCTGTGGTGCACACACATTCATTCCGATGGAGACGCCAAGTCTCTGTGTGCGTTCCTTTGCATGCGCAGATCTGAGCTCTCCGCAGGAATGCATGGGGCAGCCTGTCTGGGCAAGAGCCTCAGCTGTGGAAGAGGATGCCCAGCTTATTTACGAGCACAAGCAGCCTCATGGAAGCCAATGAGAACGGTCCACACAAAAGACCAAAGAAAACAATGGCAGAGTTACGGAACAGGTTGGGAAAGGATGGGCGGAGCAGAGACTGCCGGGCATCACGGTTTGCTCTTTTTCCACATAGTTGATCTTCCAATGGGCACATATGGCACGATCAGGTATCGGCTGTGGGACTTCCCCTATATAACCAATGACTACTATGGAATATATTTCCGAGTAAGTACATTTGCTACAGACGACAAACCTCTGATCCTCTATCGCAGTTTGAGCACAGGTATGTTGCTATCTCGGATACTGATCCACTCCACAGAGTTGCTTTATTGATTCCCTGAAGAAGAGGACTTCCCTGATGGACCCACTTGGTATAAGGCAGCTTCTGGTGTTCCCACAATCCTCTTGGCCTGAGCATCTGAAGATTCAAGAGAGGTTGGGGCCCCATCTGGTGTTGCCCACTAGTATAACAGGTTTTCCGACTTCCTCAGTCTGGGGAAATCCTGGTTCATCCTTTGCGTCCCAGATTATCAGCCTGTCCTCGCTCAGCATAACCCAGCCCTGCCTTCAGCTTCGTCCAGTAAGGTTGGCCCCTTGGCCACTTCCTGTTTCCTTCCAGACGGAGATCTTGGCAGTGGAAGCAGGAATCCTCTCCATCCCCGATGATGCTCTCCCCATGATCAACCCTTCCAGCCAGGACCATAAGCTCTGCTACGGACTCCATTTGGCCTTCCTGAACATGGCCCAGGCTGCCCTGCTCCAGCTGCAGCCTCTCGAGCTGGAGTGCACTCCTGAGGTGGTGAGTAGTCGCGGGTGCTGGAGGACCTCTCAGCTGCCGGGGAGGGGGTGTTGCTGCTGCCGGTGTGGCGGCACGGGTTAAGGGGATCCAAGTACACAGAAAAAGCAGGTGGACAAACCTGTCACAGCAAACAGCCATCCGCATCTATGGAACACGAGCAGCATGTTTCAAGTGCTTCAGGAAGATTGTCTCAGGCCCAAGTAGATGTGATGCAGGAGGACGCAGGTGAAGTTTCTCCCAGTGAGTTTTGTACAAGACCGTAACGCCGCTGGGGGGGGGGGGGGGCTCTGAATTCGATCCGAGTCCATCTGGCCATTCTCCACGGTCCCTTTTTCCGACGGTTGGGTGCCAATGTCCCACTTCCCCAGACAGAGCAAGAAGTTCCAGGGTGGCAGCACTGTCTGGGGTGGGGGTGGGGGGGGCTTCTTTGGAGGAGAGAGGCTTATTCTGGTACCTATCTCTGCAAGCAAGATGTGCTGCTTCATACAGGATTATCAGCTGGGGCAGAGTCAGGCAGCAGGCAGCTGCTTTCCTTGCACCCCAAATGGCCTTGGCTAGTCTGGGCTGGCTCTTCTTCCTGCTGGCTTCCATCGCTGGCTCTGAGACCCACGCAGAGAGAGGCCTCCAGACCTGCCTCCCTCCCTCCCTCGCCTGTCTCCCAAGGCTGCCGTGGTCTTTTCACGGATCACACACAAGGGGAAGCGACGACAGTCACCCCCCCACTCTTCCCCTGCCTCAGGTGCTGGCTTAACTCCCGCTAGCCTCCTGAGGCAGCAGGCGGGCCTCTTCCGCCCTGATTGGCTTCACAAAGGCCTGGGCCCCACCTGCCCGCTGAGCTCCACCCTGCTGGTGCTGCTTCACTGAGGACAAAGAGCCGGCCAGCCAGCCAGCCAGCGTTCTCAGAGCAGGTGATCGACGATAATCATAGACTCCCATTTCCTTGTTGGCACAGATAAAACTAAGGGCACAGACATTGTGCGGGAAACTCCAGGTAGGTAGGATGCTTTGCGTGACGCTTGCATTCAAAAGTCAAAGATAGTGTTATTGAAGAAAATACAGCTCTGCGATTTTCAACCGGTGTGCCACGAAGAAGGGTCCACAGCAGGTGTCCCCTGGGAGTTTGGAGCACAGTGGTTGAAAATCGCTGAAAAACTCTGTTTCTACGGCAACTGTAACTAGCCCAAGTGCCCCCTGCTGGTACAGATGCACCAACACAGCATTACTGCATATTCCAATGTTTCTAACACTGTGTAATGCAATCAATATTTGCCCCAATCAAAAGTCTGACCTGATACTGAGACCTCCAAGCAAGCATCCTTTCCTCAGAGATGAGCTCCACCAATTTGTTCCTGATGATGTCTGAGTCCCCTTCCAGCGTCCTTGATTCGAGTATCTTTTTCCTTTTGAAAACAGTTTGCTGGTGCCACTGAGCTGAAGAATGCAATTGCGTCCCAGTTTGCATTTCAGGTGAGTGGCCCTTCTTTGAAACGTCTGTTTGAATGCTCCAAACAGCAAGAACAGCAGCAGATCAAACAGCCTGAAAACAGGCATCAGCTCAATCCATTTTCTGTAGTCTTCCCTCTTGCCTTCTGTTAAAATTCAGCCTGCAACTCCCAGAGGCCTGCCAAAATAAGTCTGCATGAAGTGCGAAAATAGAGCTGGCCTGAAGGTTCCCTGACAGGCAGGGAGTGGAAATAACAACAACAACAACAACAACAACAACATTATTTATATACTGCTTTTCAACAAAACGTTCACAAAGCGGTTTACAGAGAAAATCAAATGATTAAATGGCTCCCTGTCCCAAAAGGGCTCACCATCTAAAAATGAGGAAATGAGGAGGAGGAGGAGGAGGAGACCACCTCTGAGAAGGCAGCCCAATCTCATTTCAGACAGAGGCGGCAACCGTACACTTTGGGGGTGGGAGAAGATCAGTCGCGTCGCGATGACGCGCGTCACCCCAGAGTGGGGGCACGCGTCGCCCTTAAGGGGGAGGCTTCGCCCCCGCGCGTGACGTCACGTGCAGGAGCAGAGCGCCCTCCCCGCTCCGTTTTCGGCTCATTTTGGAGCCAAACGGACACAGGGGAGGGCGGGAGGGCCCACCTCAAGCTCCAAACTGTAAGTGGGGGGTGATCGCGCGTCACCCCTATACGCGCGACGCCCCCCGGCGGCCCGCCCCCCCGCTTCCCCCCGTCGACGCCAGTGGAGAAGGTGCTCCCCAAGGAATGCTGGGCCCAGGCAGTAGTTTAGGACTTTGAAACTTAACCAGCATGTTGAGTCGCTCCCAGCCAGACTCGGCTTGAGAGCCAGGGCAGTTCCCTCTGCACAGCTGGAACGTGCTCCCAATGGTGGTTGATAAGCCAGCTGCACTGGCTGCGAGTTCGGGCGACGACTGTGTCCTGCTGCCTTCAGATGCAGCGTCTGTCTGTCTGCGTCTACATAGCAGTTGCAGGCGAGCAGTGGTGGGAGGGGGGGGCAGAGGCAGCTGGTGGGTTACTGTGGAAGACAGAATGCTGGACCAGATGGGCCTTGGACCTGCTCCAGCAGAGGGGGCTTTTCTTCATCCACATTCCAAACCAATGGGCGTTTCCAAACAGCCTTCAAAGGTGGCACCACACAGGGAAAAATACAGTAATCCATCCGGGAGACCAGGGAAGCAGATATCTCTGCACAAACCTCTTCTTCTGAGCCCGTTGGTATGGGTGTCCCCATGTCTTCTGGGCAACTGTCCTGTGCCTTTAAGAGCAGCTTCCTGACAGGCGCAAGCTCAACAGGCGAAGTTCTACCCACAGCGGTGGTATCCAAATCCTGAAAGCAGCATCTTCTGTGGAATTACTGCTTTGCGGGTGGGAGAAGGAGTCCTGCCAGGAGGAGACCGTGGCGCCTGGCATTGAAAGCGCAGTGCTTGGGGGTGTCCTTGATTGCTCAGACACCCAAACAAGAGAGAAGGATGACAAGGCTCAGCGCCCAAGAACCTGTGACGACAACCTCCAGACTAGCTCAGTGCTGAGAATTGCTTGTTTCTCCTCAGGGCTGTGGAGCAGCACCGGAACCGGGCTCCACCTTGGTAAGCCATATCCTTTGGGGGAATGCGGCCCGGAGTCACTGGGGTGCCCAGCTGGCTTTCGCCGTTTTGGTGCTGGGTGGCAAAGAGCGATGCCTGACCATGGTCGCCTTCTGCCCTCCCCCCAGAGTGACCTGTACCTTCAGATCTCCATCCTGGAAGGCCCAGCGTGTCTTTTCGGACTTGGGAGGCCCTCCGTGAAACTCAGTGTGCAGATCAAGGCATTCAGCAGGACAGCCAGCGGCTCCGTGTGTGGGGGGGTTGTCTTCAAGGACGTGAGTGACGCCGCGGGGAGGAGAGGCGCCTGCCTGCCTGGGTGCTGCTGCAGCGGGTCTTTCTCTTCCCCCGTCCCCATGGTTCCTCATCTTGCCTGGTGGTCCCCGTTCATCCCAGCACCCGTTTCTTAATATTTCTTCTCTCTCCCCCCCCCCATTTCTTTACCCCATTCGCTTTTTAAGTGGGGGCAGGAGGCTTGCAGCAGTGTTGTGTGTCAGAGTGGTGAGCTTCCCCCCTTTCCTAACCCGTCTTGAGATGGAGCGCCAAGAGATCCTCGCTGCAGCTGCCGCCTTCTGGCCGTGACATTCCCTCCACACTGCCCAAGAGGCCATCTTGGCCTTGTGGGGGGGGGGGGAGAAGCCGCCATTGTTAGCAGCTGCCCTGTTTTTGTCCTGCCCTGCCTCACATTACGAAACATCCAAGGCATTGTGGGAAAGAGATGGGGGTTGCCAGGAGGCACAGCTACCAGAGGGGCCCTGATGCTCTTTTTCCATGTAGAAACATCTTTTGAGAGAAAAAGGCCGGCAGCTTCGCTGCATGACAAGTTTCTCCCCCCCCCCCCCCCATCAAGGCTCTGCATTGAGAAAACGAGTTGGAGCTGAAGGGCTGAATATTATTATCATTATCATTATCATTGATTGCATTTCTATCCCACCTTTCTCCCCCATAGGGGGACTCAGTTCATGACCTTGGGCCAAATGGGCCCATTTTGGCCCAGCTTTCCATTCATTTGAAATGAATGCACATGGAATGATGATGATCCCATTGTGTTCTCCTCTATGAACAGAAGGTGGGATGGACCCAACCTCTCCCCCCCCTCCCCGGTGACCTTCTGACTTCTGAAATGTGTATTTGTATTTGCAGAACATTGTTTTTGATCCAGCCTTCTCTGTAGTTGGTGGCAGACTGAATGCTGTCCTGACCCTCTCCAGGTAATTGAGTGTTGCTTTCAGTCCTGACCAGAGTTGTGCCTGAGGTCCAAGGTTTGCCAGTCACATGATGAGCATCTTGATGGAGAAACAGCATGAAGGGACTGCCATGATAGAAGCCGGTGTCTTTGATCTGGATCCTAGATTTCCAATCAAGCCTGTGCACAAATTCATCTCTGGAAAAAGTTAGAATGAGCTGAGGACTCAACCTTCCGTTCCCTTCCGTTCCTGTGTTGAGTGAGCTAAAAGGGAATATGAGAGAGGTGAAGCAGATATACCTTGCCATCTGTTACTGACCTCCTCTCTCTCTCCAAATCCCTCCAGAAATGCCTTTTCTGTGCAACCTTTGGTACACCCATTTGTCACCCATTTGTCTCTCTGGGACTCAACAACACCCTCATTTCAAAGCCCCCAAGTGTAGTGTATGTATGAGTTAGGCCAGCTGAGCTCCTTGCAAGTTGGACCCAGTTTCAATGCGCTGATTCTGACCAAGTCCTTCTTTCCCCTGCTCCTCAGCCATGAGCTGCACGTGGACTCCCCAGGACCCGGGCCCTCTCCCGTAAGCACGACCTTCCAATCCTGCAGCATCACTTTCTTCTCCCCAAGAAGGGCCCCCGACTGCTCCGGCTGATGCCCACCTCCCTTCGTCTCTTCCAGGTTCCCAGTCTTGAGCCCCACTTTGCCAGCCTCTTGAGTGCCGTCTTTGTTCCTGTTCTCAATGGTAAGACAAGAGGACTGAGGTTCTGCGGAATCCATCCGGTAGATGTGCTCGGGGTCAAAGGCCTTGTCCAGCAGTCCTGCCCCTGCCCCTGGTTTGAGCTGCAGCTGCAAGAGGGCAGGCGGGGTCCCTGCCGCCCTGTTCCACAGGATGAAGCATGGCTTCTTCTTGAGGTGCACGACCGCTGTCATCAGCCCCCCCCCCCCGAGCAGCACCTACCTGGAGTGACGCAGCTTCACCCTCCAGTGCTGCACAAAACAACCGGATTATTCCTTGATTCCAGGCCGCCTCGCTACTGGCATCCCGCTACCGCTGCTCTTTGGTATTCCGCTGACAAGCATCCAGGTGTTCCCGGTAAGACACTCGCAGAGTAAATACCTCCCCCTTTGAGGAACTGAGTCATAGTTCTTAGCATCTGCCTCATGGTTCTGAGCTCGGACTGCTCCAGAGGTATGATTTTGCTGTAACCCAAGAGTACAAGTCTAGGGAGGCAACCTGGCCACTTCAACACAGGAGGAGGAGATGTGCCAAGTGGGCCTAAAGGGCAAATGTGCAACAGGCCTGAGGAGGGGCACCGTTTCATGGGGAATCTCCCTGCTGCGTTTTTCCTATTTCCCGGGGCAGGATGTGTGTTTCAGACCGATGCGTAAGGATGCCAACTGGCCCCTTTCTCTCTCTCTCTCTCTGCCTAGGATTCCCTTGTGCTGTGTGGGTGAGCAACAGGGTCCGTTGCACGAGGAGGAGGAAGGAGAGGCTGGCAGGAAGCTGGCCCTATGCCCGCTTCCTGATTCCTGTTTCTAACTTGGATCCACTGGATTCTTCTCATGTCATTTGTCCAATAAATCTGGTGACGCTTCCACACTTGCAGTGCCCAACATGAAGTCACACTCACCGAAGCCCAGAATTTTTTTTTTTTTTTGCAAATACAAATTTGCAGTAGCACGTGTGAAAAGGACCTAGTGTCTTGGGCTGCGATCCTATACACACTAACCTGGGAATACGTTCCATGAAACTCAGTAGGACTTACTTCTGAGTAGACACGCATCGGATTGCAGTGGGGCAGCCCAATCCTATCAGCACGTTGTTCCAGCGGCATAACGCTCTTTCCGTCCATCACGAAAGGCGTTGCATTGGAGCGCGTGGGCTGGCTGCTGCCATAAGTGGTGAGCGGCCAGCTCTGCGTGCCAGCTGCTGATGGATGCCCATCACCAATGGTGAGGAGGGGGGAGGGAGGCAAGGGGGGCAGAATGGGGCAGCGATGGGGGCGGGGAGGAAGGCGGATCAGACCCGGGAAGGAGTGTGTGGTGGCGCAAAATGGAGGAGAGGAAGGGGAGCAGGATGCTTGTGCCTTAGATAAATCGGGGAGACCACTCAGGCAGGGGGAGCAGGCCGGCCCTGAAGAACCAGGGGTTATAATGCGGGAACAGGGCAGGAGGGGGAGGGGAGGTAAGGAACATCAAGAGGTTGCCCGGGGGGCGTGTGTGTGTGCGTGCACACACACAAACAACCCGGTGTGCTCCCTCCACCCCTGCGCTTATCTCCTAACCTGGAGGGCTGCAGCATGGGGGGAGATACGGTTCTCACCCCCCCAAGAGGAATTTACCTCAGTGGTAGTCTAAGCTTGATCGCTGCCCCCACTCCCTCAATTAACCAGCACCCGCTCATACCAAACCAAGGAGGGAGGGGTACAAATGCTAGACATGTCCTCCGTTTGCCTACATACTAGACACAGCTGGTAATGTGGGGGTGGGGGGCCCGTGGTCAGGGGTGGGCCAAGGTTAGCTACCCCCATATCTGCTGAGGTGAGGCAGCATCGTGGCAGAGAGTGCGGAGGAGGAGCCAGTGATTTTGAAGCGGGGACCTGGTTCACAAGGTGGGGGCAGCAAAAAGAGCCGTGCAGCTGAGGAGCCCCCCCCCCCAGTGAGACCTTAGCAGCTACTGTGGCAAGTTGAGAAGCCATGCTGGGGCGGGAGCAATATGCACGGGGTCAACAGGGCGGGGGGGCTCTGCTCTAGACCAGCTCCCTCTAGGGACCCTTTTCAGCAGCAAGGGGCCTCCAGCATGTACAGTGAGGGTCAAACCTTGGAAGGCGGGGGGGGGGGACAGTCCTGCAACAAAGGAGTCGACCAGCATATCGGGTGAAGATGGGGACTTGAACGCTGCTGAGACGCAACTGCAGCAGTGTGTGTGTGTGTAGAGCAGCCACCAGGGGGCGCAGCAGGCACAGACTGGGACGGATCCTGGGCTGCCTGAGGACAGCACAGCAGTGAAGACTTCTTGGAGAACCAACACAAAGGGGGGGGGAACAGAAGTCGAACAGACGTCTTCAAGGACAGCACCTGGGGGGAGAAGAAGCGGCACTGAAGCACTGAAGGGCAGCAGGCAGCATCAGGCGGGGGGGGGGCGGCATCCCTGAACCCAGACAGATGCTCGGAGTGGGAGACGTGTGCGCCACAGGCGGACCTGCTCGCCTCCTGAAGGACGAGGTGTCATCTTGCCCTTCCTCTTCTCTCCCCCCCCCCCGGTTTCCTGTACCTAAGAGAGAAAGGCTGAGGCAAGAGGGGGCAGGTTGACGCTGGTTGGACCCCCTGCAGGGCCCGGCCCCACCTTCAGTAGCTGCCTGCAGCAGAGCTGGAGGCCTGAAAGGACCTGCTGTGCTGCTGCAGAAATGGGCCTCCTCGAACCAACTTCTCCAGCTATGGCGTTTGCTTTAATACACCTGGAGAGGCTTGTGGAGGGAAAGCAAGCATCGCGACATGAAACAGGCCGGGGGGGGGGGGGGCTCGGACTTGGGAGACTTTAGGAAACCTGGTCTGTGGCTTCTCATGGCCCCAGATGTTGCCAGCCGTGCACAGCAGCATCTAGGACCGAACAGAGGTTCTGCTGCACTCCTCCCTCTTGCTGTCGGGACTGGCTGGGGAAGGGGTCGCAGTGGGTGTGTCGCCTCATTGGGAGTGTGTGTGGCAGGCCTCAAGCTAATTTGTTTTTTTAATTCACTTTGAAAGTAAATAGTTTTTGCTCCTCACCCCATTCCTACTCCGGCTGGGGGTCCAACACAAAGGTTTCTCCACACTAACAATGGCTATGATGACTAGCGTGTCCGTACCTGGTAACTGCAGTTCATCGACGGAAAGGCGCTTCCTTCCGTTAGATGCCATGGGGAATGGGAACCCTTCACCCTCATAGGAAGCCCAGGTGGTACCTGACAGGGAGCTGGCTTGGCGTAGTCCGCTTGTGCGACTTGTAGAGCCCCCCCCCGACCCCTGCAACCTGCACATCCAGAAGGCATGCTGAGCCTAGGAAGTGTACGGACAGCACCAGGGTGGTCACGCCTAGCCTGGGTTGAAGGGAGGGTCTGGCAGAACACACTGGCACCCTGCTGGGGTCTGCTGGCATCTGTCAGTTGGCCTGGGGGGGTGGCTGGGATGCCGTTTCTCACTGTCGGAGTAGCTGGGGGGAGGTAGGATTTCTGTCCTGTGAAACTGCACAAAAGGAATGGCTGGTGTAGAGGTGGCACATTTTGTTCCAACACATGTGGGGTTCAACTGCACGTTGCAAGATGCCCCTTCAGGAGCAGGAGTGGAATCCTGGAACTGCAAGCCAGAGGTGAAACTAGACTGGAGTGGAGGCAAGTAGTTCTGCAAGACTCCGTTACACCGGAGTCAACGGCCCCTCCCCTTTGCTGTTGGAGCCATTCCGGCAGCGACAGGGGAGTGTCCTGCGTGTTGCCATTGCTGCCAGAATGGCTCCAACAGCAAAGGGGAGGGGCCGTTGACTCCGGTGTAATGGAGTCTTGCAGAACTACTTGCCTCCGCTCCAGTCTAGCTACGCCACTGACTGCAACCAGGACTTCATTTCCTTTGTCTCTAATTTCAAGACCTGATTTTGTCTCATTGCAGGGGCCTTTTTAACAATATTTGAACCTTGCTTTTTATCCCCTCCTTTCCCCCCTTTTCTTTTTAATAACTATTTCTGTTTTTGAAAACTCCCCATCCATCCTGTTTCATTCAGACCGGTGCAGGGAGCTTGTTCTCTTATAGATTGCTTGTGGCTCACACTACAACATTGTGCCTGTGTGTGGACAGATGCAGAGGCGTCAGAGTAGATCTGGTCAGTTGGCCCCCTGATACTGCTTTTGCAATCAGCTTCCATGAGGGGACCTGATGCGGCTTGCGTCATCGCAGGTGGGGTGAAGAGCAGCAGATTCGGGGTGTCTTTCACCCTGTCTGTCCCCCTCCATCCCGCTGCGAGCCGCATCGATCTGCTTCCTGCTCACAGTGGGATGCGGAAAGTGGGGAGTGAAGGATGGGGAAAATAGCCTGGGGAAGGGCCAAGAAGGAACTTGGAGGCTTCGTTCCAGCACCCTGCGTGGTCTGACGTCTGTACGCCTGGGGGGGGGGGAGGGAGTGCTTCCTTCCAGGTGCCCCTCCTTGCCCCTGGAGCTGCAGGAGCTGCATGGCCCTCCTCCCTTATCCCTCCTCTTGTGAAACAAGACTCTCTGTCCTGGTACAGGCTGTGACCTCACAGGGAACAGTCTGTACCGCTTCAGATGCACACAGAATTGGCCACTGCTGCTGCCTTGCTTTCGATAAAATGCAGCAGGACATCCCTTTGGCTTCTGGGTTGTGTGTTTCCATTTTGCTTTGTTTTATTAGCTCAGGCTCAAACGTAGACAAAGAGCAATTAAGAAAAAGAATACTGATGTGTAAATGAACCGTGAGCAAGGAAGAAAGAGCCACAGCGTTCAAGAAGATTAGAGGAGGCCATCTGAATGGCGTCGCGGAGCCTTGAGCGATGCTGACGTGCTTCAGACCAGCCTTCTGTTGGTCTTGGCATGGAGGGGTCCCTCATGCCTTGTGCAAACAGGTGCCTTCTGCCAAGGTGTGGCACCCTTTTCACTCTTCCCTAATCCTTACACCATCGTGCCTGTTCCATTCCGTTGTGAATGTGTGGGACACATTGTTGTATGACTGTCGTGTGGCATCTGCTTGTTAGCGGGGATGTTTTGAGACACAGGTAGCATTTGCAGGTGGGGAGCTTACAGATGCGTGCAGAATGAGGTCCAAGGCGCACTGGCGCTTGATACACCTTGGTAGGGTGGCATTGCGTAAGGATGAGAGAGGCAAAGAGGTCAGTCTGAGCAGAGGACGGACCAGAGGGGAGAACAGCTTCTTCGCCCTTTTTCTCCGCACCTTTGGTCTGCCCTCCCCACACTGTGTCCTCCCACTCCCTGGGGAAGAGATACAGGGGTGACGGCACATCTGCCCCCCCCCCCAGAGGGACCAACAGGCATGGGAGTCTGAAGCGAGTTCAGCTGCCCCTCTCCTCTGGCCCTCCCTTCAGTCTGAAGTTGCCAGCAGCTGCCTGGGCAAAGTGGTAGAGCCCTGCTCTGGCGGCTCCATATCGGACAGCACCTCCAGCGGCAGGGTGGCAAGAGCGCCCTGGTTGGGACCAGTCAGAGCAGGCATCACTGTTGCCACATGGTGCAAGGGTCTGGCCGCTCCATGCACTCATACGTTTTACCCGCGAGAAGGCCGCTCTGGGGAAGGAATCATGGCATTGCATGCAATGTGTTGTTCTGCCCAGAGCAGCCCTCAGTCTCACTGGAGTGCTCATTCAGTAGCCTGGGCACCAAAGTGGCCACAACCACCACAGATTCTGTGGGTCCTTGTCCCTGACCATTTCGGGCAAAGGCACCTTTCTGGCTCTTTCTACCCTGCCTTGATAAAACCCAGTGGTTGTCATTCTAGCATAAACACATAGGCGTGCCCTGCTAGGTCACCCCATCTCCTCCAGCCTCCGGTTTCCAAGAGCAGGGGATGAAGACAATGCACCCAGTCTCCCCCTGCCACTGCTGACTCCTCTCCAACAACTGACATGCAGAGCAAGACTGCGCTTGAAGGTGGAGGCTCCATTTACGTAGCTCTCCCGCTAGTAGTCCTCGCCTCTTCAAATGTGGCTAACCCTCTGTTAACACCTTCTGAGCTCATCGTTGCAGCTGGTCACAGCCAGTGCGTTCCACAGCGCAAGCCAGTTTCCGTGCTGCCCCCAGTGAGCACCTGGGGAGCTCTGCTCTGCTGCCGAGAGACTTTCCTGAAATGGGTTCGGTGTCTGAGGACTTGTGTAAGTAAGCACTATTAATCACACTTCAAACAAGATTTGAAAGCAAAGTCTTTTGGTGAGCTGCACGGTAAACTCTCGGTGTTGACCCTGGAGGAGTGCTGGCCCTCCTGCCATCTTCACGCCCTCTTTGCCAGGACCTGCGGTCTCGAAGGAGGACGTCATGCTTGGCAAAGCATGAAAGCGTCACTCGCCCCATCCTGCCGAGTCCCAGCGATTGCTTTGGGATGGTGGAAGGAGAACTGAGGGCTGAATTCGGCGATAAATGACCCACCCCCACTGGTTTTGCTTATTTTCCCTTCCTTCCTTCTGAAAGCTTCTAATCAGGGCCAGACCATCCATGAGGCCAACTGAAGCAGTTGCCTCAGGCAGCATGTTGAGAGGAGGTGCCCCTCTCTGTCTGCTTTGCCTCCACTGCTTCTCCTTCCATTTCCTGGACTGGAAAAGGAAGCGGGAAAAGGAAGTGTGGAGGGGAGGGGAGTGCTGAGCTGGAGCACTGGAGAGGGGGAGGAGCAGAGGCTGGCACATCGTCGGGTAAGGGGGGCAGCATTTGGCATGCCTCCCCAAGCGTCAGGAGGCCTTGGGCTGGCCCTGCATCTATGATTGCTCAGGAGCCCAAAAGCTGCTGGGACGTCCTCCTGCAGTAGCCCCCATCTTTGGTTTGAACCCCCCCTCCTTCCCAAACAGCCTCATGGTGCTCTCCTGTGCTGCTCTTCCCTGGGCGTCTCCCGATCCCTGGGCGTCTTCCAGAGACAAAAGCTCCTAGCCATCCCTCCTTCTGAGATTGGCAGCAGGTGCCCCCTGATGGGGCAGCCAATCCCACCTGTCTAGATGGGATGGGAGAGAGTGGCCAGGTGGCTTCCCTTTATCCAATCAGGTAGCCCCATGACATCTTCAAACCTACCCCCCAACAACCCTACCTAACTCCCTGCGCAGTGATGCCCACGTGGCATCCACTGTATCCCATGGGGGAGTTTTGAGGCCTCCTCAGGAGAAGGGAACATTTGTTCCCTTCCTCTGGCGTAAGCCCCTGCTGTTGCCATAGGTCAACCCGGACCTGTCCCAGCGATATCGCTGGCGCAAGTCCGTGTTGACCGGTGAAGGTGGTTTGGACCCAGGAAGGTGGTTAGGATTCTGTGGGCACAGCTGCAGCTGAACCTGCCCCATCCCTGGGCCCAATCTGCTCTCCTCCCCACCCCTGTCGCCTCCCTGTTCCACCCCCTCCCCGCCTCCCTTCCGACTCCTGCGTGACCATACTGTTGGTGTCTGGTGTCCATCATCACACAGACCCAGCCACTCACCCCTGGCAGTGGTGGCCAGGCCTCGTTTGCTGGCATTGTCGTGCTTGCAGCAGCTGTAAAGCTCTTTACTGAGTGGGAAGATAGAAAGGGTCCGCCCAAAGCCCTACAACAGATCCAGGATGCAGGTACATCTTGTTGCCTTGTGTGCTCCCAGAGGCATCTGGTGGGGCCACTACAGTGAGATGCAGGAAGCTGGACTAGATCTGGGTCTTTGGCCTGATCCAGCAGTCGGGCTCTTCTGAGGTTCTTAGGTTCTTAAGGACTCAATAGGATTGGGCCATAAGTCTCCAGAATGCACATTTCCAAATATCACTCTGCCTCTATTGAGATTTTCTTCCTCCTCCTTGCATCGCAGAGTTGAGCCTATCGACATCTGCATGCTACTCTCTGCTCCTGAAAGAAAAGCAAGCATTCTTCCAAATATTCCATCAGACTTGCTCCCTTGCACTTTCCTTTTAACTGCTCTTTCAGTGATGTTCTCCTATTCTGGTTAAATTAACTCCTTTATATTTTTCTTCCAGGAAAGTGAGCTTAACTTCTGCCATTGCAACAGTGGCCTCAACTTCTTGTATAGCTGCCTGTTTTATTCAGCGAGTAGCCCAATCCTGTCCAGAATACAGCGGCGGTGCACCTGAGGCGGCTGCTGCATCCTAGCCTGAATTGGGCTTGCGCCGGTGGAGCTGGCGTGCTCCTCGGGGGAAAAGGAACGTTTGTCCCGGAAAGGGGGATAGGATTTGGCAGAGCGCACCGCCAATGATCCCTCTCCCCTCTAGGGCCTGTCGGGCCAATCCACCACCACCCGGAATGCCCCGTTCCACCCTCCCCCCGCCCCTGCCCCGACCAACAGAAAACCTACTTTCCCTGGTGGGTGCAGCTCCTGGTCTGGGGCAGAGTGAGCGCCGCGCCAGCCTCTCCGCCAGTACTGCTTACTCGCCGGGTGTTGAAAACGTGCCTTAAGGCAGAGGCGTCACTCCGCTGGCACTTCTGTAGACAGGATTGTGCTGTTAGTTTCTAATACTGGTGGATGTGCTTACTGTACATCCCTTTTTTAACTTCAACACATTCTACTCCCTGTACCCTGTTGAACCAGAATGTCCTGTATTTCACTTTCTGTCTTTATCAAATGATTTTTTCCTCTTTGACATAATCCAGTTTCTCATCTATTTTTTTTAAATGTATAGCTATGAAACCCTTCATGCAATTTTTTTCTCATTTCTTCAGTAATGCTACCCACCCCCTCTTCCCCCTTTCCTAGTAGTTTTCATGCCGACAATTTGATACAGCCAATTTCCAACCTTCTATTCTTGATTCCACATCCCTACTTTCCCATGTGTCAGCCACCCCCCCCCTTCTAGTGGGCTCTTCTTATTTTCTTTGAAGCAGGGAAAACACAAGCCTGCGGCTAGGTGCAAGCCGCCAAAGGTTAGTTGGAGAGGGGCTCCAGGGCACACATCTTTCTATTTGAGGACTCTATTTTAAATCAGAGCAAAGCTTTTAGAAGCCGACAAAATGCCGGATGCTGGTCTAAAACTGCCTTTAAAAACATACAGCCCAAGGGGATCAAGTTGGAAAACTGGCAGCATTGGTGGGATGGGGGCAGAGGGAGCAGCAGGGGGGGGGTTGTCCTCTCTCTCTCCAACCTCTCGGTGGTTTCAGGACTTGCAGGCGGTTTGCCCCAAGGTGGTAGCTTCTCCTTTCCAATTCTGAGCACTCGGATTGCTAAAATTTGTCTTTGCTGACAAATTACCAGCTTTCACCATAGAGCAGCAGCTAACATTGGGCAGCAAACTGAAGGGATGAGAGTCGACTTGGTATGTCGCCCAAAGCCGGCACAGTGAGCGAGATGCTGCCATGCTGCTGCACGTCAGGGAACCTGCTGTGACACACAAGAGCCTGTCCAGTGCCAGCACGGCCTTATCAGGGGGCCACACATTTCTGCTGGGGGGCGGGTGGGAGGCGACCTCCTGATCACAGTTTTCGTCCTCTAGGACAAGAAGCAATTGCCCTCCTCCAGCGGGGAAATATACCAAGGATAAACAACCCCTGGTCCACTGGTGCGCCATGTGTGCCTTCCACTGAGCTCCAAGAGCGATGGGTGGCAAGGTCAGCCTGTTAAAAAGGCAGGCAGAGGGAGGGGGGGTGCGGATAAATGTCCGGAACGCGTCTAAGCTATGGAGCCCTTCTGCACCCAAAAAGGCTTCTTGGAGAGACTGTGAACTTCCCAGGGTTGAGGGCTATGGGTGGGTGGGTGGGTGGACCACCTACTTTGCACGGATAGTGTCTCTGGGCCTTCAAGGTTGGCAAAGACTTCTGCCTCTGGAGCAGAGGAGGAGCTAGGGTCCAGTGCACCCGGTGCCCATGAAATTTTTGCACCCCCCTCGAGTCCTGACAAACTCATTACGTATAATATTAACTATGTTAATAATTAATTAATAATTAATAAAAATAATAATCCCAAAACATTCACAGAAATGTGACATTTCATTCCCCCCCCCCCCAGACACTGATAGTACAGTACACACCCTAATAAAAATGAATCCCCCTATGGGGGAGAAAGGTGGGATATAAATTCAATAAATATATAATTATTATTATTTATTATTATTAAATGGCACCCCCGTGGCACCCCCCCCCCCCAGAGGCCATGGTCACTCCCTGGTCAGGAACGTTTCCTTTCAGCCTGGACTGCACCTGTGTCGTCAGAGTACCTGGAAGGAAGGAAGGAAGGAAGGAAGGAAGGAAGGAAGGAAGGAAGGAAGGAAGGAAGGAAGGAAGGAAGGTGGCCTGAATTATACGTTCACATTCACAGTTCTCAGCATAATATGGGTTGAGGGACTACAAAAACCTTGTCATTTGCTAAAAGGCCATGAAAATTGGACCTCAGTGGCAAGACATTGAGTGAATATCTCTGCTCCAATACCAGGTTGATGATGATGATGAAGCCGACGCCGACACCGACGATGGTGTGTGTGTGTGTGTGTGTGTGTGTGTGTGTGTGTGTGTGTGTGTGTGTGTGTGTGTGAATATAATCAAAAGCAGGGACAGACACATAAGAACATATGAACATAAGAAGAGCCCTGCTGGATCGGGCCAAAGGCCCATCTAGTCCAGCTTCCTGTATCTTACAGTGGCCCCACCAGATGCCTTAGGGTGCACAACAGACAACAAGATGTACCTGTATCCTGTTGCCAGCCACTCCCTTGCATCTGGCATTCAGAGATAGCCTACTACTAAAACCAGGAAGTTGCATATCCCTATCATGACTTGTAAGCTGACATTGCATGGGCTGCATGTTTCTTTTCAATCTTGTAAAGATGCAAGGAAAAAATGCTGTTGTGAAAAACGCCAAGGAGTACTTTGTGCAAATTCTGCCTTATTTCTAATCATCTTTGTGTCAAACACACACACACACACACACACACACACACACACACACACACACACACACACACACACACACACACACAAACCCAGCAGCTGAGCAGAGCCCCAGGGACAAATTGCATGAGCTAGAAAGATTTCCAGTGCGCCAGCCAGGCAACTGAATCCCAGGGTTCTGTTAGCTGGGAGGAACCTAAGTTGCCATCTTTGTGTCATGGGGTACACAGTATAATGGCTTTGGCAAGAGTGGAATCAGGAAGCAGAAAGATGAGAAATAGGAGGGAGAGCAAATAAAGGGTTTACTTAAAATAAACAGATGGATGTACAGCTTTGTGAGCTCAGCAAAACGAATGACTGTTTTTTCCAGCCCTTTCTTGCACCACCCCTGAGCTTCCTGGAGTGCCTCACCTGGAGAGAGTGCCTCCTCAAGCCCCCCTAACATTTCCATTTCTTCTGTCATTCTGAGCGGTCTGACAGAGGAGCAAGAAGATTAATCCATAAATCTAGGAATGTCCAGACACCCCATAAGAAGATGTACTCCTGCTCTCCTTCAGAAAACTCCTTTCAAAAATGCATTTATTTTTAGCGACATTCATAGGTCTCCTGCCATTTGCTCTTCTGCCTCAAAGCATGGCTTTTGGTGCAGAGGAATTCCGACTTGCTGGACCATCATTTGACTTGCTGGTTGCTGGGTTCAGATGACAGAGCCAGGCGGACAATACGGGCCAGTAAATCTGAATCGTTGCATTCTGATGACTGGATCTGAACATCATGCAACGACCTGGAATCTTTTGACCGCTGCAGAAATCCTCATTGCAACTAGCCAGTAAATGGAGATGCCAACCAACCAACTCCAGCATTCAAACACTAGTTCACCAACACTTGGAGATTAGCTGAAATGGTAAAACTGTCTGTTCATTGGAGAGGTGGTGAAACAGAAGGCAGGGGCCCCCTTCCTTGATTCATGAGGACTAAGTACACCTGGTCATCCATCCTGACAGGCCGTTTGCATTCGTTTAACAAGGTTATTATTATATGTGCCCTTGTTCTGTATTGAATCGTAATGAATTTACATTAAAACAATGCAGATTCACAGCAGACCTGATCCTCACATTCAGGCCGAAGGCAGGAAGAGGGGGGAATGGACAGCCACCCCCCACCCATGCCAATGTACTCCTTGCCATCCCCCCCTCTCCCTGCATGCAGGGCCTGTCTGCCTGCAATACGCGCTTGACTTTGGAGACAAGAGTTTGAACATGGTGCGTAGAGCCAGGGGCCTGGCTAGCCAGAGTGTCCTCCCCCATGATCAGGCTGGAATGCCAGGTAGGGAGGGGGGCTCTAGGAACACCTAGGCAGCAGGTGCACGGTCACGGTCTGGTTTTGATTTTTATACCCATATACACATAGGTATTCTAGTTTAAGATTATATAAGGCAATCACTGCATTACCTTCTATTGCCTCAATTAAAGGATCAGCTTCAGAGTTCTATCCAATCGTCACATACTGGAGAGAGGGCGTGGCCCCACCCCTCTGCTGGCCAGCAGCTTGTGCAGCTCTGCCATTCAGCTGATTGGTGGAGTGACGGCTGGCGACACCACCAGCTGCTGCCCGTTCCTGGCCCTCCGCCAGACAGCTGGACAAGTAGCAGGTAGCTGCTGGGGGGTGGTGGCGGCTGGGCTGAGCCCATTAGAGCTTGCCCAGAAGCGAGACAGCGGGGTGGAAGGGAGGAGAGCAGGCGGGCCCAGAGGGGCAGAAGGGAGGAGGTGAGAGGAACGGAAGGCCCCAGAGCAAGGGGACTGGGAGAGGCAGCAGGAGGAGGGACCAGGTCCCCCAGGGGAGTCTGGCTCTGCTCGGAGGCAGCCTGACTGTCTGGGCAGAGACCCATCCATTGGGAGACGCCGGCCTACAGCCTGGCCTGACCTGTGTCCTCCAGGGGCCAAAGAGCCCCAAGCCCACCCCTAGCAGAAACTGGGCAGACCAAACTTGGCGGGTGGTCTGCGGCAAGAGATCCCCAGGGAGACCCTATGCTGTGCTACGTTATTGAAGGAGGGCCTCTGCCCAGGGCCCCGGGAGAGCCGTGCCAAGCGGGTGGGCCGAGGCTAAGAGAGTGACATGAACCGGGGGGGGGGGGGTTCAACTCCTTCCCTTTTTCTGTTTTATTATTGGGCCCAATAAAAGAACTGTAAACGGCACAGAGTGCCCTGACCTGGCATTTGTTTGCTTGCTTGCAAATTGACAAAACCTGGTGCCCAAGGTATACATGTTGTATGTATACAACATGAATATATACAGTACATACATAAAAAAATCACATATTAAAACCACAGTAGCATAAATAAACCTAAAAACAGAAAAAACCATAAAAACAAGGACAACAGAGAGTAAAAGATCCAGCAGATCCCTCTCACTATCCACCTATCAAATCTCCTCCCCTTACCCTAACCCCCCCCCAAGCCACTTGAAATACAAAAATCTTCAAGCCCCGTCGGGAGTGTCCAGGGAGGGGGGGGCTGATTGTAATTCACCCAGAAGGGAATTCCGCGTTTTTGGGGGGCCATCACTGAGAAGAAGGCCCTTCCTGTCACCACCTTTGCTTCAGTCAATGGGGGCACAAAAAGGAGGGATCTAAGGGTCCGGTACTGTCTGTTGGTGAGTTTCACCAGCCCCTGGAGATGGAGCTCCCCCCAGGAGGGTGGAGATGACAGCAAGAAGAAACCTTGCCCACATGTAAGCCCCCAAACAGTTCGCAGATATGCAGGTGGATGATGAGGGCCAATTGGGTGAGGGGATGAGCATGAAGACAGTCAGAGATGTTACTGCCCAATACTAGAAATTTAAAAACCCATCCCTAAAATGACGTCCAAAGGACTGTGGAAAGAGCAAGCACGGTCTGAGCCGCAGAGAGAGCGGGTTTGCCATCAGCCCCCAGGAGGAAGGTCACGGGGCACCGCCAGCTTCTCGGCCGACGGCCCTTAGATCTGCTGCAAAGTCGAGTCGGCCGCTCAAGTTGTAGGCAAGGCAGAGCGTGTGAGTCTGTCTGGGTACAGGCCGTGCGATGGGGCGTGCTGAGCCCGAAGAGGACTGCTAGTTGTTGGATGCCATTTTAGACTGAAAGAACAGAGAGAAAAGAGGTCACTCTTTCATTTCAATCAACTGTTCTCATTGCTGCTCAAAGTTTAATGCAATTCACTGCTTCCTTAGCAGCCCAATCCAAGCTATCTTTCCAGTGCTGATGCAGCTGTATCAACCCCTGCTAACTGGGCAAGAGGCACTTTTTCAATGGGTGCTCCTCTTTTATTTAGCAGGGGGAGAGCAACTGCTCCCCTTTCACCCCAGCACAGTCTCTTTTCTGGTGGCTGTTTGCTGGTGGTGTTCTGCATTTTTTTTTAGATTGTGAGCCCTTTGGGACAGGGAGCCATGATTTTGTCTGTAAACCGCTTTGTGAACTTTTTGTTGAAAAGCGGTATATAAATACTGTTAATAATAATAATGGGGCGTGTGCTGCATTCTGCAGTGGCGAGGGCAATCATGGAGGCCTCCTCAAAGTATGGGGTGGTGACGGGGGTAGGAGGATTGAGCCCGGGAGGGGGTGGGATCAGCGGTGCAGACACATGCCATATTCAAGCTCCCTTCCTGGGCCTGATCCACCTGCAAGAATCAACAAAGACTTGCACCAGCAATATCGCTGGCACAGGTCCAAGTCGACCCATTGTGGCTGCTGTTCCCTTGCCCTGAGGAGACCTCCGGCGGTCAAAAATCCTTCATGGGATGCGGCGTAGCCTGCACCAGTGCCGCTGCATCGCTGCAGGGGGATTTAGGTAGGATTGGGCTGTTGGTGTCAGCCTCCCGTTTGCAATATTGCATAGACACAGTAGGCATTGCTGTTGAAGCGCTTTGCCCATTAATGCTTGAGGAATGGTGAGGCAGCCGCCCTTGCAGATCTTGCCCTTGGGCTTGGTGGACTGACTCCCACTCTTGGAAGCGTTGACAGCGTAGCAGCCCCAAGAGCCTCTAAGCCTTTATACAGTTGGGCAAATGGGATGGTGCTGCATGCTTGAGTGACTGTATCCCAAATAGACATTGTGGGCGACGTGCAGAACCCTCCCCACTTTCCCACTGTTTTCAGAGTCACAGGTAAACATCCCCCACCCTGATTCAACCTCCGGCTGTCACCACTCCAGTTCCTCATCCAGCCCAGGGAGCTGTATAAAAGCAAGGCTCTTCCCCCCACAGAGTCTAGCCCAAGGAGAGAGGTCTGTCCCGACGGTGCCACAGAAATCTCTGGGACCCACTGTGGAATAGCAACAGGTAAGGTGTAAGAAGATGGGTGGGTGACCTGGCCACCATGCGGGCTATGGGGCCATGTCATCCTCTTCGGGTGGTGGTCAGGCTTTAGCTGGCAATGGCAGCCATGAGCCCATCGTCTTCCATATTGCCAAAGGCCAGCAAACTGCAAATAGTTTGTGAGATGGGGGAGAACCTTGAAGAGGAGCGCAAGAAACTGGCCATGTGATCTGGTCCACAAGGATCACCTGGAGCCAGGGGTGGCAGGAGGTGATCCGACCCCTGATGCTGCTTCCTTCCGCCGTGGACCCCCTGTCCACGGCGCAACAGGCAGTAAGTCTGGCAACTGCCCCCTGACCTTTCTCCTTCCTTGTGGCCTCATTAAACAAAGCACTGTGTGTGTCCCCACTTCCTTTTTTGTTCAGAGACAAAACATCTTTGGTAAGTTTTTAGATTCTCACGGCCACTACAGATAACAGAATTAAAAACCAACTTTTCCGGGCCTACCTACTTGTCCTGCTCTGCTTTGTGTTTTAATAAATGGGCGGTAGACCCGGAAAAGTTGGTTTTTAAAACATCTTTTGTTTGCACGAAGGAAAAAGGCCAGAGGGTAGGAGGCAGGTTTGCTGCCTTCTGATTTGCTCCCCACTCACTTTTATCCAGGCTTACTTTGCACTTGGACCTGTCCGTCAGGCATCTCTCAAAGATCCTATGGCAGCATCCTCAAAAAACATCTGAAGCTCCAGGGCGCATTAAACATAGATCTTCATACCACATACAACATACTAACTTCCGAAAACTCTCCCTACAGAGCGATATGCATTTTTAAACAACATTAAGCAATGTTTTTGAGCTAATTAAGTAGAAGACACACATACCCCTTAGCTTGACCCAAGACTTGTTCAGGGCTACTGGGCTCAGCTGAGATGATTTAAAAAAAACCTGCAACACTGGGGCAAATGAAGAAAAGAGGGAAATGGATGTCGGCCTTTTGGAGGAGTACAATAAACCTTGTGCCTGGGGAAGGGGGCAGTTGGGAAGTGGTGGCAAGTCCCCAGAGCTCTAGGGTGCAACAAATGGTATGCAAAAGGGCACCCTAGCGAAGGGTCCGTTGTTTGAGGTCTGCTGGCCACAGTGTTGGGGACTCAAGTCGAGTGACTCGCTCCAAAGTCCGACTCAAGTTGCACAAGTGACTCCACTCGAATTTGACTCGGTAGCCACAAGGGAAGCAAGTGACCCGACTCGACTCGAGACTTAGCTCTTTTACGACCGAGTCGCTGTGGGGCTTAGCTTACCAGCCACTTCTGATGTGCGGCGATATATCCTGGGGCGATCTTGGCGGAAGAAGGTGCCTGTGACAGGCTGGAATAAGACAGGCATGAACACAGCAGAGGCGGTGGGAGGGACAAGGGGCAGGGGGCTTGCGATGCATTATAGAGGGGGGAAGGCTTCCGCTGTTTTTGCGCACTTTTCTCTCCTCAGTTGGAAGGGTGACACCGTTTTTTCTTCCGCGCGTTTAGGGAAAAATGAACGATCACTGGTGGTGGTGGGGTTTCTTTTTTGCCTCCAAATGTGAGTTGTCTCACTGTCTCTGTCTCACACCCTGTTAAGCCATTTGCATCACATCACTGCTTTGTCTGTGCAGTTCAGATAGTGGTGGTTTTTGTTGTTGTTTCTGCTAAGGGGACATGATGGAAATCTGAGCTTGGGCTGAAAGTGCAGCTGAGTTTGGGGTTGTTATCAGGCATTGTTCAGGGCAGACTCCGGAATACTCAGCAAGGTATTTAGCCAAGAGGCATCACTGACAGAAGCACAGATGGGACCATCGGGGTGGGGGGGAGTTACAACCCTCCCACCCACACACCCCACCACCACCCTTTTTCTGTTAAAATAGATAGGGACTTGTCTTGAAATGAGACTTGAGGCTCGAACTCAAACATTTTTGGGCAAAGACTTGAGACTCGACTCGAGACTTGTCCACATCCCTGGCTGGCCACCTGTCAGGCTGCAGAACTGGTTCAGATCCAAATCACCTGGGGCAAAACAAAGAAACCAACCAAAGGCTGAGT
Organism: Plestiodon gilberti rubricaudatus; assembly: GCA_026170595.1. Lineage (NCBI taxonomy): Eukaryota > Metazoa > Chordata > Lepidosauria > Squamata > Scincidae > Plestiodon > Plestiodon gilberti. The sequence goes on from JANXHW010000014.1 coordinate 72,061, forward strand.
TGGTCATTTGGTTCTTGGGGCTTAGGGGCTTGGGGACTGCTGAGGGGGAAGGTGACCATCTGCCGGGTGCAAAACAAAAAACAAAAAAACAACAACCCCACAGTGTCGTCCCCCCCCCAGTATGATAGGAAATAAGTACATGATGCAAGTTAGTTAGAAATCAAAATACAAGTTTCTCTCCCAAACCATTTCAGTTGAAAAAGGTATGATGGGCAGTTTTGTTTGCCTTTTCTACCTGAATGGCTAAGCGAAAAGCGATGGAGCTGGGTAGCCCTAGACTAGTGTATGTAAGAGCAATCGCTGGCCTTTCGGGGAAAGGCTGGAGATGGAGGAGGCAGGTGCTGGAGCATCTGGCAGAGACACGGAGACCGAATCACTCAGACGGGTCACTTAAACTGAGCGACTAAGCTGAAAGTACATAAGGTGAAGACTGATCCCGAGAATGCCCTCCATGGCAAATACGTCTTGTTCTGCTATCTTGCTTAACCCTCTGGCCTTCACCCTGGAAGAATGCCAAGCTACTGAAGTGCCAACTGGGCACTGGGCTTGAGAAATGGGGATAGAAGGATCCCTAATCCCTCAAAGCCCTGCCAAGGGTCTTTGGCCAGCTGGGGACTGGTGGCAGCGGAGGGGTGACCAGGGGGGTCAGCAATGGGCATCCCAGGATCTCTGGACAAGGACCCTCCTTCAGGTCACCACCCCATCTTTAGTTGTTTTGAAATGTTCACCTTTTTCCTGCGTTTAGTTGTTTGACTCTTGCATGTCTGTCTGGCAAACTCCTTAATAAAGGCATGAAGACGGGCAGAGAATGAATAAAGGCAGAGAGCCAGGATGATGTAATGCTTCTGGTGCAGGACGTAGACCTGGAAGATCCAGGTTCAAATCCCTGCTCAGCCATGAAGCTTCCTGGGTGATCTTGGGCCAGTCACCACCTTTCAGCCTGACCTGAAACAGGCTCAACCTGGCAGGGTTGTTGTGAGGACAAAAAGAGAGAAGGACCCATGTGCACCACCCCCCTGAGCTCCTTGGAGGAAGGGCGGTATAAAAATGTGAAGGAGAACAAAGAAATGGAGCATTGTATCCAGTAGCTGGTCACCAGGTTTAACAGGGAGAGGGCCTTGGAGGACACTGCACTGCTTTGTCTTTGGATATAGGCAGAGCAGCCCTTCAGTTGTCCCTAATGCAGCACTTGGCGATAATGTCCTCATGGTGCTAAGTCAGTTAACACTGTAATGCGATAGAAAAGATGGGTCCTTATTCAGAGCAGAAGCTTTAGGATCAACCCTTGTTCTAAATTCGAATTCAGCTCTCTTGCGCTCCAGTCGCCCTCCGAAGTGAGACCAATTCGTGCATTGCAGCAGCAGCAGCTTTCATGGGGCAGAGGCAGGCCCACTTCCGCAGAAGATGTGTCCTCTTTCTTAGTCTTCACAGGACTCTTTGTTGCTTTTGCTGCAACAAAACCACAGCTGGCCAGTGTAGAGGGACTCAGCTGGGTTCATGTCTCTATGATGTGATCCACTGTAACGGGTGAGCTGCCATTGCAGGTTGGGGAAGGGTTGTCTCCAAGCCAGGACAGACGTACCCACCAAGAGAAGGTGCAGGAGGCAACGTTTTCCAGAAGTGGTTGTAGCACCTCAACCATCTGCTGAAGATGTTTCAGTTGGGCAATGACAGGAGGAGTCCTGGCACGGATTCTCCTGAGCCCATCTTGTCATCATTCGGTCTGGCCCTATTGACCAGTCACTTGCCCTTGCTGGAACTGATCTAACGGACCCTTAAGGATCTACAAGCGCTCCAAGGACATGACGCTTCGCTTGCACGGACTTTGCCATGCCACCCTCTTGCAGTGAGGAAAGCCCCCGCCACCCTCCTCAGTCAGACCCCAAGCTTTGTGACCAGGTTAATTCATGCATTTACATTCTGTCGTGCTTGGCTCCAGCAGGTCTTCTGTAGCAGCGGGTCAGGCAGACTTGAGAGAGGTGCCTGGCAGTTGCCTTCTTTTCTTCCTTTCTCTCACCCCCCCCCCTTTTTCCAGGTTTCCCCAACGGCTCTGTCGTCGCTACGAGGAAGATGCTGAAGCTCTGCAGCCTGAGTGTCCTGCTTTGCCTCCTGGCCCCTTCCCATGGGACCACCCCAGGAACGGTGGTGAGGGTCAACCAAGAAGCCCTGGAGTACAGTAAGTGTTTAAGTAGACACTCCTGTGTGTGTCAGTCCGGAGGCTTCTCTGGCCTGTTCCTCTCCGGAGGAGTCACTGAGCTGGACACTGGCCGCCAAGTGTGCAGATTCCCTGCAGCCCAACTCATCAGAGCCAAATCTTGCTCCTCTTGCGTCATCACGTTTGGTGCGGTTTCGTGCTCTTTTGTTGCCCGCTCGGCACGATTGTTCTTACTGTCCTCGGCCTCACTTGCACTCAGTGTGGCTTAATCCGTTATGTTCAATTGCAGCAGACTTTTCTGGTTTCATTCTCTCAGGACAGTGGAATTCACCCTAGCTTTTCCTGCCCCTATGGGCCTAAACAGGATCAATCATAGATGGCTGTGTTTTCCCTTATTGGAGGAAGGTGGAGCGGGCGGGCTTCCTTCTTCCGAAACGATCAGTCAGCAGACTGGCTGCACATGTTGCTTCTTCTGCCCCCTATTGCTTCAAATGTAAGCTGGCAACCCAGGCCAGGAAATGCCCAAAATGTGCACTGGGTCCGTCTGGGTGGGTTGCCTGAAATCCATGAGAAACCTTGATCTGGTGGTACTATGGCGCCCCTTGGGGCTGTGGGAGGTTTGGACCAGGAGCCTCCTGGCTATCCACAGGTCTGCCTGCTGCTGTCTCTCAGCCATCTCCTGGCCCCAAAGACAGCGCTGTGCTCAAAGCGGCGCCAACAGAGGCCTCTCCTGCTCAAGCCGTCCATGTCTTCTCTCCACAGTGTGCCAGGAAGGGAAGCCGTTCCTGCTGAAGGGGCTGATGGTCATAGAGCTGCCCAACTTTGTGGGCAGGCGGAGTATTCTGGGATCCGTTCTGAATATTGTGGGGTGAGTTGTGTCTTTCACTTGGTCCAGCCTTGGGAGGGCAGCTCAGTGCCAACACATACCATTGGTGGGGGGGGGGGGGAGAGAGAGAGAGAGAGAGAGAGAGAGAGAGAGAGAGAGAGAGAGAGAGAGAGAGAGAGAGAGAGAGAGAGAGAATGGCTGGGTATTCTACATGCATCAGAAGGAGGTCGCAGTGAAGAGGAAGACTTCTGAGGGGGTAGAGTGGGTGGCACCTCTACAGATGGGGGGCAGTCACATTTTGAAGTGCTTCCCCGAGTTAATAACCTCTTGCAAACGGAAAACCTGTGCAGCAGGCAAAGAACTGAAATAGAACCTTTATTTATTTAAAGGATTGATATCCTGCTTTTTCTAAAAAGTGCAAAATGGCTCTGTCGTGCACCCCCCCACCTCACTGACACAACAACCCCAGTAAGGTGGGTGTGCGGTTCTCAGGGCAACTCGCCCTGCAGTAGGTGCCACCAGCCCTTTTAACAGCCTGTCCTCCAGCTGAGGGGAAGCTGAAGGCCTACGGGCTCCTCCCCAGCCCTTGCAAACTCCGAGACCCCCAATTTCCAGGGACGACTCAAGCCAGCCTCAGGCTCTGCTTCACTTTGGTAGAAGGACTTCAGCGGCCCAGGTGGCCGGACTTAGATGGATCCGTTCTTCCCTCGAACACACAGGCCTGTAAATATACGAAGATTTATTAAAGGACAGAAATATGCTTGCACTTGTATGAAACGCATTTAAGAGAATAAATACAATAGATACATACAATGCTAAAACAATGAAGCTCAGCTCCTAGACTTCCTTATTTCTGATGCTCACCTGGCCCTTCTAACTCCTGAGCGTAGGCAGACTCTTCCACCTGTCGTGCCAGCAGGGATACGGACAGGGAGGGATCCATGATGCACTGGGAAGAAGAGAGCAACGGCAATCGCCCCCCTGCCCCCCCCCCATCCCAGCAACAGCAGGCAAAGGTGATTTCTGACCAGCCGGAGCTTCTATCTAGAAAGTGACCTCACCGGCTGATGCAATGCCATGCAATCCTGCTCACCCCTCCCAACGGGAGAATCTCAGCGCAGTCTGCTGCAGCTTGTTATTCTTCCGTCCCTGGAGAGCCTGGCACCAGCATGAAGGTCGTCTTCTTCTCAGGCCTCTGAGTTTGGCTGCTACTGAGAGGACTGACAAGGTGCTGCACACAGGTGTCTCAACATCCCCCACAGCAGCTCTAAAGGGTTCCTGGCCTACAAAATGGAATCCGGCCTAGCACTTGATTCTACCCTTTCATCACAGGCTCTCCTACCTACCCTCTTACCTTTCTCCTTGGTGCAAAGAAAGTGGCTTTTGTCCCTGTTGTGTTAGCTTCCTACTTGTAGGAAGAGCACTTCCACAAGCACTTCCACAAGGAAGAGCAAGCACAAATGGTACCTGGAACCTGCAGTCAGAAGTGCTGCGCCCCACTGGACCACTTCCTTCTGCTGCATAGTTGTAGACCAGACCACTGCATGCATAGGAGGGAGGAGGAGGACCTGCGTCTTTCTGGTTGCTGCCTGAGCTACCGAGCTGCCTGCACTGTGAGTGTGGGGGAGGGAGGGAGGGGTGGTCTGTTGTTCAAAGGAAAAGAGCCAGAAAACTCTCTGGTTGCTCACAAGCTCTTGGGCACACCTGAGGGCGCCCTTTGGTTGCTGGCCTGTAGGCCAAAGAAGATGTGACCAGCAGATGAGCGGTGGCTCTCCATGGTCTTTGGTTCTACGCGAATGCAGTTGTGTGTATGTGTGAATGTGCATGTGAGCAGAGGGAGAGTGCAGTACAACCAGACAACAGTAGAGAGGGAGGAGGGTCAACTCTTTCCCTCTGGGCTGTTGGCCTGATCAAATCGCCTCCTGCCTGCCCCAGAGAATCATAGAGTTGGAGGGGACCTACAAGATGATTGAGTTGGACCCCCGGCCAATGCAGGCTATCCACAGCCGCACACACACCCATAAGTGGCTCTTCTTCAGCCTCTGCTTAAAGTCCCCGATGCTGGCGCGTCTCCTACCCACCTTCCCCAGCAGGCTGTTCCACTCTTGGACTTCCTACTGTCGGTTGCCCCAGTTGCTTTTCTCCCCTTGGAGGAAAAGATATGAGAAACCATCCAGAAAAGCTATCAGACTATCTACACGCATGGATGACACACTGCATCCGCCTTCTCTGTCATTTCATCATTCTCCTCTCTTCCCCCCAAACTTTCGCAGAATCAACATTCTGAATGTTCAGCTTCCACACCTCTCCGTGAAGCTCGTTCCCAAGACAGGTGTCCAGCTGGCCTTGGGCAGCGATTTCCACATCAGGGTCAACCTGTGAGTGTTGGGGCTACTGGGGCCAGGCGGGCAGGGGGCGGCGGGCGCAATTCTCTGACTCTTTTATTGGAAGCTGCTTTTCTGCCGAAAGAAAGAGGACCCTCAAAGCAGCATGCAAGATGATGACAATAAAAAGCTACCATCCGAGTATCAGTCAGTCAAACAGAAAGTCAAAGTTTTAACAATGGCAAATCAAATCTTGGGCAGTACAAAAAAACCAACCGGAGTCACACAATTTAATTGCCGGGGGGTGGGGTGGGGGGTGGGTTGCAACTTAACCAATATTGAAGGCACATGGGAAGAGGGTGCTCTTTCTTCACCAAATGTCTAATGGCCAGTTGGGAAGGAGCCCGGCAAGCAGATTCCCCAAAATTCGGAATGCTTGGGAGACAAAAGGAGCAACTGATGCTTCTAAGGCCAAGCATGGGTAACTGGAATGATCACCTCATTGGGGGTCAGCCAGGGTGGGCTAAGGGCCAGTGCCTATCAGAGGCCCCCTTTGGCCAGATTGACCCCCTTCAGAATCTCTGGCAGCACTTGCACCCAATGCGTCTTCAGGGGCTGTTAGTAGAGACTCATTCACCGTGGCGCTGAGTTACACAAGGGGGTTGATGATGCGCATACTGCAAAATAAGAGCCAGAGAACCTGCGGGCCATGATCGCTCAGGTGGTGGTGGTGATGGGGGGGGGGGACAACAACAAGACAGGAGAAGAAACTCGAGAGCAGTCTAGTCAAAGCAGGAGAGAGCAACCCACTAGCCCTGAAAGGGGGGCTGAATAGGTGACTGCTGTGCCTGCTGGTGGGATTAGCACACATCCTGTACCCTCTGTTATTGCACAGGCCTGGCTCACCTGCTTCCAGCAGGGGGCAGAGAGGGAGCTTTGCACAACTGTGTTTCAGGGCCTGCAGCAAACTTGTGCCAATATTGAATCGTATCTTCTCGCCTTTACCTCCCTAACTCCTCCTCTGTTGTCTTCCATGTGACTATTTTGTCAATTGTAAGGTCCTTCAGGCAAGGACCTGACCTGTCATTCTCTGTGAAATGCAAATGAATGAGTGGATGGATGAATAAATAATCAGCAGTTGACTTCCTTTCCTCTTTGTGCAGGATTTTGTCTCCGTTGGAGGTGAGGGTGGCGGCGTCCATCCTGCTCGATGTCCGTGTCACACGCAGCCCCCGCGGTTTCCCCGTCTTGAGCGTTACTGCTTGCAAGTCCATTTTGGGAGACGTGCAGATTGTACTTGGTGGAAATAAGTAGGTGGAAGGTTTGTGCGTGCTTGTGTGTGTGTGTGTGTGTGCTTGTGTGTGTGCGTGTGTGCGGATGCATGCGCATGTTGGCTATAATGCCTTTCAGCACCATGAACTCTCCACCGTCCTGTGGTCCCTGAGAGAAAATTCTCAGTACCTCCACAGAAGTTTGAAGAACATGATGTGCTCATGTAATCAAGGTCCTGGAGATTCTGATGCCGCATAGAATCCGATTGGAGAGGTGCTGCAGCCAGTCCTTATTCATGACAGCTAAGTAAAGTTTCCAGTGCAGAGGGCAGCGTACCTGCGCATGCCAGTGGCTAGTGGGGAAACCAGGGGCGCGGGGAGCTGCGGCTTCTTTCACGCCCTGCCTGCGGCTTCCTGGAAGCATCGGGCTGGCTGTGCTGGCTGGACCCCCTTTGGTCTGATCCAGGCTGCTCTGGGGGCATGTGTGCAAGGACAGAATGGAAGGGACGGGAAAAGAGAAGGTGCACGGGAAAGAGAGCAACGAAGGCAGGAGGGCCCCTGGAAAAGTGGCCCCTTTCCTGCGTGGGCCAATGGTCAGGCCTTGCAGCAGCCACAGATTCCCTTCCTGCTTCCTCGGCTTCCCCACCAAGGGCTGGTGCAGAAAAGCGGCCCAGAGACTGTGCTGTGAACAGGGACTGTCCCGACTTGAATCTCACTAATTCGGTCAGCCGGGGGGGGGGGGAGGGGGAGGGTGTCTACTAAACACTCCTTAAGGAACTGCATTCTCTTACAGTGAGGATGATCCAAGAGGGGAACAGCTTGCTCAGTGCAAACTGTACTCAGAGTAGACCGTACTGCACTCAGTGCAAAAGTAATCTACGGCACTCATTGCCACAGGACATTGTGCTGGCCACTAGCAGAAGTGGCTTTAGAAGTGTTCAGGGCAACAGCTCTGTCAGTGGCTGGGACAGCCGGAATGGACCCTGCACGTAGAGGAGCAGCAGACCTCTGCTTAGGCAGGTGCTGGAGGGAATCAGCCCCATGGTGTAGCATGGGGGGGGGGGTGTTGTAGCACAGTGACTAACGGCCCAACCCTCCCCCCTGCTGGCACACACAATGTAGAGCCACTCGTGCAGCCTTCGCTATATCCCGCGTGCCAGCAGGGGACCATGCCAGCTGGGAGAGGTTAGTACAGAAAAGAGGAACTTACCTCCTTTGCCACTGCCTGGGCCTCTGTGGGTCTACACAGATCTACACCAGCTCTTTGGTCAACATCTATCTGTTCTTCCGTAGGGGGCATGTCGGGCCTGGGACAGGGACTCCAGTTCTGGTGGATGCTGCTGCCACCAAGTTCCACCCTGATCCACCCCTGAAATGCCCCCAAACGTACCCCTCTGCAGGCCAGGGTCCATTGACAGCTGATCAGCGGGCTGCTTTTGGAGGTGTGTGGCCTTTTGATCCTCATGCCTGTGGAAGTGCCTCTGCAGAATGGTGGAGAGGCTGCTGCATCAAGGTGCAGTGCACTGCACAGTGCGCCGCTGGTGGACCTTGTGGTCCACACAAATAGTATTGGGCCCAAAGAAACTGAACTACAGATTGGGATTTCCCAATCCGGTTCGAATCTCGCCTCTGCCATGAACAGTGGTGTCGCTGGGCTGGCTGGTACCTGGGGCCGTCCTGCCCCCTCACATCATAACCTCGCCCCTCATGTCATAGCCACACCCCCTTGTGGCATAGCCCTACCCCCGCTCCCAGAATGGTTTCGATTTGGAGCCGATTGAGAGCGCAAGAGAGGGCGGGAGGGCCGAGCTTCACTCCATTCGCAGCTCCGACTGCAGGCACCCCCCCCCATGGAGAGCGCTTTCTGACGCCGGGGGGCCCTGTCATGACGCCCCCCCCCCCAGATTGCTGCCCTTGGCGATGGACCCCACCACCACCCCAGCTATGACACTGGCCATGGAGGACTGTGCTATGAGGGCGGAGGGCTCTCCTCCCTGGGTGGGCTTCTCTTAAGTCTGCTTGCTGCTGTCGCTGGTATTGAACCCATGAAGTTGCCTTGGATGGAGCCAGGTCAGGGATCCCTCTTGGGCAATATGATCTGTGCTGACTGGCAGTGGATATATGGTGTGTGGGAAAGCGTGGGGTGAATTCGTCCTGTGAGAGCTTGTTCAACCTATCAAAGCTGCATTAAGGCAGAAAACCTGCTGAAGATGGTTTCAGGTGTGTCCTTATTCATGTTTCCTCTTTCCGTCCTGCTTTGCTCAGTTTGCTTGGTTGGCTGACACCTATCCGGAATCACATCCGTGCTGTCTTGATGGACAAGGTAAAGGAGACTTCGCCCAGAAATGTTCCATGCAGTCAGTAGATGCAGTCAGCCTCTCCTTGTTGGCACCAAAGGTGCCAGGCCTCCTTTGTGGTGGGTCCCCAAACATAAAACTCCCTCCCCTCCTTGGCTCCTGTTGGAAGAGCAACAGCACATGAACGAGATGATAGATCCACACAATAACAGTGGGTGTGGGTATATGTGTTCCACCCCACCAGTACGGGGAGCAGCAGTCGCCTATTCAGCCCCCCTTTCAGGTCTCGTAGGTTGCTCTCTCCTGCTTTGACTGGACTTCTCTCTCGAGTTTATTTTCCTATCTTGTTGTTTTCCCCCTCCCTGCCTGAGCAGCCGTGGCCAGCTGGTTCTCTGGCTCTGATTTTTGCAGTATGTGCATCAACCCACTTGGGCAACTCAGCTCTGCAGTGAATGAGTCTGTTTTTGCCACAGCTTTGCTAACAGCCCCTGCGCTGCCTGCTTTCAAGTGGGGCCTCAAAACATCCTTGTTGCAATCAGCTGTCTGGTGAATGTTATTCCCTGCTCTGTTTGGTGCCTCTTTGATTCTTTCATTGATTTAGCGGTGGTTTCAATTGGTTTCATATCAGGCAGTCACTGTGTAGCAAGATTTGGAAGACTCACCAGTCCATCCAGTTTAGCCATTTGTCATGGGGGGGGGGCTACCTGTGTGCTGGCTCTGTGCAAACCGATGCCTAGACTCCTCCTTTCCCTCCCTCTTCATGCAGATGTGTCTGAGCGTCTCCACTATGATCTTGGGACTGAATGCCAAGCTGGGCACCTTGGTCGGTAAGTTTCAGCTGGAAGTGATGGGCCTGTGAGAACTTGTGTCAGGAGCACATCTGGTCGCAAAGCCCCCCTAGCTTCTGTCCAGCATTTCCTTCCCTTTCGGCAGAGTGTTGCTTGCGACAGTCAGTTCTTTGCAGTGTTCGCCTGCTGCTGCTGCCGCCTCTCCCTTGGGCCTCTCTGCCCCTCCTGCCCCTCCTCCTTGTCACAAGCCTGTGGGTGGCTGAGCCCAGAGAAGTCCCTCCTTCATGCTGACGCGGGTGCAGCGAATCCTGCTGCAAAGAAATCCACGGAGCAGATCATTCCTTTCAAGGTTCTAGGGGAGCCACAGTGACTGGAGGAGGCGCCTCTCTTTCCCCAGGTGTCCTTTGAGAGGAGGGAGGGAGGGAGAGAGGCCACCTGCCCACCACGGAGTGTTAGGAACCTGCAGTGTCCCTGCCGCAGCATATCTATGGGCAGGTTGAGTAGTAGATAGCCGTAGATACATCATCGCAATAGATCCACAGTAGCTGCATACCGTTATTTGGACCAACCCCAAAGACCAGAAGCTTAAGCAAGCATCTCAGTTCTCCAGAACTCTTCTTCGGGCAAAACAACAGGAGGGGGAGAGGGGAAAAGGGCCTGCTGAAGCTCCAAAGTCTGCAATCTCGACATGGCGGCACCAGGCAGACTTTGTTAGACCATGAAATGCTGCTAGGTGGTGCAGGACAGATGGGAGCTGCGCCACCAAAAGCAGCTGGGGCAAGGAAGCATGATGACTGCCTGTGTTGTCACCCCCCCCCCCGGTGGGCTTGACAATAGAATATCTAACTGCTGTCAGATCTGCAGAGTGAGAGTCTCATCTCAGTAGGTCTGTCAAACACGCCTTGCACCCTAACTGCAGACTGGTCCAAACTCACTGCAGGGGGTGGGGCTCCTGCCCAGTCTTCCCCCAGCCAGGCCCCTTTTTGTTCTGTCGCTCTCTTTGGAGACATTTCAGTTGGTCCTAATATAGGTGTTACTCTCCTGTGGCTTGTAGGAGGAAATGTCTCCTCTGTGTGCCCAGGAGTTGAATATCACACTGTGTTTGCTTTGCTTTGTTCTGCCCCATTGTTTTGTAGAGCCCCTTTCTTGGCTAAATACACTTCGGGGGGGGGGTGAGAAGGGGGGTGGGGAGGAGGGTCAATATTGCACAGTCCAAACACAGCCACTTTCTTCACAAAGAAGGAGCTGAGCTGAGTCGCCAAGAAACACCGTTGCGCAAATCAAGCGTGCCTACCCGCCGGAGAAAATTGCAGTATGCATGTTGTGATGTGACTGTTTTTTTCAAGTGTAGAGAAAAATTTGCAGTTGGGTTCCCAGTTGGGTTTTGGCATGTTTGGCCTGGACCTAGGTGTGATCTGGTGCCAAAAGACCAGGCTTGAGACATGATCCCTCTCCCTCCCTCCCTCCCTCCCTCCCTCCAGGCCTGAACTCCATCACCCCCATGTCCCACCTCCAGTATTCCATGCTGGAGCAGCCGGAGATCACAACTGACTACATTGATCTGGATTTAAATGTAAGTCTCCCCCAAATCTATGATGGCTGCTGGGAGCCAGGCTTGTGGGGAACCCTGGAATGAAAAATGCAGTCCAAGTTCATAACTGAATCCTGAGTGGACAACAGGCCATTGATTGAAAGCTGTGCATACAGCCCTGGATTAGATTTGAAACGGGCCGTTTGGGGCCCTGGATCTGCACCCCTGGCCTGGGCTGGTTTCCAAGACAGGAACCTTCCCAGCTACCACCACTGCCTGTGGCTTGGTTGCCCTCCTGGATGCCTTCACCAGCCCTTTTTTTACGGGGTCCTCCACGGCTGGGTACCATCTAGTAGGACGTTCTCCTATACAAGCTCCAGTGGGTTGTGTCCTTTGTTTTCATATGTACATGATAGACTCAATATAAATGAGTAACAGCCAATCCTGTCCCCCAACAGCCTGCACAATGCAGTGGCACTGACAGAGTGTGTGCTGCGTGCAATGGTGAGGGGGGGCGGCGGGACCAGATGGTCCAGGAGAGGTAAGTAAAAATCATGGTTACTTACATCCCTGTAAGCTGCCTGGCCTTAGCCGGCGTAAGTAGGAAGAGCCTCAGGGAGTGTGTTGGACTGGGAAAGGGGGGGGGATAAGATCTTGGTGTGCCACTGCTGCAGAGATCCTCCCCTCCTGCCCCAAACCACCCCTGGTTTGGCTCACTCTCCACCCTGATCCGTCCCTGAACTACCCCACTGCCACCTTACCTGCTTCAGCTTGTGCTGAGTGAACTGCTGGAGCATGCGTGGAGCCTCTGGCCAGCAGCTAAGCGCATGGCGGTGGTAGAGCTTTTGCACCGCTGGAACGGGGCTTACAGCAGCGGATTGTGAGATCTGCTGCTGCAGACTCTCAGTAGGATTGGGCCGTGAAGAACATGTGCTGAATTGCACTATTATCCGCAGAGAAATTTAATGTGTCTGAGAATATGGAACAAACATGATCCTCCTGGAAGTGATCTTGTGTAACAAATGAGAACCACACAAGAGTACTAAGTGGGGCTTGCACAAGAAGGGTTACGCCCCATAGTTTTTGTATGTACAGCAGTCATTTCAACAAATTACACATGTGCATGTATTATCTAGTCCAACCCCCTGCTCAGTGCAGGGTTCTGCCCTGACTAGGGGCAGGAGAAAATGGTGATAATGAAATATGCAGTTCTGAGGCCTTGGGCATTTGCCACGGCATAGGAAAAGGCGGGGTATAATTTTTTAAAATAAATAAATAGAAACACATAATACCGCTTTCTGCTAAAAAAAAAAATCTGCAAAAAAAAAAAAATACCAAAACAAAATAAGACCATGTAATTTTGCATCTTTCTTCATCTGCTGACACTGTACAACCTATACCACCTACCTAGTACACTTTTAAAGCGGTTACAGTTGATAAAAATGGGAAAAATTTGGAATAAAAACACGTAACACTGCTTTCTGCTATTTCATTTTGGTTAAACACCGAAGTCTGCGGAAAAATAAAACCCTTTTCTCCCATCTCTACTCATTACTCAGGGTTGCCCTTTTCCCCAGAGAAACAGCTGCTCAATCAAAGATGATGGAGGAATTCGGGGGACCCCCTGCCGAAGCACCCCTAGAACAGAAGCCCCCCCCCCCCGCGCCATGTTCTTGCACAACTCTGGCACTGGATCTGTAGGGCTGAGTGGCCTCTGCTGCTGGGGCCCATGACACGTTTTAACATCCTTTCCTCCTCCTCCTCCTCCTCTTCCTCGGTCTCCACAGGCTGCCTTTGAGCTGATGGGGAAGCCCATTGAAGTTCCCAGCACGGTGGGCTCTTTCTCTCTGCCGCCATCCCAGCAGATGGGTTCTGAGGACTCCATGGTGAACATGGGCATCGGGGAGCACGTCTTTGTGGAGCTCTTCACCACCCTGCAGCAATCCGGAGCCTTTAACCTGAACATTGGAGGCCAGTCGGTCAGTAGAGGTCCTTGTCTTCCTCGTCTTCTCCCCAGCCAGCATGTTCTTGGGGTCGCAAATGCAGCCACACTACGAGCCGAGTCAAACCCAAGCTGGATCTCATTTATCTCCACTGTTTGCAGCCTTCACGTCCCAAACAGCTGGCAGAACCTTCAGAGTGGCTGTGGGAGTCACAGAATGAGCAGCACAGAGCACATGATGTGCTCCAGAAGAAAGATGAGAGTCTGGCTCGGGCAGCAATATCTAGATAGGTGCCCATGAATTCAACAAGGTGCAATCTCACAGCGGGCCCCTTACCGCTCAGCAGGGGATGCCCAGGGTGCAACTCTTGGATCCCTCATGCTTCATGCCACTTGCCTCAAAAAAGCATCCCTGGAGGGACAGGTCATTGCTCCCATTTCACAGGCTGGAAAATGTATTTTATTTCTTTCTTTTTCACATTTTATACCGCCTTTCCTCCAAGGAGCTCAGGGTGGTATACATGGTTCCTTCCCTCCTTTTTTGTCCTCACAACAACCCTGTGAGGTAGGTTAGGCTGAGTGACAGTGGCTGGCCCAAGGTTACCCAGGAAGCTTCGTGGCTGAGCAGGGATTTGAACCTGGATCTTTCAGGTCCAAGTCCATCACCAGAACTACTAGACCATCCTGGCTCTCAGTGACTGAAAGTGATGACTGAACAACAGTCATGACTCATCCAAACATCACTCTGGGCCACCAGTTCAGATGAGCCCATCTGCTGCTGGTCCTGTCCATCACTCAAGGAGGGGCGTGAGCTCACATGTCCCACCTCCCACTCCCAAAATGCTCTTCCACTCTGTCTAGTTGTTCAAACATGCAGTTGAAATATGACAGTAGCAATATCTAAATAATGTGCTGGGGCAAATTTTTGCGGTTCACTCGTCCACATGATTATGCAGTGGTGAGGAGGAGATGAGGGGTGCCACATACCTCCCACATGATTTGATTGTGCAACGTGGACATATCCTTTGAACAGGGCCTGTATGAGGGCTGATTAATAGGTCCAAAAATGAGTCCTTGGTAACATTAGTGCACAATAGAGCTTACCACATGATAAAATAATAATCTGACTGATCTGCCGCATGCAGTAGCGTAGCTAGAGGGGGGTGGTGTGGTAAATGCTGCATAGCGCTACACGGCAGTGCAAAGTGGCCCCTCCCACTTGCCGTTGGAGCCATTTGCTGCCTTCGCTGCTAGAATGGCTCTGATGGTGAGTGGGAGGGGCCACTTTGCACCGCCGTGCAGCACTTACTGCGCCACCCCCCCCCCCCCCCAGCTACACTACTGGGCACATGGTCCGGTTGATTCTGAGCATGCCATGCTTGTGCAGAAGAAAAGTCACTCAGCAATTGCTGATCATGCTGATCATGTCGCCATATAAACGTTGCTCAACACGCACACCTGATTCATGGCTCTCCCTGAGGTATCCTGGATCCAGGCTGTTGAGGCCTTTAAATGTGAAGGCAAAGTTCTTTGAGCGACACTCAAATAGAGCATTGGCAACCTGTCATTTTCTCAGCACAGGTAGAAAGTGCTGCCATTGGCTCATACTTGCTAGTGGGTGGGTGGCCACCTTCTGAACTAAATGGAGCTTTCAAGTAGTCTTCAAAGGTAGCCCCATGTGTAGCATATTACAGTAGTCAAGCCTGGCACTTGCCAAAGGGCCTGTCAGAACCCTTTGGTCCAAGCCAGCAGACTGATCATTGAGCTACATCTCAGCAGGTATCTTTGCACAAGCTCGTCTTCTGAGTCCTTCAACCTGGTTTCCACCTTGTCTTTCTGGCAGCTGTCTGGTCTCTTTGAGAGTCACCTGCCAGGCACAGATTCCACAGGTAAATTCTTCCCATCACTGTGGCTCAATACTTAGGAAAGCAACACCGGTAGAATTTCTGCTCTTCATGCAGTACAAAGAATTGTGACAGGATCAAAAGGTGGTATCGTTAGAGCCAGGCAGAGACAAGACTGGGACAGGGCCCTCGATTAGGGCTGAGGTGAAGTGGGGGTGACCCCTCTTCATGAAACTGTTTGCCTTTTGGTAATCTGTGGGGCGGGGCCTGTGAACAAGGTTGCCTCCTTGAAAAGGGTTCCTGCCTCTTGAAAGGAGGAGACCTCCAGAGTGACCCTCCCCCTCGTTCGGCAAAGGAGCAGGGCTCTTTTGGCG
The DNA here is from genome assembly GCA_026170595.1 of Plestiodon gilberti rubricaudatus. Classification (NCBI taxonomy): domain Eukaryota; kingdom Metazoa; phylum Chordata; class Lepidosauria; order Squamata; family Scincidae; genus Plestiodon; species Plestiodon gilberti. The sequence continues at coordinate 87,413 of JANXHW010000014.1, forward strand.
ATAACTTGGTGCCTCCTGAAACGGCAGCTTTTGCTGCAGTGAATAGACACAGCCCACAGCAATGCACTCTCTGCATGTGAACCCTGTGTGTGCTGGTCGTGTACACTCCAAGCAGGAGAGACATATCAGAAGGTGAGTGAAGAGGTGCTTCTTCGAACCACTTCCAAGTCCTGACACTGAGAATGTCCTTTCTTTTTGTTTACAGGGCTCTGAAGGCTACCACCTCACGACGTCCATGTTGGAATCTGCCATCCCCTCAGTAAGTGCCGCCTTGCCTGCATTCTCCACCAGCAGAGCCCTGCTTCTTGCTTCAGTGGGGGACCCAAAGCCTGGTGTCAGAGGACCGGGTTTGCATGCAGAGGATCTCCGGCTAATGTCCTGCATCCCCTCTGGAGGGATATCAGGAAACAGGCCCAAGAAAGACCCTAGAGAGTCACTGAACACCAGGAGAGACAGGGCTGGCTAGATGTGCTGCCAGAATAGCCGGCTTCAGTGTAAGGCTGCAGCTTCGGATGCCCAGTGGGCCATGGCAGCGCAAACAGCTGGCGATCTTGCTCTCCTCCTTTCCTTCTATCCCCACCACAGATTGCGCAGCAGTATCCACAGGATGCCTCCTTTGCACTCAGTCTGGTCCTCACCACGCAGCCCATTGTTGAGTTGCATGAGGGTGGAGCTCTTCTGCGCATCAGCCCGACTGTCCAGCTGGTCGTGGATGCCTCAGGACCCTCCTACCAGACCCTCTGCACCCTGGGCCTTGTGAGTAAAGAGCGTTGTGGTTGCTCCCCTGGCTTCCTCTCCTTATTCTTCTGCTTCGGTAACCTATCTCAAGAAGAAATATTGGCCTCATCCACTTAAAATGTTGACGTCCTGAGATGCCCCGTCTCCATCTCGGTGGGGCTTGCAAGCACTGCATCTGCCTGGGCTGCTCCTGCACATGGAATCAAGGTGCATTTGTCCATCTGTGTACTCCAGATGCTATATAAAACCGTTCCCTTGGCTTGGTGGATGCATTCAGAAGAGGGAACCCCTGGCGCCTTTCCTCCCTGGAGTATTGTGTCCAGTTCTGGTCACCACACCTCAAAAAGGATAAAGTTGAATTGGAAAAGGTGCAGAAAAGAGCGACCAGAATGATTCGTGGGCTGGAGCACCTCCCTTACGAGGAAAGGCTACAGCGTCTGGGGCTTTTCAGCCTAGAAAAAAGGCGCCTGAGGGGGGACATGATTGAGACTTATAAAATTATGCATGGGATGGAGAGAGTGGATAGAGGGAAATTCTTCTCCCTCTCGCACAACACCAGAACCAGGGGACATGTACTAAAGTTGAGTGGAGGGAGAGTTAGAACAGACAAAAGAAAATATTTCTTTACCCAGCGTGTAATTCATCTGTGGAACTCCTTGCCACAGGATGTGGTGATGGCATCTGGCCTAGATGCCTTTAAAAGGGGTTTGGACAGATTCATGGAGGAAAAGACCATCACAGGTTACAAGCCATAAGCAACCTCCTGGTTTTTTTTTTTTTTTTTTTTTAGAAGTGGGTTTTCTTTGTGCCAGGTGCAAGGGAGTGTCAACGGGAAACAGGTTATCTTGTTGTCTTGTGCTCCCTGAGGCATCTGGTGGGGCCACTGTGTGACACAGGAAGCTGGACTAGATGGGCTTTTGGCCTGATCCAGAAGGGCTCTTCTTATGTTCTTATGTTCTCCCTTGGGGTCATCATAACTTCCTGCCTCCCTTTGCAGGACATCAGCTTGGCTCTCCAGTTGGACGTCACAGTAACAAGCCTCCAGGTCTCGGCTGCCTTGCAAGGGTGAGTTCAATTTCAGGAACTGTGGGCTGATATTCAGAAGGAAGTCCAAGGTTCCCAAATAAGTGGATCAGCTCCACGGCACAAATCCTTTCGCTCAGCGTGCATCACACAGACTTTCAGCTAGCACCAGTTTTGCTGAATTGTTCTGAGCATCGATGCTGGCGTTGTCACTCACGAGTCGGTGCGTTCTCTTGCAGGGAGATTGTTCTAGCGCTGGAGTCTTCCACGGTGGAAGTGGAGGTGAGTGTCTCTTGCTTTCCCTTCTTTCCAGGGCCAGCCAAGGCCTCCTGGTACCTGAGGGGCCTGCTGCCCCCACTGCCTGCTGCCCCCGCTGATGTGGTGATGCTCCAGCCTCTACTCCTCCCACTCCCTGTATTGGAAAGGGGCCAAGGGAGTGGAAGAGGGAGGGGGGAGGAGAGGAGAGGAAAGTGGTGCATGAGCATGTCAAAGTCGCTCTAGCCCACCAATGTCCTCTTCTCCCCACTTCTGCTCAGTCACCACTTTCCATTTCATAGAGTAGGAGAAGGAGCAGTACAGGTGAGTAGATGGACTGAGGTGGGCACGCCCTGCTGCGCTGCCTATCTGCTTCCTGAGGCGACTGCCTCAGTTGGTCTCATGGATGGGCCAGCCCTGCCTTTTTCTTAGATTCCCAACAGGGCAGAAGAGCTGCTTTTATCCTGTGGATGCTAAATGGGAAGCAGGTTTCTCAGTCTATAGTATCCAAAGTGAAAAGGTATGCAAAAGCCTACCTTTTATTTCGGCAGACCTTTCCACCTTTCCACATGTTGGCATTGTGTGGTGTTTGGGTTTGGTACTTTTACTTGCAAAAAGGGTTGTGCAGTTTTTGCAGACCCAATTTATCATTGCTGAGAGAAAACATATTATAACTATAAACGGCTTCTGGCCCAGTCCTAAAAGGGCCTTATGCCTCCAGAATGAGTTTTCTGGCAGCGTAAGGCCCTTTACAGCTGTTGCAAAACACGGCCTGGCTGCCACCGCAACCAGCAAGTGCCTAGGTCCGCATGCCAGCAGCCTGTCAATGCCAGTAAGTCAGTGCAGGGGGTGGGAGGGAGGCAGGGGTGGGTGGAATGGGACAGGGAGGAGAGAGGCCTGGGGTGGAGATGGGGGCAAAGAGGGGGGGGGCGGATCAAGGCTGAGAAGGAGGCAGTATGGGCAGCAGCAGCAGCACCGATTTTCCCCCCTTCCCAGCCTTGATCCCCTGACCCCAGTCCACTTGGACTTCCGTCAGCTATATAGCTGGCGCAGATCCAAGTAGACCCAGAGGTCTGGTGAGGGTGTACCCCAGGGGAAGGGAACAAATGTTCCGTTACCCCAAAGAGGCCTCCAGGGCGTGAAATGTCCCTGCGGGATACAACAAGCGCCCCATTGGCTACATAGGGAGTGATGTAAGATTGGGCTATAAATTGCATATCATCTTGCACATCCAGTTGCCATGTTTTGGGGAAGATCTAATGAAAATATTCTCTCACTTGATGTTTGTTTTGGATATACTAACGGCACAATTCTCACTAACTTTAGAGCGGCGGAGCGCACGCTCTGCCACTCTAAAGCGTCGCAAACGTGCTATAAAGCACGTTTGCAAAGACTTGGGTGTATGTGGCTCCGGCATTGGATGCCGGCACCGCTTACACCCCCAGCGGTCCAGACCTGCACCGGAAGACCCAGGTAAGGCCTAGGCCGTTTGGCGTAGGGGCAGGGATGGGCGGGCTGGGGCAGTGAGGGAGGGGGTCCATTGACCGGCCCAGATTGGGAGGGAGCAGGGATTTCGGCGCCGTGTTCCGCTGATATCCTAAGCCCCTTCCCAGCCCGCGTCAGCCTTACACAGCCTCCCCAAATGTACGCCAGGTCTGGACCTGGTGTACATCCAAGGAGACCCATAGGCCCCAGGCTTGCTTCCCCCCGGGGAAGGGGACGAATGTCGCCTTCTCCGGAGGTGCAGCCTAGCAGCCCCAGGGCAGCCTGCAATGGGCTTAGGATACAGCCGCCGGCCCTTTTGGCCGGCCGCGTATCTTTACACAGGATTGGGCTGTCAGTCCCCTACGTCCGTACAGGTTAGGTTCCGGAGGCCTGTATGTAACTTCAGACATACATAGGTTGAAACAGCCAGTTCTTCCTGGCCCAGCAGTATTGCACCTGCACAAAAACAACGCCAAAGGACATGCTGTGCCTGCATGTAAGTGGCAACAGCCGCCCTTCGTAACTCAGGAAGCCAGAGTATTGACCCAAAGCCGGCCTCTCCGCGATGCTGCCTGGTGGCTGGCTGAGGCTGCGGATTGGCGGGGGCACCCACGTCCACCCGCCCACTTACCGCCACTGTTCCTCCTCCCACTCCTTGGACTGGAAGCAGAAGAGGCGTGGAGTGGAAGAAGACGCGGGCAGAGAAGAGAGCAGCCTCGGGCTGGAGTATTTTCACGGCACGTCCCCTTTTCCAATCCAGGGAGAGGGAGGAGTAGCAGTTGGCGGCATATCAGTAGGTCAGGAGGAGCAGGTCATTCAGCTGCCTCGTCCGGTGCCAGGAGGTCTCGGGCCGGCCCTGTATTGGCCTTCAGTAGCAAATAGGCAGCCGGTCTGCTCTCTTGCTTGCTTGCTTTCACCTCTTAATTAATTTGAGGCTTCTCTTTACTATGACTTGTGGCCAATGTTTTGAGAGGGTGGTTTCATTTTGTGTGCACACAGCATGCCACATCTGGGGCAGACAGCTAAGGCGCGGTGTCCCCCACCCCCCGTCCCCCTCGCCCTTATGTTAAGATTCTCTGTGGGATTCTGTGAGGAGCGCGTACAGTCTGCTCTTTCTCTTTTGGTAGATGCCCCAGATGAAAACGATGGTTGTCTCCCTGCTGGAAGCGTCCTTGTTGCCTCGCTTGAATGGTATGGAAGGGAAGCCAGCTTGAATGCTCGCCCCCCCACCGGTGTCCTTGCGCCATTCGATTTGGAATATTCAGTACAAGTTTGCAGAAGCCCGACGGGAGGAGGGGGTGGCATCAATAGGCAGGGCAGGACAGCGTGAATTGGGAGGGGGCTGATAGCAATGGTCACTGAAGGTGGGCCCTGTGCTCTAATCTGCCACATGGAGATGGAGGTGTTGACCGCACTGCCCTTTTCTTTTCCAGCTCACTTGAAGGCAGGGCTTTCTCTTCCCAAGCTGAGCAACGTCCAATACGTGGATCAGAAGACAGAGATTCATGAGGTGAGACTCTGGACTCTCCTCACCCTCTTCCAGCAAAGCGGCCACTAAACCACTCTGAGCCTCACACTGCCTGTCCCTCCACCCCCAGCAGTCTCCCCCCAACCCCATTGTCCTCACACCTGAGTTGGTGTCTGTCTTCGTCCCTGTTCGTAGAACTCCTAGAGCGTATCCTCGGGGTTTTGCGGCCGAGTACGTCTCAGGCAGTTGGTGCTAGATCTGGGTTGAGGACTAGGACAGGACTGTGTCAGGAGTCCAAGAGACCTCTGGGCTGCTTTGCTTTTCCAGGGTCCTTACTAAGGTGGTGCTCAGCAGGCTGCTGCTCTGATTGGCGGGAGAGTGAGAGCAGGCAAAGGAAGGGCCTCTTTGCACCCTGCAGATTGAATCCGGGGGCTGGCTGGCTGGCTGCCACAAGCTGTGCTGGCCATTGGCCTAGAGGGGATTACAGACCTTCACGGAGGACGGAGAAGCCTGTCAAGGGCCACTCATCGTCACCATGGCCAAGGGCTCCCTCCAGGTTCAGAGGCGCTCTGGGTCTGAATAGCAGTTGCAGCAGGGGAGAGCGCTCTGGCCTCCTTGCCCTGCCTGTGGTCTTCCAAGGGGCTTCCAGTTGGCTGCTGGACTAGGTGGGGCCCCATGGGCCAGTTCTCCTGTTCTCCTGGCGTGCCCCCTTGCAGTGGCCGGAGGCCCCCGACAGCCGATCCTGCCAATGCCAGAACTGAGCTTCTGCTGCACAGGAGAGGTTGAGCAGCGCATTTTAATTCCCAACTCTTCCACGGGAGGCGGGGGGGGGGCATGTCTTGCTTCTGACCCTTCCTCCTCTCTGTCTTTTCCAGGGCTACGCTCAGGTCAGCTGTGACCTCGACTACGTGGACTGAGCGGAAGGGAAGAGGGGGCTCCCTTGGCCTCTTCGGCCGGGCACAGGGTTCGGCTCTCTGCCCACCTGCGCATCCTGCAGCTTGTAGAACAGAGGAGAGTCCGCATTTCTTTGTTGCATGAAACGGGGAAAGGTGGCTGGTGGGTTGGCTGCAGGCGGGGGGCACAGGCCTGATCTGGAGCTCATGTCCGGAGAAGTGAGATTCACTTCAGCGTACGTACGTGTGTGCAGGATATAATGTCTTCGCCTGGAGTTTCGCTTTCTCATTCTGTTCCTGAACATGTTGTTGCTTCAATAGACGTTGGTTTCTGTGGCCTGCTTCACTCTCATAGAAATCAAGGAGGCTGACAAGTGCTTCACTTTCACACAATCAGGCCCACGGGGTCTGTCGACCAGCTGTCATTTCACCTCATTAAAACATCATTTCTGCTCTAAATTTTCTGGAGTGACTGATTGGTGTTGCAGCTATTTTCAATGAAAGTTACACTCTTATTTACAGTCTGAGCAGCATGGCCGACCCAAGGCCTCCTGGCACTTGGGAAGGCATGCCAAATGCTGCCCCCCTCAAGAGCCCAGCTGCTGGATCAGGCCAAAGGCCCACCTAGTCCGGCTTCCTCTAACACACAGTGGCCCCACCAGATGCCTCCGGGAGCACACCAGACAACAAGAGACCTGTATCATGTTGCCACTCCCTTGCGTCTGGCATTCAGAGATAGCCTACTACTAATACTAGGAGGTTACATATACCCATCATGGCTTGTAACCTGTGATGGACGTTTCCTCCATAAATGTGTCCAATTGCTTTTGAAAGGCATCCAGGCCAGGTGCCATCACCACATCCGGTTCCACAGATTAATTATATGCGGGGTAAAGAAATATTTTCTTTTGTCTGTTCCAATTCTGCCACCACTCAGTTTTAGTGGATGGTGTTTAGTTCTGGTGTTGTGCGAGAGGGAAAATAACTTCTCTCTATCAGAGACGACGGGCGCCCTCCCGGCGCCCAGGCGCGTGGGGGCGGGGCCTGCACGCGTCACGTTGACGCGCCCCTCGCGTGACGTCGACGCGTCCCCAATCCGTTTTGCTCTCATTTCAGAGCCGAATGGGCTCCAGGGAGGGCGGGAGGGCCAATCCGGCGCCTGGCTTTGCTTCAGTGAGTTCCCCCGAGCGCGCCCGCCCGCCCGAGCGCCCTCCCGTCCGAGCGCCTGGAGCTCCTGCTCCAGGCACTCCACCGCAGTTCCGCCGCTGCTCTCTATCCCCCCTCCATCCCATGTATAATTTTATAACATCTCAATCATGTCCCCCCTCAGGCACCTTTTTTTTAGACTGAAGAGCCCCAAACGCTTTAGCCTTTCCTTGTAAGGGAGGTGCCCCAGTCCACTAATCATTTTGGTTACTCTCTTCTGTATCTTTTTCAGTTCCACCATATCCTTTTTGAGATGCGGTGACCAGAACTGGACGCAATGCTCCAGATGTGACCTTACCATTGATTTGTACAACGGCATAATAATATTGGTAGTTTTAGTGTCAATCCCTTTTTTAATGATTCCAAGCATGGAATTGGCCTTCTTCACAGCCTCCGCACGCTGGTTTGACATTTTCATCTACCTGTCCACCAGCACCCCAAGATCTCTCACCCGATCTGTCAAAGACAGCTCAGAACCCATGAGCGTATATGTGAAGTTTTGATTTCTTGTCCCAATGTGCATCACTTAGGAACATAAGAACATAAGAAGAGCCCTGCTGGAACAGGCCAAGGGCCCATCTAGTCCAGCTTCCTGTATCACACAGTGGCCCCACCAGATGCCTCAGGGAGCACAAGACAACAAGATAACCTGTTTCCTGTTGTCACTCCCTTGCACCTGGCACAGAGAAAACCCACTTCTAAAACCAGGAGGTTGCTTATGGCTTGTAACCTGCGATGGTCTTTTCCTCCATGAATCTGTGCAAACCCCTTTTAAAGGCATCAAGGCCAGATGCCATCACCACATCCTGTGGCAAGGAGTTCCACAGATGAATTACACGCTGGGTAAAGAAATATTTTCTTTTGTCTGTTCTAACTCTCCCTCCACTCAATTTTAGTGCATGTCCCCTGGTTCTGGTGTTGTGCGAGAGGGAGAAGAATTTATATCTTATATCACTTCCTTACATTGAAGCGCATCTGCCATTTTGCTGCCCATTCTCCCAGTTTGGAGAGATCCTTCTGGAGCTCTTCACAATCCCTGCTGGTCTTCACCACCCAGAAAAGTTTAGTATCATCCGCAAACTTGACAATTGACTTCCAATTGTTTAACAATAGCAGCAACCAAATAGATTTTCCCCACCTCTGCAGACTGTTAGCATCCCTCACCTGTCAGTTAACTCACATGCAGTAGGGTCCTTCTTCTGTGCCAGTCATCTCAAGATATGGCTCATGGCAGCAGGCCATTGACTGGGAACCCCCCCCCCCCCGAGCCACCATTTTGCATCGAGCTTCTCCTCCTGGAATCACTATTTCTGGTTGGTGGACTGTGGTGGAGGTCTAGTAAAACAGCCACGTAGGCCCTGCACGCCCCACTCTGACCACACGGGGCCTCGTGGTCTCCCAGGCAGTTGCACGAGTCAGGGTGTCCCTTGGCGGCAATGATGGAGAGGCGCTGGAGTGTGTGTCGTCGCGCATGGCTGCACTGCGCGTGACTCAGGAGTTGCACTCTTGTGGACTGGGCTTCCTCCTCCACATCATGCCGTCTCACTTTCCAACAGGGGCCCCAATGCAGCGTGTTGATTCACCCTGGGTTGTGCGGGGTCCACTCTCTCTTGGTATGTTTCCCTTTCACTGTCAGGGTATTTTACTATTGTATCTTAGCTCCCTGAGTGCCAAGTGATGATGGGAGAAGCTGCTATATGAATGACAGCAGTAGCAGCAGCGTCGATTCATTAAACTTAGTGAAAGGGTGGTGGTGGTGGTGGTGGTGATAGCTTAGTAGCCTGTGGAACCATAGCTGGGACTGTAGCTTTTTGTGGTGTCCTCCTGAACCAGAGGCTTGATGGAAGTGTTATAAGTGTCAGTCCAGAAATACCGAATGAAGGGCCCAATCCTGTGGGCCTATGACGAGAGACGTAACTGCAGCAGCAACGTCGCAAAGGGAGCGCTGCTGCACGCAGCCCAGGAGCCGTCAGTGCAAGCTGCTTGCTGCTCCTGGCTCGCCGATGGATCGCGTGGGTCCACGATGGCCGGGGGTGGGTGGGGGGATTCTGTGGTTGGGGAGAAGGTCCCTGGACAGACTGGGGGTCAGTGTCTCCTGGCACAAGCGACTTGTGCTGGGATGTTAGTCCCTCCGGAGTCTCCCAACACCCCCCCTTCTCTCCTTGGACTTGTGCCAGCTATATGGAGGGGCTTATGGAGGGGTAAGGGAAAATAGTATCACTTGCCTCTCCCAAGCCTCCCTATCCTCCCCCCCCCCCGCAAAAAAATGCTGCCTATTCTGGCATGGTATAGGGTGGGGGAAGATAGGATTGGGCAGTTAGTTGCTGTAGCGAAGGCAGAAAGCACAAAGGATCATGGGAAATATTCAATGCCTGCAAAGGCCTGTGCTGCCCCCCCCACGGTGTTCCCCACCCAAGGGCTGCTACAACTGTCACTGGTGTTGGAGGTTCAGTGATTGGCCTGGTGAGGTGAACCTTCTGATGGGCACGGGCCTCAGCCAGTGCCTGACCTCTGACGCCAGCCCAGAAGGATGAGAAAACAGAAACGCCTTCTGACGGTTTAGAAGCAGAAACGTTTATTGTGAAGGGGGGTGCCGAGAGCTGTAGGGAGGCCCCCTCATCAGCCCATCAAAACGACAAAAGTTCCTGAACTATTCAGGCCCAGCGTGGAACAGAGAAGCCGACTTGGCAACTGACTTGTTTGAAGAAGATCACGGTGTCGCAAGTGCTTTCTTACTTGGACTACATCACCCCGTGATGGCGAACATATGACACGCCTGTCACAGCGTGTCATTTTGGGTGACACGCCAGCATTTCCCCCAGGGCCCCGACACACCTTATATTTTCACAAAAGTGTTACAGGCTTGTCTTAAACATTTAGGGCAGGGATTTTGACTTCTTTCAAATTATTCTCTAGTAAAACTCAGCAACCAAAAAGTCACTAATTGATGTTAAATAAAATGCAATGTGTTCTATAGTCGTGTTCAGTTCAGTTCAGTTCAAAATTACTACTAAAAGAAGCAATAGTCAAAGTACTATTAAAAGTTCGGGGGGGGGGGGGTTTGACACACCAGCAGAGTCAAGTTAGGCATTTTCAAAAATTTTGACACACCAAGCCCAAATGGTTCGCCATCACTGGACTAAACTATTAATTACACTGGCCTGCAAATCTGAGGGTCAAAAAACCTTTTTTTCAAAATGTATGGTGGATTTATACGAATTTGAGGTGCTGCTTCCAAAAATGGCATCAGTTTTGCCCTATCACATCTAGTTTTGGGGGTACAGCATCATTGCCACCTCCTAGTGCAAGTCAAACAGCTAACCTTGAAGACACCAAGGTCTGCACAGGCCTGTGTGACTTCTCATTCATATTTTGCTTTTCCTCTCATGGCCAAATTGTAGTATGTAGCTCTTGGCAGAACCCATTTTCGCTGGCTATGGCTGCCATGTTGAGCTGTCGGGGAAGAGTTGCTTGTCTGAGTGTTTCCCCGGCACCATCACCAATCCTTCCCTGCACATAGAAAACTAGTATACTGGGGAAAAGGAGAAGCTGAACCCTTGTCCCTGACGTGCTAGTTTTCTATGTCTAGCGAGTCCTGAGGAGTGGCTTTTCTGACAGGGGAATATTCAGACATGAGTCCCTTCACCTGAAGATGTGCAGTCCAGAACAACGTTTACAAAGTGATCCTGTTGACTGATGCTGGTCCTCAGAACCAGGTTTGAACCAAATGCAGCTTTTCATTGCCCTTGTCCCTGCAACCAAACACAGTAAGGGCCCAATCCTAACTAAACGCTGCCCGCAAGGCGCAGCAATGCCAGCACAGGCTTCGCTGCATCCTGTGGGCAGTTGGAGACCATGAGGGGGCAGAGAGGTAAATAAAAGATTTTTTTTTTACTTATCCTACTCCACACCTGCATGGCCTCCAATGGGTCTACTTGGATCTGTGCCAGCTATTTTGCTGGCGCAAGTCCTAGCAGACCCGAGGGGGCATGTTGAGGGCGAAATGGTGGTCAAGATATTGGCGGAGAAGGTTCTGCTGTTACCCGCCCACCCCCACCCAAAACGTGCCCCCAAGTCCCTCATCCGCACCCCTTATCCACCCCCTTGCCTTGTTCCGCCCCCCCTGCCCCACAGGTGGTTTACCGGCTCCAGCATTGGTGGCGAGACTGCAACACAGTCGCCTTTTGCTGCAGTTGCTGACGGAGTGCTGCTGCATGTGCCTTTGGCAGCCATTTTATGTCAGCGGAATACGGTTCCACGGTCGTAAATGCCTCCGTGTGCCGACCTGATCCTAGTTATGATTGGGCTGCCCAAATGCTGCATATTGATGATGTCAGCAAAGTTGTGAATTTGCAGCATCATAGTGGCGACCTTACGGTTTCCCCCCACCTGCAACCTTACCTAGAACTAGCTACGGACTATGCGGACGTTCAGCCCCCCTCCCCCCCTGCTCTGTACAAATGCAGGCCTGCTGCTGGAACTCCTGTAAATTAGATCTAACTTGCTTCCAAACCTGAGGAAAAGGGTTAAATGAAGGGGGGGGGGGAGATCAGATCGATGCAGGCTCTTCAGTCTCGTTGTTAAGGCCGTCCTCTTGGTTTCCTGCTGTGGCTGTGTCCACCTCGAGGTCCCCCCTCTCTCTCTCACACGCACAGCACCAGCATTCCCTGCAGAAACATCAGAAGTGCAAAGTGGAGCTGAGCAGCTGGACTCCTGCGAGTAGCAGGGCTTCTTCTGAGAGACCTGCATCTCTTCGGGGGATGGGGGGACGGGACACAAGTGCCGTGCTGGTCACGGAGGGAAGAGAGTCGGCCACACTGCCTATGTAGGGCTGAAGCAAAGTGCCCCCTGTCTGTCCAGTCAAGGGCAGGATGGCTGGGCAAAGGTGGGGGAGGCCTTCCAGCTGTGGCAGCATCCCTCCTGCCAGCTGCTGCCTGCCATTTTCTCCCAGAAGCACCTCTAAATCATGCAATGTTGCTCCAGCGCTTCTTGGGGGAAAATGACAGCCACTGGGTTGAGTGTTCCTGCCATAAACGGGGTGGTGGGAAACATCATCAGCTGAGGAGAGGGCAGGGGTCAATTTTGTCCCCAATCTCCCCTCCCTCATTTGAACCAAAGGACCTCGATGGAGGACTTTCAGCACAGCCTTATTTGTGTCTATGGCCAGGAGGACAGACTCCTTCTTCTCTTACGTCCTGCTTTCCTGGAACTGGCTCTGGGGATGCATCCAGTGTGGTGCTGGACTGTAAGGCTGAAATTCTGCTGCTGAAACCCAAAGTTTCGCCATTCAGAGATTGCTTCTGCGACCCCCACCCCCCGACTGCTGGTGACGGGATCCCAAGGGGAAGGCGCCCTGCTGGGACATGTCGTTCTGGGGTGCCTCACAGCAGCTATATGTACTCAGGAGTCCTGGAGACCCTTTCTGAAGCCCCCCCCCCAAACCCTGAGCGTCGGCACGATTATTAGTATTCCGCGGCTGAATGTGCTTCCCTGTGTTCGGCTGCAAGAACAAGACCAGGGGAAACTGCCAGGAGGCCACGAAACCCCACAAAACCCTTGAGCTAGCTCATATCTGGCTTTTCATCTACCATCTTGAAAATATGCTTATAATTATTCCACAGCGGAAATAAAACCATTAGTACTAGCATAACTTCAATCTTTGATGCCACGTGGTGCTCATATCCAGGTTGCTAGACTCGTGTTGGTGATCTCGCTTTCAGCAGAAAATCAAGCCAATAAGTAGCTAAGGAGCAATCTTGCAGGAAGGGAGACCCTCCACCTAGGAAGGCCGCTGTCTAAGCATTCTGCTTATCATGGGGATGAAAACGCACATCTTTCTTCCCACGCGGTGGTCTCCCTCATCCAGGACCCGCTGAGCTGGCTGGAGGTCTTTGCCCTGGCCCAGAAGGGCCAGCTGCTGCTGCTGTGTCCAGTTTCCCATGGCTAGAACTGGGTAAGGGCGACGGTTTCTGTTTCCAAGGCAAGCCCTACAGTGGGGGAACTTTCTTTGTGTGAGGAAAACTTCTGGACAGCAAATTGCCCAGTTGGGATCTTCGCCTTGATGTGTGGAGCTTATTTTTTTAAAACAACCCTGATTTGTGGGGAGAGCGAGAAGCAAAGAGAGCCAAAGGCCTTTGACGGAGGGAAGGAAGGAAGGAAGGAAGCCAAGACTGACTGACCTGTGTGATCTCAACCACTGGGTAAGCCACCCTGATGTGCAGCAAGGAAGGCAGTGGAACCCCCGTGCTCAGGCACTCTGAAAGAAAGAAAGAGGGAAACCGAGAGGCAGCCAAGGGGAGTAGAGACGTGGCCCAGAGACTACACAACACGGCCTCTTGTCTAGAAGGCCAGCTGGGCATTGTCCAGGTTGAGGCTCCTCCCCTCATGAGCAGAGCTCCTCCCCTTCGTTTGGGGAGTTGTCATCCCTTATTGCCAAAGACATCAGAGTTTCAAGATCTGGAGCTCCCAATTCCAGACCACCCACGCTGCGCTCAGGGTCAGACGCGACAGTCTTCCAGGGCCGCCAAGAACTGGGCAACTCCTAAATTAGGGACAGACGTGTCTCATGTATCTGGGGCTTTTTTATTTCCATTTGATGTTGTAGGAGAAATAGATAAATAAATGGCCGAAGTAAGAAAATTGATCCGTTGTTTATTAAGAGCGCTCTTGGGCAGAGTTCCCCTGAGTGGGAAGTCTGACAAGCCAATGCACTGAGTGCCTGACTTTTATAGGAAATCAGGGTCAGATCAAGTCGAGGCATACAATAGGCAGCAAAGTCTTCTTCTCACACAGTCTAAGAGAGGTGACAAGAAAACGACCTGTACAAAACTACAGGTATACAAGCCTGAGTGTGGTCTGCTCCTCATACCATCTAATCTTAACCTAATATTGGTCACAAAGAATACAATAATTAACACAACTTGCATGAAAGGGAAACCTTTAAAGGAAGAACATAACTTTGCTATAATATGACAGGGGGAGTAATAACACGTTCTGGAAATAGCTGTGCAGCTGTCTGGAAAAATGGGCAGTTGTCGGCTGAAAAGAGTATAGCCAGAACGAAGGGAATCGGGATGTGCGAATTTACGAACAAAAGGCTGCGTCTTCCGTGGCCGAGTCATGAACTCCAACCAGCAGATTTCTGGAGAGGATTTCCGGTTACTGGAGTTCAGAGAGAGGTCTCAGCCTTACACATGGCAGTCTAAGTTTGTGGTACTCAGATATTAAAGAAATTAAACTTCATAAGAATATCAAACTTATTCTCCCACAATGTCTAGTTTGTATCCGCTTCACTCTCTCCCACAGGCTTCCCAACACCTCCGGTTGCAGCCATTTCTCTACCTAAAGGCTCACGATGGGTTATCGAATTGGGCCCCCTGCCTGTTGCTGCATTCTGGGTCCTGCAAGCGACGGAGTGGGAGCCCAGCACCCAGCACATCTTCTTTGGGGAGCCACCTGCTGGGCTTTCAGCCTTTCAGCTGAAAGCCGGTTCAGTCTTTCAACATGGGCCGGTTCAGTCTTTTGCCCCTACGCCAGTTAAGGACCCCGGGGAACAGCCCTCGGGAGACATGTGCCCTGTGCTCTAGGCCCATCAGTAGTGTAACAAGGGTGGTGCGAAGGCAAGTAGTTGTGCAAGACTCCATTATACTGGAGTCAGCGGCCCCTCCCCCTTGCTGTTGGAGCCATTCTGGCAGCAAAGGCAACATGCAGGACACTCCCCTGTTGCTGCTAGAATGGCTCCAACAGCAAGGGGGAGGGGCCGCTGACTCCAGTGTAACGGAGTCTTGCAGAACTACTTGCCTTCGCACCACCCTTGTTACACCACTGAGGCCCATGCTTACATCATGTTCCTAGCAGGGGCCATAGCTCGCTTAGTGGGTAGAGCTCTGCAGAAGGTCCCACTTTCTCCTCTGGCATCTTCTCCAGTGAAAAGGATCTTAGGTAGAAGAGCAGGGAAGACACTCTCTGGTAAATGAGACGGCAACAGTCTAAGACGCTGGCTTGACGCTATGAGGGCCAACACGAGTGGTCCAGGCCCTGTGAATGTTTTGCAGGTCCCTTTCGACAGCCTCACCTGCACACTGGCCCTTCAAACATCACTCCTGTTGTGGACAACAATGCAGCCTTGCCCACAGCCTCAGGGCGGGCCACGGAGTGGCCTCTTCACACATGAAGACAAAAACAGGACCCCAGCGGGCAAAGAGGAGGCACCCCAAGTGCTGGTTCTCTTCTATTGGACGGGGGAGAGCAGCTGCCCCTCTGCATCTCAGCACAGCATCCCTTCCAGGAACTGTTGCTGGGGGGGGGGTCTCCCTCGTGGCTCTGCTTAGGTCATGAGCCCCTCTTTTCCTTCCTTGTGCTGTGTAAAACTGCTTAGAAACCTTTTTGGTTGTTGTTGAAAAGAGCTGTACACAGATGTTCTTCTTCATAGTAGTAATAATAGTGTTCACTGAAACATGTAAACTACGACTCCAAAACACACTTTTGCAAACACATGACTTATCCATGCAGACTAGATGTTAGTATGCAAGCAACAGCTGTAGGAACATTTGTTGAGGGTACACTTCCTGGCTAACCCATGTTTGCTGCCACATAACGCGGGAAATGGATCCATGCTTCTAAGAGACATATCAGGAAAGGTGGGAAGAAAATGGATACAGGTGACAGAGTCCATCACATTGGGAAAGACGTACACGGCTCAGCTGAAAAAGGCTCTGACTGTGGCTGGCCTGCTGCTTGTGTCCAATGCGTGCCCAACCATTCCAGCAGTAGACAGGCAGGGGGTCTTTGACCAATGTGGTCATGGCCTACTCAACAGCTCACAGCTGGAGAACAGCACAAGCCTGTGCAAGTAGAGACAGGCAGAGCAACTGTTCTGCCGGTCTAGGGTGTCGCAAACGTGCCGTAAGGCACATTTGCGTCAGCCCAAAAGTAAGCGGCACCTCGACGGAGAGGTGAGTCCCTGCTGGTGGTGGAGCAGCAGGGGGAGGGTGGAATGGGGCATTTCAGGGGATGGCATTGGTCAGTCGGGCCGGGGAAGGGAGAGGGATTGGCAGTGGCCTCCTCCACCAAATCCTATCCCCCTTCCTGGACCTGGCCACTGTTACACGGGGCTCTCAAATGTGCACCAGCAAAATAGCTGGCAAACATCCGTGTAGCCCCATCGGGACGGTTGGCGCGTTACTTGGGGTGAAGGGACAAATGTTACCCCGAGGAAGTCTCCAGCTACACTGGGGCAGGCCCAATCCTGGATAGGATGCAATGGGCACCTTATGTGCGCCGCTGCGTCCTGCTTGATAGGATTGTGGTGCCTGCGAATTGTCTCCACTGATAAGCTCTGTGCAGAAACGTGATTTTGAAAATACACCATGAAGAAAGCGAGTTGGTAGTAAAAGCTTCAGACATGGGGAAATCCGTATGACTGAGATGCTGAGCTAGTGTGGGTGATCACAGATAGTACCAGCCTTACCATTGATGTGTGGCATCAAGGTTTCCACTAGAAGTGCCTGGATTATTTTCACAAGACCAGAGACCTGCAAGATAAAGAATGCATCGCAGCAATCTGGTGAACGCCAGAGCAGAAGACGCATACATCCCTTAACACGAGGAGCTCCAAGTGGAGCATGGATCCACAACAGGGGTATGTTAATGTACAAGCAACGAACAGATCCTTCCTGCGTCTTCAGGGCCATGCTCTTCTAAGGTAAAATGTTTCTTGGCAGTTGTCAGCAAGCTACCTACTAAAGCAACAACAAACCAGCACTGAAAGATGACCTGTGATTTGCCTCTGGTGACTATAAAAGAAAATAAATGAGCTTCTCACTTCTCTTCTGAACAGTTTGGTTGATGGACGGCCCGACCTTATCTCGGGCTTAAGGTGGCAGATCTCACGATCCACTACCATAAATCCCGAACTGATGGTGTGAAAGCCGTGCTGCTGTCATGTGCACCGGGGCCACCAGTGCAAACAGACGGAGGCCCCGTGCATGACAGTGGCTTGCAGATGCCCTGCCAGAGTGTGTAAGTCGATGGCAAAGGCGCTTCAGGGGAGGATCGGGGGGCAGTTTGGGGAGGGAGCGGGCCAGACAGGGGCACGTTTGGGGAGGATCTTGGTGGCAGCTGTGCAAGCCGAGTTCCTATCCCCTCTTCCCTGTCCCCTGTGTCCCCTTGGACTTATGCCAGCTAAATAGCTGGCGAAGGTCCAAGGAAATCCATTGGAGGCCAGGTAGCATATAGGGAGGTAAGTAACAAAGATTTTTACTTACCTCTCCTGGGCCATCTGGTCACCCTCCCATAGAATGTGGGGCATGCTCTGCCAGTTGTGCTGCATGCTTTGGGCTGGCAGGGGATAGGATTTGGACCTTAGTAGAACAAAATGCCCATGGAGGATATGGGTTTCGTCATTTGCCATCCGAAAATTAATACCAGTTGAATGGGCTAAAAAGGTCTCCCCCAGAGTTAATTCTGTGAGAGCATCTTTGCCACTCAAGTTTTTGCAACCCTGAGGCTATGCTACCAAAACACACTGTTCATAGTCCAACTCTTGAAAACTGTTCTGAGCCTTTGGCTGGTGCAGTAGGACGGGAGGGTTGCTGGAATGCATCCGGTACCTTCAGCACTGGGACTAATTCCCCATTACCTTCTTCCAAGTGAGCTTGCAAGCGTCAGGCTTGCAAGAAGGGCGACTGTGGACGGTTTTTACTAGAACCCCTCAAGGACACCAACTGGTGGTGCCAGGGGTAAAATAGTGGTCTCAGGGGTTACAGCCGCCAAACACAAAGTGGTGGCTCTGGGGGAAAGCCCTATGGGAACACAGAACCATTGTCTCATTCCTTTTGCCCTGGAAACTAGGGTTGTGCAGTCAATCTAGAGAATCCAACCTGTTCTGAACAGACTGGGCCTCACGTCCGAGGGAGCCCTAAATGGACTGAGGGTTCCTTCCTTCCAAGCAGCTTTGGATGGGCGGCCAGTTACAGCTGGCTTTTCTCCCACTTCTTTTCGTTGTCCGTCTCTAACTGTGTGTGTGTGGGTGTGTGGGTGGGGGGGGTGTCAGGAAACAGACAGTGCAGAGGATGGTTCTGAGCTGTCAAAGGAGCAGCAGCAGCAGCTGAAGGGAAGCTGCTCACGGGGGTGTCCTTTTCTTCCTCTTCTAATCAGTGTCATTCTCGGGATCAAACTATAAAAACTGGAAACATATTTCTTTTTCTTTTTTGTATATATTCGTATTTTATTAATATAATATTAAAACATAAAAACAATACATATTTCGTAAGGTTATAGCAAGCGCAAAGCAATACATCCTACTAGCATACTATTCACTATTGGAAACATGTTTCTAGGAGCTCTTGGGTATGCACTTCAACCCCAAACCGCCCTGATCCTCCCCCGAACTGCCCCGCTGCCGACCTACCTGCTTCAGCGAGGTGTGGGGATCCGCTGTCGGGCGCACAGGTCCTCTAGCTATTGGCGCCAGTGGCCCCAGTGCACATGACGGTGTAGCTTTTGCACCGCCAGTCCAGGATCTGTGGTGGCGGATCACGAGATCTGCCACCGTAAGCCCTGGATAGGCTTGTGCTGTTAGGCTACACAATGGGACTTACTTCTGAGTAGACATACCGTATTTTACGCTCCATAGGACGCATCGGTCCATAGGACGCATGCATCCTATGGAGCATAAAAAAAAGAATTTTACTTACCTGGGCTTGGGGGCGCTTCGGGGAGGCCTGTGGGGGCTTCGTGGAGGCCTGCACGAGCCTCTTGCAGGCCTCTACGATGTTTAGTTCGGCCGAAAATAGCGATTTTCAGCCATTTCCAAAAATGGACGAAAATCGCTATTTTCGGCTGAACTAAACATCGGGGGGGGGGCCTGTGGGGGCTCGCGCAGGCTTCCCCAAAGCCCTCACAGGCCTCCCCGAAGCACCCCCAACCGTAGGTTTCGCACCATAGGACGCACGCTTCCCCCCCCCCATGTTTTTTTGGGGAAAAAGTGCGTCTTATAGTCCGAAAAATACGGTACATATGATTATGCTGTAACTCTAATGTTCCATCAGAAACATTTTCTGCCATTTTGAGCCAAGCATGGGAATGAAGAGGGTCATTTTCAGAGACTGCTCCACAGCCTCAGAAGGAGTTTTGCCTCAAGCTACCCTCAGCATGCTCTGCAAGAGATACTGCAAAACTTGGATCAGGCCCTCCGTCCTTCACGGACACTCCTAAAACTGTTGCCATGGCGGTTACCCAGCAGTCTGATTGACCCTGACCAGCAATGGATTCAGAGGTGTAGTTAGGCAGCCCCCTACTGGGGGCCGCTCCGGCGAAAATGATGCCCCTGGGGACACGCCCCCAGACATGCCCGTGCCGTGTGGCGTCACCCGGAAGCCACGCCCCCGGGATGATGTCACGTGGCCAAAAACCGGGCAAAAACGGCCCTAGGAGGCAGGTGGAAGGGCAGGTGGCAGGTGGAAGGGCAGGAGGCAGGTGGAACGCCTTCCCCACTCTCAGGAGCCCTTTGCAAAGGTCCGGAAGGCCGGAAATGGCCGAAGAACGCAGCAAAAAGCCGCAATTTAAAAAAAAAACCAGTCGGGAAATGGGGCGGCAGCCGCTGGCGCGGCCACAACCCAGGATCTTGACCCCCCCTGGGCAGCAGGCCTGGGGGCAATCCACACACACACATACACACACACACACCTCATTCCTACACCTCTGGATGGCTTCTCTTTCCAGGAAAAATCCACAATGAAAAGCTAAATGAGAGCCATCCGTCCCTCTCCCTTTGCTGGCTTTCAGTGACGAAGGTGAAGCTTTTCGGGACCTCAGATTTTTACATAAAGGCTTTAAAAATATTGTCATCCACCCTGGTCTTATGGACGGGACAAGCAAGACATTAAAATCAGCCAGTAACTCAGCAAACAGAACTTACATCAATAGGCCCCACATCTGAAGAAACCAGGATCAGTTCGAGGCTGTGAAAAGAGGCAATGATCAGAACACCCCCAAACTGGTGCCGCCAACAGGTAGGACAGGCTGAAGTGAAGGTTCGTAGGCCAACAGCAGGCAGTTCAGATCTCTCCCTCCCTCCCTCCCTCCACTGGATCCCATCTCTCCAATTTTGCTGATCGCAGTCCTGGCCGTCCTGGATCCTTGCCAGAAAAGTCCCTCTCACATCTGGGGGTTCCATCCTGTCTCCAGCCCAGCACTGTGAACCAACTGCTCACTTGGAATCAGAGCAGCCAGGGCAGTGGCTGCCCACAGTCAGGGGGGCTTTTCACTCCTGCTAAGAGCCCCCCCCCAGCCCCCACCGGCACCAATGCAGTGGCCTGACATTCCGGTGCAGTGGAGCATCAGTCACACTCCAAAGCCATCTCAAGAGCAACTGATGGAGCCGCAGTCGTGAGTTGGATACCTGGCCAGTTCTGTGGAGAGAATCAGTTTGCAGTCATGAACAGACACCTGGGCACTCAGTTTTAGGTTCTGCAAGCAGAGAATGAGAAAAAAA
This sequence comes from Plestiodon gilberti rubricaudatus, assembly GCA_026170595.1. Taxonomy (NCBI): domain Eukaryota; kingdom Metazoa; phylum Chordata; class Lepidosauria; order Squamata; family Scincidae; genus Plestiodon; species Plestiodon gilberti. The sequence goes on from JANXHW010000014.1 coordinate 107,976, forward strand.
AGAACATCTCAGGACTGAGACTGAAAAGGCCTCGGTTGTTTCTTCTCCCACCATTCGCTGGCTTTGGAAACCACCCCAGGCAGAACCTCCCTCTCGTTTCAGTACTTACAGCCCTCATGATAAAGAGGCCGGTTATCGCCCCAGAGGGGCCCTTGGCAAACATCGCAATCTCGACGGAAATCTCAATGACGGTTCTCTTTGGCGCCAAGGTGATCACTGGAACACCAATCACCGTGAGGGTGATTTTCAGCGGTGCTTTTGCAGGGCACTTGGGACACTGTAAGAGACGGGCAGAAAAAGGGGAGCTTGACCATTGCGCCATATCGCAGTTGGACCCCAACAGAGCACCCGGCCTGTTTGTGCTGGAGTGAGCAGAGGATGGGGACCAGCGAGCCCCTGCCCTCTGAGGAGGCCATACTTGGAACGCACCTGCTCAGGCGGCTGCTCGATTCACTCACTCACGGCCTGCCTGCCGGCCTGAAGCAGCGCCAACTCCGTGTGAACCTGCCGCCTGTGTAGTTAAGCCACCTGTGGAGTGTCCCCCCCCCACACACACACTGTTTTCATGTTTGGATTGTACTGTTATAGTTTCAGGTTTGTTAGTTGCCCTGGAGCTACATGGACCAAAGGGCAGGGTAGTCATACATGACAGATACCGGCAAATATATTCACTCACTTTTTGATGTGACAGAAGACCTGCAATGGTGTTTGTCAGCTCAACGGCACCAGAGAACTGTTGGAACAAAATGTTTCTATGCTGAAAACGGCAGGTCTGGTTTTCAAGGGGGGGTGGGGGGGTGGATTGTCTGATGCACAATTCATTACTGCCCCCAGAGCTCTCCCCCCACTCAACAGATTCCTGGACACAATTCCCCCTCCCAAGATTCCCGGACACAATTCGCAACACCCAGCCCTCAGGGGAGAATTTTCCTCTTTGCAAGCTTGTGTTGCAAGTGGGTTTCCCTAGAAAGCACCACATTCACCCAATGATTTTTCTGTAGAGCAGGGATTGGCTCTCCGGATTCATTTCCATGAATTTGGCAGAGAACAAGTTTCAAAGGTGACCAAATCCTGGAGTGATGCCTGCAAAAACGACTTGCTTTTGCGGAGGCTCTCTGCTTTCTAACACGTTGGAACTGTGTGCAGTGAGGGTGTGTGTCCTTTCCCTCTTATTTGCAAGAACTGCTGTCATTATCCTGCCTTTATGGCAGGGGCGAGGAACCTTTTCCCTGGCGAGGGCCGTTTTAAATATTAGAAATTTGCTTGAGGGCCGGCCGTAAGGCCGGGCGCCATTTTTATTTAATTAATTTTTGCCCCCGCCCCCCATCGGCCTCCGGAGGCTCCGCGCTCACCATCCGAAGCCACCGCCGGGTCCGCGTGTCACCTCTGGCGTACCATGCCGATGAGGGCAAGAGGGCAAGAGCTTGCCCTCATCGGCGTGGTACGCATGTGTGAAATGGCCAACGGCCTGGTGAGAAGGGGTCGAGGTGGCGGCCGGGGAGGACATGCAAAGGCCCTCTCCCGGCCTCCGGAGGTGACATGCGGACCCGGCGGAGCCTCCAGGGGCCGGTTTAGCGGCCTCCCGGCAATCTCCCCGGGGGCCGGACCGGATGGCCTCGGGGGTCTGATCCGGCCCTGGGGCCGGAGGTTCCCCACCGCTGTTTTATGGCTTTTATGGGGTGTTGATCCAGCACAAGCGCCTGTCATGCAGCAGGCTGCGAATCCAGCGAGTTACAGCATTTGTGTTCCACAGACATAAACGGGTCTTGCTCCAGGTTATCCCAAGACCTCTGGTTTTGTAAGAGGAATCTCTCATGCAGAATGTTTAGTACCGTTATGAAATGATCGTTCCTAGGATAGTTTCACTGGAATAAGGGCAATATCAGTCTGTAGCCTCGCTAAACTTTTGGTTGGTTGGTTTTTGGCTCCTTGCTACTAGACTGGGCGCCAGCCAGCATCCTGGCTTCACCCCCAAAAGGCTCCTTGGGTGGAATTCCAGGGACCCAGCAGGTTCCTGGGGTTGAGCCAGGTTCTGAAGAACCTGCAGGGTGTTGCTGCCGCCTTCTTCTCTGGGCTTTACCAGCAGAGGAACGCCTGGCTCTCCATTCATCCCTCCTCTCGACACGACACTGTCGGCCCTCCACTCACCACTTCAGGTGTGCAAATGAATTCTTGAGGCTGAATCCGGACGAGGATTGTGAGGATGACGCGCATGCTGGCCTGCGTCATTCCAATGCAGAGAGCGCGATGATCCCTCAAGACAGGCACCTGGAGAGGGTCGGAGCTGATAGGAAGGGTGATGATTCGCCCACCAGTTCGGAACAACATCTTGAGGAGGGATGGGGGGGGGGGAGAGCACATTACTGGTTTATTATAATTGTTAATTAAATGTCATTGATTCGTGTCGTGTTTTTAAGAGCCTGTAGCATGATGCCATTCTTTCAGAGATCCTTGCAAGAAGCCTGCAAACTTGGCTGGCGCTACTTGCCCAATGTGGAGTCACAGGTAGCGCTGCTCGCTGTGAACAGGGAGACCGGAGTTCACACCCAGGAGGGTCACAATGTGCTCTTTGGTCATCCAGCAGCCTCACCTACATCGTCGTGAAGGTGACATTTGGTAGGGTGGGAGAGGTAGTCCAGGTGTGCCACCTGGAACTCCTTGCAAGACAGGTGGTCTAAAAGCGCCAAACACATTGTCCCCATCTGGTCAGGCGGTCGGTGAGAGCTCAGCCGCTGCCTGCTTATCCCCTTTTGGAGGCCAAAGTGAAACTGGAGACTTCCCTCCCAGCCACACTCTTAGCCACTGCTCTCCACAAGCCCTCAGCTTAGGTGTGCGAAAAAGCACAACGGGCCAATACGCCACCATGCACATAAGAACATCTCCGAGATGAATGAGGATCATTCCCTTTTTGGCCCGGTTCCGAAGGCATACACAGGATCCAGCTAGCCTCATCTCGTATTATCTGGTGGAAGGGACCACCAGATGTGCTCCAGAAAAGCTCACGACAAGTCTGGTAAGAACACCTCACCACCAAAGAGCCCTTTCTGAGTGTGCAAAGCGCTTCACGGGCATCAGCTTGAGGTAAGCCTTACAACAACCCCTCAAGGTAAGTTATATTTTAAACTTCCATATCACAGATGGGGAAGACTGAGGCTGAGATGGAGCGGCTCGCCAAAGGCCCCCAAGAGTGTTCACAGCAGAGGTGAGTTTTGAACCAGATGGGAAAGTCTCAGTGCGTGGTTCAGGTCTTTGTCACTGTGCTACAACCCCCCCCCCCCCCCCGTGCTACACCATGGGGCTGATTCCCTCCAGCACCTGCCTAAGCAGAGGTCTGCTGCTCCTCTACGTGCAGGGTCCATTCCGGCTGTCCCAGCCACTGACAGAGCTGTTGCCCTGAACACTTCTAAAGCCACTTCTGCTAGTGGCCAGCACAATGTCCTGTGGCAATGAGTGCCGTAGATTACTTTTGCACTGAGTGCAGTACGGTCTACAGTGTGTGTGTGGAGCAGGCTGTTCCCCTCTTGGATCCCCCTCACTCACTGTAGAGAAGACAGTTTGATGGGCCTCCTCCGGAGCGGCCAGAGGTGCTGCTTACCTTTAGTTCCACTGTGACGGAGTTTGAAGTTATCAGCGGCAGAATGTTAATCCGATAGTGGACGGTGGCTGTTGTGCCCATTGAGAGAAGCACTGCAAGCAAAAGAGACACAGGCATGATGTCAGCACAGCACCACAAGTGTGCTCTCTCTCTCTCTCTCTCTCTCTCTCTCTCACACACACACACACACACAGACTGCTCACTCATCCCATGATCCTTGCTGATAATTGCCAAAGAGCCTGTCCTGACCTCTGTGGGCCAAAACGTGAATCCCCTGCACACTCGAAACATGAATTCATAAATGCAGGACCTCCAACAAAGAGGTACACGCATTTTAACTGGGTCATAGCCAATGCAAGCACTGTGCCAGTGCTCGCCTCCTCACGGTCTATTACACACCAGTGCAGGAGCAGGCCTGATGGGGGGGAGGGAGGAGAGAATACAGGTCCCTCACGGCCTGGTCCCCAGGCAATCATCTGCCTAGATCAGTGATGGCCAACCTTTTGGGCTCAGCATGTCAACAATTCAGAAAATGCCTAACTTGACTCTGCTGGCACCACCACTCCCTGAACACAAGAGAAACCATTCTTGTTCACACAAACGCAAAAGCTGATTTGTGATTTCATGCAAACGCTGACCGTGCGCTCATTCTGGAGACTGCAGTTGCAGGTATCCTCTGCTCTTGTGCCTTGAAAATGAGCTTCGCTGCGCAAACAACCACCCCGTGCAGCGGTTGGAAGACAACTGAACTGTGTGGCTGGCTGCCACGTTCCTATCGCATTTTGCAAGTTGCTCTCTGTTTCATGTCACGACCAATCACAATTCTGAAGATGACAGATCACGTGTTGATACGGATGGTGAGAATCCATTTTAAGCTCTGGGTGGTGCAGGGCTGCATATTTCTTGTACTTTTTGTTCGTTCAGTTTCTTTGGTAACTCAAATGGAGAATACAGGTTTGCCTGTGTTATCTGGAGGGGATCTGTTCCGGACTCCCCCCCACGGATAACGCGGAACCGCGGATGCTGGGGACCCCTTTTAAAAACCATTTTAAAAAGTAAAAATAAGTCAGAAAAAGCCTTTCCTACCTTTGCGAGGCAAAACTGCACAGTTTGCAAGCCTGCAGGGCAGTCTTCTGTGCTCCCGGAAGCCACTACTGAGTTGCGCGACAGTCTCCCTTTGCCCTGGCTCACCCAGCATGATGCATTCTGGGACGAGCCAGGGCAAAGGGAGGGGCCTGATTGCGTGACCCAGAAGTAGCTTCTGGGAGTGCAGAAGACTTCCCTGTAAGCTTGCAAACAATGTGATTTTACCATGCAATAGTAGGGAAGGCTTCTTCTGGCTTATTTTTACTTTAAAAAATTTTTAAGGGTCCCCCCCCCATCCGCAGCCTCCGTGGATACTACGATCCTGTAGTTGTTGTCAGGTGGTGAATGCTGGTGTGTCACCCAAAACGTCGTGGCGTGTCACCTTTGACATGCGTGTCGCCATCAATGGCCTAGGCCCTAGACAATCATTCAGCTGAGGGTGTAGTAGGCACACCCCTCGCATGCTCAGCAATCGAAGAGACAGGGTTGGGGACTCGAATATGGCAACTCACCTGTGAGTCCGACTTAAGTCACACCAGTGACTTGACTCGGACTCGACTCGGCAATTGCTAGTGACTCGCCCAACTCGACTTGAGACTTGGCTCCTTTAGGGCTGAGTCGCATTTAAGTCCCTATTAGTTTACCTTACTGGCCGCCATAAACCCGGAAGAAGGCATCTGCGACGCTAGAAGAAGACAAGGGGAAGGCACGAATGCAGCGGAGGCACTGAGTGGATGGGAGATTCAAGGGGGCGGGGCGGATGGGAGGGGCCAAAGGGTGATAGAGAAGGCAAGGCTTCTCAGCATTCTTTTGGCCATGAGCATGGGGGTGGATCCCTTCATGGATCATTACCCCTTCATGGATCATTGCCTTGTCGTGGCGAAGGGGCTTGCGTAACTCAATGAAGCCATGAGCTATGCCGTGCAGGGACACCCAAGACGGACAGGTCGTAGCAGAGAGTTCTGACTAAAAGTGATCCACTGGAGAAGGAAATGGCAACCCACTCCAGTAACCTTGCCAAGAAAATCCCATGAACAGTTCCAAAAGGCTACAAGATATGACGCTGGAAGATGAGCCCCTCAGGTCGGAAGGTGTCCAATATGCTACTGAGGAAGAGCGGAGGACTATTCCAAGTAGACCCAGAAAGAGTGAAGCGGCTGGGCCAAAGCCAATAGGACGTCCAGCTGTGGATGTGTCTGAGGTTGAAAGGAAAATCCAATGCTGCAAGGAGCAATATTGCTTAGGAACATGGAATGTGAGGTCTATGAGTCAAGGCAAGCTGGATGTGGTCAAAGATGAGATGATAAGATTGAACATTGACATCTTGGGAATCAGCGAACTAAAATGGACGGGCATGGGCGAATTTAATTCAGGTGACCATCATATCTACTACTGTGGGCATGAATCCCTTAGAAGAAATGGAGTAGCCCTCATAGTCAATAAAAGAGTGGGAAAGGCAGTACTGGGGTGCAACCTCAAAAACGACAGAATGATTTCAGTTCGAATCCAAGGCAAACCATTCAACATTACAGTAATCCAAGTGTATGCCCCAACCACTGATGCCGAAGAAGATGAAGTTGACCGGTTCTATGAAGACCTACAACACCTTCTAGAACTAGCACCCAAAAAAGATGTCCTTTACATCATAGGAGACTGGAATGCTAAAGTAGGAAATCAAGAAATAAACGGAACAACAGGCAAGTTTGGCCTTGGAGCGCAAAATGAAGCAGGGCAAAGGCTAACGGAGTTCTGTCAAGAGAACACGCTGGTCATAGCAAACACTCTTTTCCAACAACACAAGAGGCGACTCTACACATGGACATCACCAGATGGTCAATACCGAAACCAGATAGATTATGTGCTTTGCAGCCAAAGATGGAGAAGCTCTATACAATCAGTAAAAACAAGACCTGGAGCTGACTGTGGCTCAGATCATGAGCTTCTTATTGCAAAATTCAGGCTTAAATTGAAGAATGTAGGGAACACCACTAGACCAGTCAGATATGACCTAAACCATATTCTTTATGAGTATACAGTGGAGGTGAAGAATAGGTTTAGGGCACTAGACCTGGTAGACAGAGTGCCTGAAGAACTATGGACGGAAGTTCGTAACATTGTACAGGAGGCAGCAACTAAAACCATCCCAAAGAAAAAGAAATGCAAGAAAGCAAAGTGGCTGTCAGATGAGGCTTTACAAATAGCTGTGGAAAGAAGGAATGCGAAAAGCAAAGGTGAAAGGGAAAGATATAAACAACTGAATGCAGATTTCCAGAGAATAGCAAGGAGAGATAAGAAGGCCTTCTTAAATGAACAATGCAAGGAAATCGAGGAAAACAACAGAATGGGGAGGACTAGAGATCTCTTCAAGAAAATTGGAGATATCAAGGGAACATTTTGTGCAAAGATGGGCATGATAAAGGATAAAAAAGGCAGAGACCTGACAGAAGCAGAAGAGATTAAGAAGAGATGGCAAGAATACACAGAAGAACTATACAAGAAAGAGCTTAATGTTCCTGATGACCACGCTGGTGTGGTCACTGACCCAGAGCCAGACATCCTAGAGAGCGAAGTCAAGTGGGCCTTAGATAGCATTAATAACAACAAAGCTAGCGGAGATGATAATATCCCAGCTGAGCTACTTAAAATCCTAAATGATGATGCTGTGAAAGTGCTGCACTCAATATGCCAACAAATTTGGAAAACTCAGCAGTGGCCAAAGGATTGGAAAAGGTCAGTTTACGTTCCAATTCCAAAGAAGGGCAGTGCCAAAGAGTGTTCAAACTATCGCACAATTGCACTCATTTCACATGCTAGCAAGGTTATGCTCAAAATTCTACAAGCTAGGCTTCAGCAGTACGTGGACCGAGAACTACCGGATGTACAAGCTGGGTTTCGAAGAGGCAGAGGAACTAGAGATCAAATTGCCAACATGCGCTGGATCATGGAGAAAGCACGAGAGTTCCAAAAAAACACCTACTTCTGCTTCATTGACTACGCAAAAGCCTTTGATTGTGTGGATCACAACAAGCTGTGGCAAGTTCTTAAAGAGATGGGGATACCAGACCACCTTACCTGTCTCCTGAGAAACCTGTATGCGGGTCAAGAAGCAACAGTTCGAACCGGCCATGGAACAACTGATTGGTTCAAAATTGGGAAGGGAGTACGGCAAGGCTGTATATTGTCACCCTGCCTATTTAACTTATATGCAGAGTACATTATGAGAAATGCAGGGCTGAATGAATCGCAAGCCGGAATCAAGATTGCCGGGAGAAACATCAACAACCTCAGATATGCAGACGATACCACTCTAATGGCAGAAAGTGAAGAAGAACTAAAGAGCCTCTTGATGAGAGTGAAAGAGGAGAGTGCAAAAGTTGGCTTGAAACTCAACATTAATAAAACTAAGATCATGGCATCTGGTCCCATCAATTCCTGGCAAATAGAAGGGGCAGAAATGGAAGCAGTAACAGATTTTACTTTTTTGGGTTCCAAGATCACTGCAGACGGAGACAGCAGCCATGAAATTAAAAGACGCTTACTCCTTGGAAGGAAAGCTATGGCAAATTTAGATAGCATAATAAAAAGCAGAGATATCACCATACCAACAAAAGTTCGTATAGTCAGGGCGATGGTGTTCCCAGTAGTAATGTATGGTTGCGAGAGCTGGACCATAAGGAAGGCTGAGCGCCGAAGAATAGATGCTTTTGAACTGTGGTGCTGGAGAAGACTCCTGAGAGTCCCTTGGACTGCTAGGAGATCAAATCAGTCAATCCTAAATGAAATCAACCCTGACTGTTCCCTGGAAGGACAGGTACTAAGGCTGAAACTCAAATATTTTGGCCACCTAATGCGAAGAGAGGACTCTCTGGAGAAGACTCTGATGCTGGGAAAGACTGAAGGCAAAAGGAGAAGGGGAAGGCCAAGGATGAGATGGTTAGACAGCATCACCGATGCAACGAACATGAAAATGAGCGAACTCAGGAAGATAGTGGAGGATAGGAAGGCCTGGCGGGATATGGTTCATGGGATCACGAAGGGTCGGACACGACTTAACGACTGAACAACAACAAATGGGGGTGGGAGGGGGGCTGGACAAGGGGTAGGGGCAGGGGGAACAAATATATTGGGGGGGGAGAGATCAATGTTTTCCAGCACTTTTCTCTCGTCGGCTAGCTGGGGTGGTGGTTAGAGATCAGGCTCAGGTTGTTTGTTCTTCTTTCCATTTCCAGTGGTGGTGGTTAACTATTATTATTATTATTATTATTATTATTATTATTATTATTATTATTATTCATCATCAGGCATTCAGGACAGACTCAAGAATAGCCAACAAGTTCTGTCGCCTGAGGCGGGCTGCTTCTTTTCAGTTTGGGGTGACTATTATAAATTATATTAAGAATATAAGAGGGAGGGGTTGGCGGTGGCCTCCTCCACCAAATCCTTTCCCCCTTTCTGGGCCTGGCCACTGTTACAGGGGGCCTCTCAAATGTGCGGCAGCAAAACAGCAGACACACATCTGAGTAAACCCATCGGAGCGGCTGGTGCGTTACTCAGGGTAAAGGGACAAGGGACTGGCAGCCACCAGCACCGTCCGCAGACCACCACTTTGTGGGCCCTGCCCCCGATTGTACCTCCCTCCTACCTGCCTTGGAGTTTCCTTTATACACCTAACAAAATCAGGTTCTTGCTAATGAGCTTAGGATGCCACCAAGCAGCCAGTGCCCCCGCCCCTTTTGCAGCTCCTCTGTTAGAAGAAAGTAGATAAGAGGATTAAGACAGAGATGCCAAAGAAGGGGAAGCAGCACAAAGAGGAAGGGAGTGAACTTGGGCTGGGCTGCTCATCCAAGGAACTCACCATTGGACGTATACAGAAAATCGATGACGGCCAGTTTGGCGACCAGCTCCACCACCTGGCACAGCTGAAATGCAGGTCAGAGGAATGAATCAAGAGTGTGTCTGCCTACTGAGACGTCTGTCGAAAAGAAGTGGCCCCCGCCAGCGGAAAAGGGAAGGTGCCCCCCCCCATCCCACCAGCCTTCTTCTCCTGCCTTGACAGCAGCAGTCCCAAGACTCCAACGTCAAGGACTCCGAAATCAAAGCCAAAATGTGTTTGCTTTTCCTCCCAGGGAAGGGGCTTGATAATTTGTGTCACTCTGTACCTTTTCCAGCTCTATGAGACTGCACTGTTCACGGTATTCCAGAACTGCACACAATAACTCAATAAAAGGCATTACGACACGAGCCATTTTCTTTTCAGCCCTGAATTTCGCCCTCTTCCCAGCTGTCACACACTCATAAGAGCCTAGCTGCTGGATCAGGCCCAGGGAAAATCTAGTCCAGCTTCCTGTATCTCACAGTGGCCCCACCAGATGCCTCAGGGAGCACTCAAGACACGATACCCATATCTTGTTGCCACTCCTTGCATCTAGCATCCAGAGACAGGCTACCTCTAAAACCCGGAGGGTGCATGTAATCATCATAGCTTGCAACCTGTGATGGACTTTCCCTCCATAAATCTGTCCTATCCCCTTTTAAAGACATCTAGGCCAGGTGTGACCACAACATCCTGTGGCAAGGAGTTCCACAGATTAATTATTAGCTGGGTAAAGAAATACCGTATTTCTTCGAGTCTAAGGCGCCATCGATTCTAAGGCGCATCTTACTTTCAGGAACACCAGCAGAAAAAAAACAAAAACCATCGATTTCAAGACGCACCTCCTTCCTTCAATTTGTCTGCTCTTTCCCCAGCTTGCCTGCCGCTCCATTTCGCCAATCCGATTTTTACCTCGCCACTTTCGCCCCCTCTGCTCAGTGGCGCTGCAGCTGATGATCCTCACGCTCAAGCAGAGTCTGAGGGAAAGACACGCAGGAGCAAAGCAGGATCCTGCATGTCTTTCCCTCAGTCTCTGCTCGAGCATGAGGATCATCAGCTGCTGCACCGCTGAGCAGAGGGGCGAAAGTGGCGCGGCAAACTTGGATCCTCATTGGCACATCCACTTGGCAAGTGCCTTCATTCGTCAGCTGGGGTGCGGGGCAGGCAGACAACTCTCCTCAGTACGCCCCGCACGCCTTTGCTGACAAGTACTAAGGACTGGAGGCTGCAAAGGCTGGCGAGAGCTGGCAGCAGCTGGTGATAGGCGGAGGGGGGACTGGGGGCACGCACACTCGTGGGGTGGAGAGCCAGGGCGCTTCCCAGGCTGGGCGCAAGTCGGTTGGAGCGGTGGCGGCAGCAGAAGTAGCATCCCTCCCCCTTTAGGAAGAGGTTCCTAGTCCTAGGGGAGAGTTTGTCGCTGAAGCGCCTGCCTCGCATTCCAGCTGAGGATCGGAAAGGCATTGCAGGCTTTGATCATCTTTGCAGGAAAGGCATGCAGGCTTTAATCGTCAATAGGAGCGCGGAGCAGACACTTCAAGCAGAGGAACTCTCCCCAGCACGCCCTGCCAGCCCTCGCTGACGAGTGTGATCTTCTCTGATTCGTCAGCTGCAGCAGGGGGCATGCTGGGGCTGGGGCGAGCTCTCAAGTTCAGGAAGAGAGCGGATCGGGCTAGCAGCCATGGGAGAGCGCCGCTGAACAGAGGGGTCAAAATGGCGAGGTAAAATGCAGAGAAAAATCCCACAAAAAAGGAGGCCATCGATTCTAAGACGCACCCCATTTTTAGAGATGCTTATCTGGGAAAAAAGTGCATCTTAGAATAGAAGAAATACGGTATTTCCTTTTGTCTGTTTTAACTCTCCCACCAGTCAATTTTAATGGATGTCCGCTAGTTCTAGTGTTGTGCAAGAGAGGAAAGAACTTCTCTCTATCCATCTCATGCATAATTCTTTATGTCTCCATCATATCTCCCCTCAGGTGCTGTCTAGACTGAAGAGCCCCAAGCACTGTAGCCTTTGTTCATAAGGGACATGCCCCAGCCCACTAATCATTTTGGTCGCTCTCTTCTGCACCTTTTCCAGTTCCACTAGGTCCTTTTCGAGATGTGGTGACCAGAACTGGACGAAATCCTCCAGATGTGACCTTACCATTGATTTATACAAGGGCATAATGATATTGGCCATTTTATTCTCAATCCCTTTTTTAATTATCCTGGGCATGGAATTGGCCTTCTTCACAGCCGTCTCACACTGGGTCGACTTGTCCACCAGCACCCCAAGATCTCTCTCCTGATCCGTCACAGACAGCTCAGAACCCATTTTTGATTTCTTGCCCCAATGTGCCGTCCATTGACATTTTCAGGGACTCACCGATTTGGGAAGTGTCGTCGTGAGGACGTCTGTGACCACAGGCCTTACTTGTTTCACTAGCAACCTGCAGACCGAAGCACAGAAAGAATGAAAATCCTCAAAGCCTTCTGCTACCAGGCAAACTGGATGTTTTGTTTCGTTTTATCTCAAAACATTTTTACCCCACTTTCCTTGCTTGGGACAACCTAAGGAGGTTGACAAGCAAATAAAAATAAAACAACAAAAAAGTTCATAAAACAAAACAATTTATGCTAATTAAAAGGCAGAAAATTCAAACCAAAATCCTCAACTGAAAAACATGACAATATATCTTCCACCACCACCCGCCCCCCACTGCCAGACATCAACCCCTCCAAAAGCAGAATGGAAAACCAGTCTTTACAGAGCAGAGGAGAATAAGGAAGGGGCTTCCTGGGCCTGGTATGCAGGTGTCATGGTCGCCCACTCCCCACAGCTCTGGCCCAGGGTTCTGCTGTGTCCAGTCGGCCGTGGGTTGGCTTGAAAGGGACCACCTTCCAAGGCAAAAACCAGCCCTAATAGGTAGGCTGTCACCACTGACTCACTGAGCAGCATTTTGCACATTAAAAGCACCATTTTTTCCACCATATCATGTGGAAGAGAAGAGGCCCAAATGCTGTTCCGCTGTGATCAGTGACCAAGAATATCTGAATATTAACTCCAAGGTCAGCGGTTTTGTTGTGGATGCTGCTAGAGTTGTGAGAAGAGTGTCAAATTATAGCCCATCATGTTATTATGTAGGATTCTCCCAACATTGTACAAATAAAAATGGGACCCGTTCTGGAAGGACAAAAGCTGGGGACAAGCAAGTCGGCTGGTGCCACCCCCCCCAAACCCTCCCCAGGTTTTTGCCATAGTTGCTGCTGCTGTGATGATGACAGAGGTGTCTGAGCGACCAGAGCTTTGTCTTCAGAAAATGAGGCTCTGTGATAGGGTTCCAGGCATACAAACAATGGAAGCAAATTTTTGATCGAAAGCTTTCATGGCCAGCAATTACCTTCAAGGATTTAGGAAATACGAGTAAGGAAGCCCATGTAGACCAAGGTCCAGCCAGAATAAAAACAATGTCCAATCCTGCTTGCGTTTTCCAAACGTCTTAGAAATTGCAAGACAGGCAGAAAATCATTTAAAATCCGAAGCTAAGCCAGTATCAATCCGACGTTTCGTTTCTTCAATCCAGAAACATTTTCGAGGAACAATCCGAAGATTGGTAGGTGGTCGGATTGTTCCTCGAAAATGTTTCTGGATTGAAGAAACGAAACGTCGGATTGATACTGGCTTAGCTTCGGATTTTAAATGATTTTCTGCCTGTCTTGCAATTTCTAAGACGTTTGGAAAACGCAAGCAGGATTGGACATTGTTTTTATTCTGGCTGGACTTTGGTCTACATGGGCTTCCTTACTCGTATTTCCTAAATCCTTGAATGGAAGCAAAGCTGGGGAGGGAGAGGCAGGATGGAAAAGTCTTATGGCTCAATCAATCCAAGCCCCACCTAACACCGGCGCAGCAGCAGCCCCTGTGCCGGTCTCGAGTGTCGTAAACGTGACATGAGGCACGTTTGTAGCTACTCTAGTGCAAGGAACAACAGCGGAAAGGCCTGCACCAGTCCACCGACGCTGTCCCCCTGTCTTTTTCTCCCCCCCCTGTATTGTTTGTTTTCTACGTATTATAATAAAATACAAATAATTTTTAAAAAGAAAAGAAAAAAGCCTGCTGCATTAGGATTGTCCTCTTCACGGCCTGTGCGAGTGAGGGCAGGGGCCAGCCAGGCTAGGAAGACCTTCCTTCTTGGGAAGCCACTCCACCTCCTAGCTGCTCAGTCCCCTGGGTACTCCCCCACCCACCAAAAGCAGACCACATGGGGGAGGCCTGAAGGGAGCAGAGTCATTGGTAGGGAGCAGATTAGGCTCCTATGATGAGGGTAGATGGCAGGCCATCCCTGAGATACAGTGGTACCACCAGGCCCTTCTGAGTTTTGGACTCCACAAAATGGGGGAAGGGGTTGATACTTTTCCAAAAGGGAGAGAATCGGGGACAAAGGGGCTTGACTGAGACATATAGGCCTGACTGCTGGCAGCAACGGCAGCAGCGATGCTCTTCTGAGGGGCTGGTGGCTGCCATTTTGTTCTGCCATAAGTCCCTTTGGGAGGAGCTGCCTGGGAGCCAGTTGGGGGCCAATTTCATCTCCCCCCCCCCGCACCCAGCTTCACAAATACTTGGAGAACTTCTGGCTCAGCTGAGCTGTTCTTCAAAGCTCCAAACCAGCACCTTGACAATGGTGCGGCAGCACAAAGGAAAGTGCCAACACTTACTGCAAAGGGCAGATGATCTTTGCAATCCTGACTTCACTCTGGCACGAGTCACATTTGATGGCAAAGGTGCCCATGAAAAAGTCTGCAGGCCTGAGTCTTGCTTTGACGTCCACATCTACGAGGATGTCGATCTGCTCGTAGTGCTTGCCAGAAAAGCTGAAAGACAAGATTGTGCTGAGTGAGATTCCCCCCCCCCCCGGAAGCATCCCTGACCGCGACCCACACTTGAGGGCAACACCTTGGGAGATGTGGATTGTTCTGGTGGGCCTTCTGCTAGCACCACACCTGCTGCCGCCATTGAGAACAGGGAGGGGCAGCGGCTGCTTATTCATGTGCGCCCCTTAGCATTGTGTGGCTCCAGGCATGGCTGAAGCGGGGCGAAGAGTGCCGCCTGACCCCCCAAACCTGCGTGCACATTGAAACCCCCAGGGGAATGAGGTGAGGCGAGGAGCACCCGCCCCCTTACAGCCTGCCTCCTGCCTCCTCTTTCAAATGAACAAGACGAGTGGAGCATGCTGGGAGCCCAGCCTTTGAAGCAGGACCTCTGCGGGGGAAGGAGGCGGGCTGTGAGCAGAAGGCGAGGAGGGGCTGGAGGGGTGCCTTGCTTCGCCTTGCTCCATTTGTCTGCTTTCCTAAGTGGTCAGGTGGGCAGAGGGAGCAACTGCAGCCCCCCCCCACCTCTTTCTCTGGACTGCCCTGTTCCCCTCCCTGCCAGCTGTCAGCGAGTGGGAAGGGGATCGGTGTGCCGACTGAAGCAGCTTTGCTGCTGGTGGGCCGGAGGGAGTGCTGGAAAGACATGGGGCGTCCATCAGTCACACACACACACACACACCCCACTCACTGCTTGATGCAAGTCTTTCCGGCTGCCGGACCCGTGTGGCTCCCTCCCTCCTCCATTGAGTGACTGCCACCCACAGAGGGTACCTGTTCCTATGGGTCAACAGCACTGAGTAAGATCCTATGCCCCCCCCCCCCGGCTTGGTTCTGTCTTGGAGTTAGTAACAAGAAATGGCACCAACAGTGTCTTGCAAGCGCTCCCTGCAACATCCACGGAGGACAGACCCCGTGGGGGGAAACAACCCTGAAATGAATCCATCTGAGATCCCTGAAAGAGCTCAACACTTCTGCGGACTCACAACTTGGCGCTGAGATGCAGCCTGACTTTGACACACAGCACGCTATCGGCCGTCTTCCCCTGCAGCTCCACAGAAATGGCTGGAACGAAGACTTTCACGATATGCAACCTGCGAGAGGAAACCAAGGGCCCGTGAGCTGGGGAAGCAGCTTCAGTGTCAAGGCTGTGTAACCTGCAGCAGAAATCAATCCGTGGTGTGTGTGTGTGTGTGTGTGTGTGTGTGTGTGTGTGTGTGTGTGTGTGTGTGTGTGTGTGCAAGATTTCAAAGGTCCATGGCAACCTTTGGATTGCAGGAACATTTCAATCAACTCTTTGCTGGCAGCAAAGCGAGGTGCTCCTACGGTTTGTCCTTCCACCCCAGGAAACGACGTTGCCAGAACAGAGGCCTTTTCTTAACCGGACCACCTGTCCTCTCTAAGGGGTTCACTGTGATACGGTTCAGTTGTGCTGACGGGGGAAAAGGCGCAGGTGAGAAAAGAGCTTCGGATCATTCTTTTCCATACTCCCTTCAAACGCACACATAACCTTTCACAGTGTCAACAAGAGAACTGAGATCAAAGAGAGTTTGGACTTGGAAGGAAAGCTTGTGCACACAAACTGCGACAGAGAACCTTTATGCCAGGCTGGAGCAGAGCCAGCCACGGGCCGGGTACACGACAGGTCAGATTCACCCAGGGGCGCCCAGCCCTTATCACGGGAGGAGGAAAAAGGGACCTGGGAGTGATGTCACCCCCGGAGGGGTTGTTTAAAAACAACAACACCCCCCCCCACGTGCGTGGTAGCTGGATACTGGGGTCCAGCACCGATCACTAATAACTCACCCAGTAATTGCTCACCCAGGCCTGTGCAAATGAGAACGGGCCACCAGAGGTCCCCCAGGTGTTTGTTTGTGGGAACAGGGGAAGTTCCAGGGGGTGCTAGAAGAGGCTTCTGGCGCACACCCTGGAGCCCCCCAGGTGCTTATCTAGTGCCAATGTGCTGTTCAGCGCTAGATAAGAAGGGGGTGCTAGAAGAGGCTTCTGGCACCCCCTGGCACCTCCCTGTGGCATGGTGCCAGGGGCACAGTACCCCCGCCCCCATTAGCTACGCCACTGACTCACAACAACCCACTTTGATAAGCTAGATAAAGGCCTAGATTCCACAAGCAGAAGATGAGGCCTTAAACTGGTTCCCCAGCTGTAGCCCTTTGGGCTGCAGAAGGAGGCTGACATGATGGAATGCACTTCCACCCAAAGGAGAAATCCTTTCATGTAGAAGCCTAGCATGTCAGGAAGAAGCCTAGCCTAGGACCCTTGCTTTCTCAGAGGTTTTCTGGGTGCAGGGACTTCTTTTGTATGCGGAAGCCGTTCTCAACGGCCACCAGCACAGCCAGCCAGCTAATGAGGCACAGCGAGGTGACACCCCCCCCCAAGCAGTGTGGGATGATCAAGGAAGGGGTGGTGGTGGCCGTGGCACCTCCACCTCCGCCATGAGGCAAGATGGGGGGAGCTCTGTGGGCAGGGGGGAAGATCAGCTGGGAGGATGGGGAACTGGCACAGGGGAGGGGACTTTGGCGTGTGGCGGGCAACGTGTCCTGGCTCTGCGCCTCTTCCGCTTCCGGGGGACGCCACCAAGCCAACTTCAAAGCTTCTGAGGAGGAGGAGGGGCCGGGCCTTCCTGGCTCCCCCTCCAACACATCACGTCAACTACCCAATTGTGCCCAGTGCCCACATTCATCTGAGGGTTGCTTCCGCTTCTTCTTGGCCTGGCTTCTTTGGGCACTGACAGTGCTTATCTGCTCATTGTCTAGCTTGAGCTGGAACTGATAAAGGCCAAACAAGATTAAAGAGCCCAGCCCTGATGGATCCAGCCTGAAGCCAGGAAAGACCCAAGCTGACCTACAGTATCTTAAAAGTTATGAGTTTCTTCCCTGCTGTGCCAGAAAGTACGATAAGAGCCCTCTGATCCTTTGGGTCTGACTCCCTGTCTTGACTGCAAGCTGGTGGTGGTGGAAACCTGTAAAAATCAGCGGCGGTTCCAGTGCTTTGGATGTTCTGGAGCAAAAGCCCCCCCCCCCCAAGGCCCCAGATAGGCTTACCAGATCTCCAACCAGGACAGAGTGCTAGACAGACCTTTAGGAGAAGGAATGTGGGCAGGTGTAGCTTCTTAAACCTTAGAGCACAATCCTAGGCATGTCTACTCAGAAGCAAACCCCACTGAACACAACGCCGGGACATGCCTAGGATTTTGCTCTAAGGTTTAACAAGCTACACCTGCCCATATTCCTTCTCCTAAAGGTCTAGCACTCTGTCCCGGTTGGAGATCTGGTAAGATCTAGTAAGCCTATCCAGATAGTCTGCCCCCATGCTTTCGAAAATGCATGCGTTTTCCCCCTCCCCAGGATGGAAGCAAGACCTCCTTTGTGCTGCCATCTGCAGCTGGCACAGTGACAAAGAAGGAAGAAGACTCCTTCCTCTCTCTGTCTTGGCGCCTGGTTGGGAAAGTTCACTGGGTAGCAGACAGGCAACAAGTCTCTGCTGCCGCCGCCATTGATCCAGGTGGCCGTGGTGCCCAAGGAGGCCTTGGGTCTGCTACTGCTGCCTGTTACCCCTGGCCTCCTCACAAGCATCCCCACCGGGCTCTGGCCCTGGTTGGCTTATCTACTGACGGGCGGCTGGAGAGCATCCCAGTCATGGGTCTCTGGGCAGCGGTGGGGAGCAGTGGCAGCCGCCGCCACGGCCACTGGCTGCCTGAAGAGTTGGCCAGGCATGGGCACGGACCCTTCAGTGGGCATGGATCCCCCGCGTGGAGCCACCCCATGTAAATGGATTGTCCTTCACTTACTCGCTGATCCAGTTCTCAGGGAGCATCCCTTTGGGCTGGATATCTGGGAACTGGATGGCCAGGATATGACTCTGCATGAGGTGGTTCTGAAGACAGAAAGTGGAGACATCTGCAACACACAAGTGGAACGGGTGATGGCACCAGTGCGCCTGCTGGCTGGTTCAGGATGGGATATTCTGGACAGCAAGACGCTGAAGACACCATTGCAAACCATTCCCATGAGGAAGAAGAAGATGGATGGGGGGGGGGGGGGAGACATCTAAGGAAACCAGCTTGGCTGCACAGAGAGCTTTCGGAAAAGAGGAGAACCAAGAGGAGCATGTCTACGAAGCAGGAGGAGGATCTCTCCACCTCTGACAAAGGAGTGTTACCCTTTGTTATCCTGCAGGGTGGGATGATGATGTCAGGAAGACCAAAGCACAGAAGGAGCGGAGGCTCGCAAGAGCCGTCAGAAAGATCAGAGCAGGGATGTGGGGCTATGTCGGAAACGACTGTCAAGGGGGCAGAGGGCCTGCTGGTAGCGCAGGCAGCGCAGTGGCCCAGGGGGTGGAGGCCGAGCTGTACAGGGCTGCGTTGGCATCTCAAGGGAAAGGGGCCCCAGCTGAGCAGCAGTGGTACTGGTGAGGGAGGGGGGCATCCTGGCTCAGGTTTGGCCAAGAGGAGAGGTGGAGAGATCCTGGTAGGTTTCACTTGGAAATGAGAAGCCGGGGCGGGGGGGGGGGAGGAGGAGGCATGACAGCACTCTCCAAATGCCTGAAAGGCGCTGATGTGGACGAGGGCAAAGGTTTGCTCTCTGCAGCCCAAGAGAGTAGAACTAGAAGGGAGATTTTAGTTGAAGATCCAGGAAAATGTCTTCGTGGTAAGTAGTGGTGGTCTGACAATGGAACTGATGACTACTGAGGGTGCGTTTGCCCGCGTTGGAGGTGTCTTCAAGCAGAGGCTCAACAGGCACCTTTTGGAGATGCTCTAGAGAGGATTTTGAAGGCCCCTTCCAACTCTGTGAATCTATTATTCTAAGAGATGGTGAGCAGGAAACACCTAATGACTGCAAAGGAATGTAAGTCTTCAGGACCACCAGATGAACTTGCAGCTGCTGCCTACAGTGGCCGAGAACTGTTGGAGTATGAATGAATGAATGGGGGAGGTGCCAAGGGCTGGAGGTGAGCAGATGCTGTTGTCCCTCTCTTTAAAAACAGCTTCAAGCTACCCGCCCGCCCCTTCTGTCCGATTTCTGCAGTGCAGGTTTGGCCTCCCGGGCCAGGTCCCCCCGCCCTGCAGCATCTGTAGTGGCCTGGAGGGGGTTCTGTGTTCTCGTTGCCGACTTGGCACAACATTGCCCAGGAAGGACCCATAGAGACCGCGCTATGATTCAATAGGGCACAACTGGCTGGATTAGTGCGAGCAGAAGGGGGGAGACGGGTCATGATTTGGTGAGCAGCAGCCTGAGGCCTCACGGGGGTGAGACATTGATCCAGGGCTCTGGGTTGGACAGACAGGGGCTCTCTCTAAGCTGGGGCTGAAATGGGCAGCAGGGACTAACATAAGAACATAAGCAGAGCCCGGCTGCTGGATCAGGCCAAAGGCCCATCTAGTCCAGCTTCCTGTATCACACAGTGGCCCCACCAGTCGCCTCAAGGAGTGGTACCTGCCGTCCAGGCCTAAGTAGTTATGCTATGCTGGGGAGGGGGAAGTGAAGAAGTAGTTCGCAGGTCCATTCATTCTCGCTCAAGTGGGGGTCTTTCTTTGAAGAACTGTGTCTTGACTCTTGACTCTTTGCTCCAGGGCAAACCAGCCTGTTAGTCAATCACAATCTTGCCTCAGACAGGGATGGAAACACCTCCTGCTTCTGGAACACACCAGTGTGGCCTGAGGCGTAACACCACAAGGCTTCCTTCATACAGTAGGGGGCTATCATTTGGTCATGGAGGTGTTCAAAGTCAGAGTGCCAGCAATGGGGCGAGCAGCAACAGGGGGAGCTGCTGCGCTCTGCGGCGGAGTCAGAGCCTTGGTCCCTCCTCCAGGGGCCGCCGCCTGCCTGCCCAGTCTCCTTTCTCATCTCCTGCTCCCTGAGCCTTCTCCCTGGAGATGCTGGGGAATAGACGGACTCTGGGACCTTCTGCACGTCATGCATGTGCCTCTGTACCACCACTTTGCTGTGGCCCCTCCCCACGAGTGTGGCTTCCTGGCCAGCACCTGAACCCAGCACCTAAATCACTGCCCCTAGTAGCTCCCTCACAAAACTGCAATTCCCAGAATGCCTTGTGTGTGCATGCCATGCACACTGTGCATTATAGACGATGGCATTCTAGAGCCATGCACACTGTGACCGTACCTCATCCTTTATAAAGAGGGACTACTTCTCATCTCTTTCTCACTCCTACTCTAGGAAATGGTGCAGATGCCAGTTAAGTGACAGATTACTCTGCTCTTACAACAGTCACAAACAGCAGGAAAAGGAGCCACAAGTTCTTCTTCTCTGCAAGAACAAGCCATGGGGCAGTGTGAGTCTGAGCCAAAATGCATTCTTACATTTGATAACAGCTGCTGGGCTGACGGCACACAAGATCCCAGGGGAGGATTTTTCTCCTTGCAAAGGGCTGGCCAGGCTGCAGAAGACCATCAGTCCCAGGAATTGCCACATCTTTCCGCCTGATGCCCTGCAGGGAGAGTTGGGCCGGCATGTTGTCACCACAGTGCAAGCCAGAACTAGGCTAAAACAGACCGCCGTTGAGAGAGGCAGGCATTTGGCAGCTCTCTGAGCGAATGCTGAAGCTCTTGCCTTGTGCAGCAATGCAGATCGAATGACTGCAACTTGAAGCTGAATGCAACGGCCCAAAGTACTCATGCCCAATGTTTCACTTCTTTTTGGGTGCATGAGAAGAACCTTAAACTGTCCCAAAGCGTCTTAGAGGCAGTTGATGAACAGACCCGGCCCAGTCCAATGCAGCGCTACTGCCAGAACATCGTTTTTGTCCCTGTACTCTGGGAACATAGTTATGGCAGTGGAACACACTGTACAGCCATTGCAAACAGTGCTCCAGAAGGGTGCAGCTTCTGTGGAGGCACCATGGAGATGCCATGCATGGAGGCGGGGTCAAGAAGGCCCATCAATGCAGGCAGGTCGGCGGGGTGGGTGTAACAGGGCGGGGAGATGGGCAAAATGGGGCAAAATGGGGGAGGGCCAGGTGCATGTCAGAGGTGGGAGGGGTGGCACCGGGGCGGGCTACCTGCCCCGGGTGCTATCCCCTCCGGTGCTAGCTGATATGCCCCCTTTGTCTCCTTGAATTTGCGCCAGCTAAAGAGCTGGCACAGGTCTGAGAAAACCCATTGCAGATTCCATGCCTTAGTGACTTCAAGACTGGATTACTGTAACGCGCTTTACGTGGGGCTGCCCTTGAAGATGGTTCGGAAGCAGCAATTAGTGCAGAATGCAGCGGCCCGGGTGGTCACTGGAGCTAGGCGGTTTGACTCTGTTGAACCGCTGCTTCAGCGGCTACACTGGCTGCCCATTCATTTCCGAGCCCAATTCAAGGTGCTGGTAATGACCTTTAAAGCCCTCCACGGTTTGGGTCCAGGATATCTGAGGGACCGCCTTCTCCCATACATTCCGGCCCGCTCATGACCTATCCATACATGACCTATCTGAGGGGGCTCTCCTGCGGGTGCCACCTCTATCGCAAGTTAGGGGAGTGGCAACACGTGGGCGAGCCTTCTCTGCTGTGGCGCCACAACTGTGGAACTCCCTGCCAGAGGATCTGAGAACCACCCCCTCCCTCATGACTTTTCGGCGAGGGCTCAAAACGTTTTTGTTTCGTCTAGCGTTTGGGTGATGGGTCGTGGTCTGCCTCCTGTGTCTCAAGATGCTCTGCCATGCTGCTTCTCTGCTCCATACTGCCCCCCCCAGTGGATTTTAGTGTTTTTAAATTTAGTTATGAATTGTTTAAACTTATTTTCTGTATTATTTTAAATTATGTATTTAAATTTTTGTTGTAAGCCGCCTTGGGCATTTGCCTTCGGCATAGGATAAGGCAGGGTATAAATTTTTTAAATAAAATAAATAAAGGTTGCAGGGCTTACTGGGGGGGGGGGGTTAAGGGAAAATAATTTCCCTTTCCCTTCCCAAACCTCTCTATAGTCCCTCCCCCAACCTAGAATGCAGCGCAGTCCATTTTGGCATAGCTGCATGCTATGGAGGACTAGTGGGAAGCATAGGATTAAGAGACTCCAAAAAGTCTCTTTTGTAAGTAGCTAATAAGGCCGTGACTTGGGGGGAAAAAAAACCCTCAAACACAATCCAGAAGAGTTGCAAGGGAATGTGTAGGAGAAAGGCCAACATTACCCCCATTGTGCTGAAGCAAAACACACATTCTTGCAGAGTACAGGGACAAAATTCAGCCGGAACTGCTGAAATTCAGCCCCGTTGCACAACTTGAACTGCACAAATCCCTGCCTGCCATTTCTTATTTCTCTCCTGACCTTGGTGCACCTGCAGATGCACAAAATCCCACTGAGAAAAGTTGCCTGTGTGTAGCTCTTGTAGCTTCCACGAAAATGCCTGAAATCATGTTTTGCTGGGGTAGAAAAAGTCATCTTGAATTTAGCTTTCTGCAAGATGATCCAGCAGCAACTCTAATGTGCAACACTTTGGTATTTATTTCCTCCACGAACACAGAAAGTTAAGGAAGGACCGTCCTTACTAATTAGGAGGCAATAGACTGGGATGAGGCAGAAAACGCTGGACTGTAGCCAGGCCTTCAGGGCCATATTCTGAAACTTGCTCCTAAGCAAAAACGTTTAACGGCACATCTAGTCTTGGCTTGTGGTTATCATCATCACCATCACTGTAAGTGTTCTAAACACATGCTTCTCAGTTGGCAACCCACTGATCGTTGCCTGCCACGCCCACGTCTAGGCCACTGCAGCAAGTGGAAGGGCAGTCTCCTCCTGGGTCGCAGGTTGCCAACTTCCAGGACTCACCTGGAGATGCCGGAAATCAGCACCCACCTCCAGGTGACTCGTGAAAGAAATCTTGGCGCCTTCCTGGCTAAATGACATTGGGTCACATTCGAGAGAAGAATCTCCAGCTTCAGCAAGAGTTGCCAACCCCACCTGGGTCCCTGCTGTGCCGCCTTGGTAAATTCTGGAGGGAAGGAGCTGGTCATGACAGCCACCCCCAATCACACCCCTAAGACCAGGGAAGGGGGAAGAGCCTTCGCGTGACCCGGACGTTTGTTGTGAAGCTCCCGGAAGCCCTGCGGAGGCTTCAGGACAGCCCGGTTTGCTGCTGAAAGGTTAAAGAAAAAGCCCCGCATTTCTTAAATCTTTTCTTTCTTTCTTTCTTTTTAGTATTTTACACGTGGACTGCGAATCCTCGCTATCCGGTGTGGGTGGGTCCGGAACAACACCCCCCCCCCCCATGGATAGTGAAGTCCAACTGTACTTCATTTAAAGATATATGTGCAGTTCATTTCACCCCAAACTCCTGGAGTGGACTGCAGTAGTTTAAAACAAATTCATATACACTGAAACATTGAATTAAAAATATCCCAGATAAATATAAGTGATACTGTATATTAGAGTGCTAGCATATGCATAGAGTGCTAGTTTCTACATGTTTATGCAGAAACAAGTTCCATTGTGTTCATTAGGACTTAGGTAAAGGTAAAGGTGACCCCTGACAATTAAGTCCAGTTGTGTCCGACTCTAGGGTGTGGTGCTCATCCCCATTTCAAAGCCGAAGAGCCAGCGTTGTCGGAAGACGCCTCCGTGGTCATGTGGCCAGCATGACTCTCCTTGCCGCAGCACGTAGCATGCAGCTGGAACACGGAGCGCTGTTTACCTTCCCGCAAGCGGTACCTATTTCTCTACTCACATTAACATGCTTTGGAACTGCTAGGTTGGCAGGAGCTGGCCAAGCAACGAGAGCTCACCCCGTCGCGGATTCGAACTGCCGACCTTTGATCGACAGCTCATGGTTCAGCGGTTTAACCCACTGTGCCACCCACTGGCGCACCCAGGCAAATCTTCATAGGATTGTAGCCTTACAGCCCAATCCTATCAATTCCCCCCCCTCCTGCCAATGTAGCTGCGCCATCGGAGTGCTCATTGCATCCTGGGGGGGGGGCAGTCCCGGATATCTCCTCCGGGTAAGGGAACATTTGTCCCCTTACCCATAGGTAAGACTCTGGTGCCTGAACAGGTCTATTCAGACCTGTGCCAGCAATTTAGCTGGCGCAAGTCTGAGTGGACCCAGAAAGGTGGATCAAGGCTGGGAAGGGAGATAGGATGTGGCTGATACCACCCCCCTTCCCAGCCTCAATCGACCCCAATTCCACCCCGGTCTCCTCCCCGTTCCTCCCCCTCCCTCCCTGCCTCCCTCCCTCCCAACCTCCGTGCTGACTTACCAGTGGGGTGTGGAGAATCTGCTGGTGTGCCACCATGGCTGCTTGCCTCTTGCGGCGGTAGCCCGACTCTGCGAAACAGTGCATCACCTTTGGCGATAGTCGTAAAGGACCTTATGCTGCCAGAACACTAGTCCAGCAGCATAAAGCCTTCATACGATCGGGCCGTCAATGTAACATGACATGAGTGTCCTGAAATTGCATATTTCATGTGTGTACTATTTCTCTTGCACCCTGACTACCTACCTACTGTCTCTCTGGCAGCCCTTGGGAAAGAGAATGGCCGAGACCAGGGCTTCTCAAAGTGATGCGGAGGTGGGTCATGGCCTGGCTCTCCCACCCGCCGTTGATCTCGCTTGACTCCAAATCGGAGCCATTCTGGAAGCTGAATTGCGGCTCTACTGGCCTCAGAATGGCCTCAGAGGCTCTACTGGCCTCTTCCAGGCGGCTCTACTGGACTCAGAATGGCCTGCAGAGAGAGGCCTCGGAACGCCACTTCCTGTTTGCTTCCAAACCCCGGAAGTGGCATTCCTTCCAAGGCTTCTGCCGGCCATTCTGAGGCCCATAGAGTTGGCGCCGGCCTGGCGCAACCCAGAGAGGCCTCCCACCCTCCCGGTGAGTCATTCTGGCACTGTGACCGCGACCCACCAGGCCATGGGGGAAAATTTCTCAGTTTGCCTGCTGAAACAGATGCTTCTTCTCACCTACGGTTCTATGAAAAAAGTCTCAAAGGCAGCACCTGGAGGATGCTCCCCGATGATGACATCAGCACTCCTGCTCTAGGATGTCCCACAGGTCTGCCCCCCCCACTCCCCCCGGTGACTCCTCTGCTGCTGCGGGATGAGAAATGCCTTTGCAGGGTGAGGCCTCACTGCATGGTTGATACCAACATGCTGCAGGAAAACTAAACCCTGGATCACCGTAGATCAAAGTTGTGGCAGAGAATGGAGCACAGCATCTGGCAGAACTGCTGGCATGGACAGCGCAGGCCCAGCAAAGGCTGCTTCCCGACCCAAAACCTGTGAATAGTTTTAAGTGCATGGGCTGGATCCATTCCTACCAGCCAGCCCCTTTCCTTACCTTCTTCCTTCTCAGCTGGTCTTACACCTCCTGGCTTTTCCAGACTCAAGGAACGAAGCGGCTTCATTCAGGAGCTTTATATAATTGCCCAGCAAGACCAAGACAGTGAAGATAACCATCAGCTGCTGGGGGCCTCCTCCAGGCTCCCTTGCAAAGATGTTGGTGGGTCTGAATGTCATGTAGCACACAGTGATTTATGTGGTCCAGCAGCTCTAATTATGTGGCCTATTGGCTGGAGGTTTAAGTAAAATATTAAGCCACTGGTGCCGTAGCAAATTGTCCTTCATCCGGATTGTCTGTCTTAAGATGCCAGCAATCCGCTTGGCAATGGGGTGTCCTGAATTAGTAACTGATTGGAACATGTTCTCCAACAATCCGTTTGTCCTTCTGAAACGGGCAACATTCAGTAGTTAGATTACTTGATAGGGAACATATTAGTCATATATATGGAGAGTGTTTCTCCCCTCCTCTCCAGCATTCGATGCAGCTTGTAAACATGACTTCAAAGAGGAGGGAGGCACCCTGGGGGCCGATATGGCAAGATGGTCTCGTCATGTACGTATTTATTTATTCATCATACAGACTTCAGGCATGACTGGTTGCAAAAGTGGCTTACAAGTAAAGCCCACCAAAGGAACTGTATCTACAGTATAGCTATATCTAGGAAGACATTGTGCCATTGGTTGGCTTTCACTGAATATCATTTGTTTTGTGGGGGGATATATGGGGAGTGCTTTATGGCGGTCCCTGTTTGTTCTTGCCCCTGGGAGGTGAGGGAATTGTCATCCAGATTCCAAGGCTCTTCTTTCCAGAGGGAGGGAGAAGAAGCAGCTGCCTGCAGCTGGATCCAGGGAGATGCCAGTCCACAGAAGCAGCCACGCACTGCTATCTGCGGCAGCGGAGGATCCATGCTTCCGACAGATGGATGGATGGATGGATGGATGATATAGTGGTTTGGGAGTCGAACTTAGACCTGGTCAGCCACAAAGCAGCCACGAATCCCCGCTCAGCCACGAAGCTTCCTGGATGACCTTGGGCCAGTCACTATCTCTCAGCCCCACCTACCTCACAGGGTTGTTGTGAGGACAAAAGGAGGGGAGGAAATATGTACACCACTCTGAGCTCCTTGGAGGAAGGGCGGTATAAAAATGTGAAAAATAAATAAATAAATGGATGGATGGCTGCTGTCTCCAAGCACCTTCCCACTTTTCCCTCAAAGTCTTTCTTAAGCACTTGGCTGCACGGTTTTCAATGTTCATTTAATTCTGGGATTATTCTAATGCAGTGTTTCTCAAATTATGGGTCAGGACCCACTTGGTGGGTCATGACCTGATTTCTGGTGGGTCCCAGGTGATGGAAAGATCAGATAAGTGCCACAAGCCTTGAGGCTATTCAAAAATCAGATAGCTACTACCGTATTTTTCGCTCCATAGGACACATCGGTCCATAGGACGCATGCATCCTATGGAGCTAAAAATAGAGAAAAAGAATTTTTTACTTACCTGGGCTTGTGGGGGCTTTGGGGAGGCCTGTAGAGGGTCGCGCAGGCCTCCCCGAAGCCCCCACAAGCCCAGGTAAGATTAATTAATTAAACATTCGCTCCATAAGACGCACGCTTATTTCCCCCTAATTTTTTTGGGGGGGAAGTGCGTCTTCTGGAGCAAAAAATACGGTAATTGCCCTTCAGAGAACCTAGCTCCTGCAGTTTGCAAGATAGCTGCTAATTACCCTGTAAGCAGCAGAGCTCTTTACTTGTAAATAAATATATTTATTTCTGGATCACCTTTTTTTTAAAAAGTCTCATAAAGCTAGGTGAGTCCTGATAGAGTGTCATTTTAAAAAGTGGGTCCCGGTGCTAAAATGTTTGAGAACCACTGTTCTAATGTTTTTTTTTTCTTATGTTCTTTAAGAGTTGGCTGAGGTGGGAGATATGGTGACTTTAAAATATATATATATATATATATATATATATATATATATATATATATATATATATATATATATATAGTTAAAATGCTATAAAATTAATAATAAAATTTTATAACAATAAAGATAAATAATGCAATATTAATTTACATAATACTATTAATGAAAATAAAATAGCTAATGTCATGTCAATCTTTAAAAAAGGAAGGAGAGGGGATTCGGGAAATTACAGGCTGGTCAGCCTAATGTCTGTTCCAGGAAAGATGGTGGAAAGCCTAATCAAAAATAAAATCTTAAAACATAGGAGAACAAGCTTTGCTGAGAAAGAACCAGCATGGTTTCTGCAAGGATAAGTCTTGCCCCACAAACCTTTTAGAATTATTTGAAAAGTTCAACAGGCATGTGGATGTGGGAGAGTTCTTTTCCCTGTCACACAACACTAGAACTAGGGGACATCCACTCAAATTGAGTGGAGGGAGGATTAAAACAGACAAAAGAAAATATTTCTTTACCCAGCGTGTAATTGGTTTGTGGAACTCCTTGCCATAGGAGGTGGTGATGGCACCTGGCCTGGATGCCTTTAAAAGGGGATTGGACAGATGTATGGAGGAAAATTCCATCACAGCTTACAAGCCATGATGGGGATAAGCAACCTCCTGGTTGTAGGGGTAGGTTTTCTTTGTGCCAGGTGCAAGGGAGTGGCGACAGGATACAAGTATCTTGTCTTGTGCTCCTGAGGCATCTGGTGGGGCCACTGTGTGATACAGGAAGCTGGACTAGATGGGCCTTTGGCCTGATCCAGCAGGGCTCTTCTTATGTTCTTATGAGAACCCGTGGATATTATATATCTGGATTTTCAGAAGGCATTTGACACAGTTCCTCATCAAAGGCTCCTGAGAAAACTCCACAGTCAGGGAATAAGCGGGCAGGACCTCTTTTGGGTTAGGAACTGGTTGAAGAGCAGGAAACAGAGAGTGGGTGTCAATGGGCAATTTTCACAATGGCAAGAGGTGAAAATTGTGTGCCCCAAGGATTGGTCTTGAGGCTGGTGCTTTTTAAAAAAATGACCTGGAGTTGGGGATAAGCAGCGAGGTGGCCAAGTTTGCGGATGGCATGACACTAAACTTTTCTGGGTGGTGAAGACCAGCAGGGATTGTGAAGAGCTCCAGAAGGATCTCTCCAAACTGGGAGAATGGGCAGCAAAATGGCATATGCGCTTCAATGTAAGTAAGTGCAAAGTGATGCACATTGGGGCAAGAAACCAAAATTTCACATATACGCTAATGGGTTCTGAGTTGTCTGTGACGGATCAAGAGAGAAATCTTGGGGTGCTGGTGGACAGGTCGATGAAAGTGTCGACCCAGTGTGCGGCGGCTGTGAAGAAGGCCAATTCCATGCTCGGGATCTTTACAAAAGGGATTGATGGCCCAATCCTAAGTAGCGTTCCGACAGCGGGGAGCACTTTACGGCCATCACAAATTGCCTGCCGGCAGCACATAGAGCTACACACTGCCAACCTGCCTGCCGGTGGTGAGGCCCTAAGCGTGGTGCTGGACCGCCAAAGGCCCACCGATGAAGGTAAGGCGGTAGGGCAGAAAGGGGGTAGGTTTGGCATCTGCCAAATCCATAATCCAACCCAAACCACCTTCCCGGACCTGATCCCTTGACCTGGGTCTACATGGACATCTGCCAGCGATTTCACTGGTGCAGGTCCGAGTAGACCGCTCCGCACTGTGGAGGCTTAATGCTCGGGGAAGGGAACAAATGTTTCCTTGGACAGAGGAGGCCACCAGGACTGTCCTCCCACAGAACCCATTTTGTCGCAGCTGCATCGGTGGGGTGAGGGGAAGCATAGGATTGGGCTGTGAGAATGAAACAGCCAATATCATGATGCCTTTGTACAAATCGATGGCAAGGCCACATCTGGAGTAGTGTGTCCTGTTCTGGTTGCCACATCTCAAAAAGTCTATTGTGGAACTGGAAGAGATGCAGAATTGAGCAACCAAAAGGCTTTGGAACTCCCTGCCACAGGGGCTTCAGGGTGTCGGTGCTCCCTCCTTCCCAGCTTTCAGGAGGGCTTTAAAAATCTGTCTGTGCTGCCAGGCCCTGATGTAATATGGTGTTTTTATTGCTGTATCTATTTCGTTAGCTACTTTGGGACCTGCAGGCTAAAGGGAGGATGCTTCCTATAAATAAATAAATAAATAAATAAATAAATAAATAAATAAATATCTTCTTGCTTGGCTTTTTTATCTTGAGTTTCACTATGACCGAACTGTCAAGTGGAGGGGGTGGGGATGAGGCTGGGTCTCCTTTGGCCTTTTCAAAACTCGGAACAGGATAAAACCTGCACGTTTCCCTGCTGCTGCTGCTGCTGGTGCAGATGTGGACACGGCCTGTTTCCGGTCCTTGCTGAGCCCTCGGTACTCACTCGGCGAGGAGATTTACAAAGCCAGCAGTTGTGGCCAGGTTTCCATGACACAGACAAAGTGCTTCTGAACCCGAGATCTCTACCAACCCCCCTTGCACTCAGTGCTGTCTGTGATGTTATCGCTGACACTGAATCAGTTCCAAAGCACCTCAGAACAATGGGGTAGCCAGGAATGAGCCGTGAGTCTCCGCAGGGCTCTGCAATTTGATGCATAGAAGTGACAGCTCCGTGCGCAATTCATTGTGTGGGAAAATGGACCTCTGCACGTTTGTCATAGATGCCGTTTCCCTGGATGCAGACTGAGTGCCTTTGTTCAAGATTTCCTTGTGTGGAAAAAGGGCCTCCTGAGTGTCGCTGGAATTTGGTGCCAGCGGGGCACCCCTGGAACGTGGGCCAGACGTGGCTGCTGATTGGCCAGGCAAGGCTTCGAGCGGTGCATGCGCACAACGTTACTCAAAGCCTTGCTCTCAGAAGGGCTGAACAAACTGGGGGAACACGCAGTGGCGTTCTTTGTATGGGGGAGCTGGTGTGCTCCGCCCCAGGCGCTGAGTGGGCACGGTGCTTCCGGGGGGCGCGGCAGCTGGGCTTGGGGCTGCGCGGCGCGGCGGGGCACGGCACCGGAGCCTGGCTGCTGAGCCCCCGGGAAGCAGTGCGCCCACTCGGTGCGTCACCGGCTTCCGGAGGCTCCGCTCCAAAGCCGGGACAAGCCCTCCTCATTGCGACCGCCCAGTTCGGCGGTCGAGGGCTTTGTGAGCTGGCCGAACGCGTCGCAGGCTATACTTACAGCGCTTTAGAAATAAAGTTTAATAATAATAATAATAATTTATTTTTTCTGCACATGCGCAGAACCTTTCTGAGGGCAAACGGGCTGCCCGTTTGCCCTCAGAAAGGTTCTGCGCATGTGCAGAAAACCCAAATAAAAGCTGGCGACGCGTTTGGCCGGCTCACAAAGCCCTCGACCGCCGAACTGGGCGGTCGCTCTGAGGAGGGCTTCCCGTCCTCGGAGCAAAGCCTCTCCGGAAGCCGGTGACGCGCTGCTTCCGGGGGGGGGCAGCAGCCGGGCTCTGGCGCGACGGGGGCGCTCCAGCCCCCGCCCCCCCGGGCGCCGGAATGCCTAAGAACGCCACTGGGAACACATGAGGGAAGAAGGGACGTTGGTAGATTAGTTGGTCTTCCCAGAAGAACCCGGGAAGAGGAAGGGAAGGTTGTGGAGTGCAGGGAGCGGGAGGGAAGGAAGAGGAGAGGAGAGAAAGGGAGGTTAGGAGGACAGGTGGGGTACAGGTGCTTCAGATGATGGAAAAAGGCTGCAGCTGAGAATAGTTCTCTGTAGCTTGAGGCGAGAGCTGCAGGCCATGGAGTGAGCCTAAGGACTGGCAGCGAATGCACTTGAGCCCTTCCGGTGAAACACCCTTGACCGATACTCCAAACCTCAGAGGGGAGGGAAGAGTCTATTTGTGATGGGAGATTTCTGGGGACTTGAGAGATTTTGTTTGGGAAGGAGGCTTGGGGCTGATCTCGGGCCTCCAACAAAAGGTACAAAAAGTTGGGAAAAGCTTCACACATTCACAACTGCACAGCACTCACACACAGAAGAGAAAGAGACCATCACAAAATGTGCAGTCAACTACTTTGCCTGAGACAACGTCAATGAAAAGATAGCGGGGACTCCTCCGTGGGTCATTGACGAAGCTGCACCGCAGGCCAGCGGTTGCCGGACCTCAGAAGGGGGGGGGCACATGACATGACTTGATGCTGGGAAGAAGGGTGTTCTTGCATAACCTCCAAACTTAAACAAAGAGGTGACACTTGCAGCTTCGGTGAATTTGTGGGGTTGATGTTTTGAAATCTGCTGAGACTGAGAGGGATGAAACAGGAATCGAAGACGACACCTTATCATAGCAAAATATTTTTGGTAGACTCTACAGTGTGGTCTTGATGAAGACTTAGCCTCTCCGGGAGAGTGATTGTATTACCTGACACAAAAACATCTTTAATGCTCGTTTGAGTGTTCTTAAAATCCTGTTCATGCTAAAGCCTTAAACCCATATCACATAAAAGCCTAAATCTTTCGGAGTGGAATTTAAGCCAGACATCAAGTGTATGAATTGCTAAGAGGAAACAAAATGTGAAAACCTGTGTGTGTGTGTGTGTGTGTGTGTGTGTGTGTGTGAGAGAGAGAGAGAGAGAGAGAGAGAGAGAGAGAGAGAGAGAGAGAGAGAGAGAGAGGTGAATGGTGAGTTTTGCTGCAGCGGAGGATAAACCAAATTAGTGAAGGAAGAACAAAAGTCTGCTTGAACCGCATCAATACCATATGCAACGTAGAGGCGTAGTTAGGGGGTGGGGGTAGTGGGCCCCCAGGCGGTGGGGGTGTCGAGCGCCGAAGGGGGTGCATTGCCATGGCACCACCACTGAATTTCGGCTGTGGCGCGGATGCACCCCCCGGGCATTTTCGCAGCCATTTTTTTGGCCGCACAGAGCCTGGGAGGGCAGGAGGATCGGCCCTCCCACCCTCCCAGGCTCCATATGTCCCAGAAAAGGCTTCAAAAATGCTAAGGGGGGTGCATTTGCGTCACGGCAGTGATGTTACCCCCTGGGGGTGGGGCTTATAGCATCATGTGTGGGATGCCGTGCCAACCGCCCCCTCACGGGGGTGTAGCAGCGCCTCTGCTGCAAGGTGGGTGCTTGTTGTGATAGAACTGTTCCTAACAGATGACCCAGATGGTCTGAAGGCCCACGGCAGAGTTCAGTTGTTGAAACAAAACTGGTCTGACCTTGTGAGCTGGCTGGGGGGGGGGGCCTCCAGAGAGCACTGTCTGTAAGCAGCTTTGAGCTACTTGGAAGAACGGCAGGGTGAAGGGGAAAAGAATCACTAACAGCCCAGTCCTAACCCCCTTTCCCGCTGGTATAACTAGTGCTGTGCCGGCAGAGGCTGCTTTATGGCTGTGGCAAAGCAGCCTCTGCGCACTGCAGGGCCACTGGCGGGGAGGCCAGAGCGGCCTCCTGTACGCTGGAAGCCCCATGAACACCTGCTGGAACAGGTAGGCCTACACAGGGGGTTGGAGGGAGGCGGGGAGGGGGTAGAACAGGGCAGGGGAGGGCAGAACGGGGTAGAGGGTGGGTGGAACGGGGCAGTGATGGGGCGGGGAGGAGGGTGGATCAGGCCTGATAGGGGCAGGATCTGTTGGGGACTGGAAATGTCTTTGGTGGGGTACTGAGCCAAGACTGTGGCTCCGCTGGGTCTTCTGAAGAGTCACATGATTGCTGGCATTTCAGGACTTCCCAGGAGTTTTCAACGTGTCAGCAAAACTATTTACCTTGGAAGATGCCACTCTGAGTTCACTTCACATGATCCCAATGATTAGCTGGGCTCTGAATTGCTCCTTTCATTCATGGTTCGAGTATATAACACCCAGCTCTTCCCTATCACCAGAGGAGATTAAGAGGTGACGCTCTGACTGCTCCTGAGGAATCTCCAGCTGGGTACACAAGTGAGTAGCAATATGTTTGTCAAACAGGTAGGAAAGCTGTTGACCGGTGACTTTCTCCTCTGCCTGGAGCCTCTACTCCATATCACACTCTGTGGGCATCTCACAGCACAATCCTAACCAAATTTCCAGCACCGGTGCAGCCGCAATGCAGCCCTAAGGGAACAAATGTTTCCTCACCTGACATGACTCCCACCCACCCATCCCGATGCAGTTCGTGCCCTGTTGGCACAGCTACATTGGCGCTGGAAAGTTGGTTAGGATTGCGCTCTAAGTCCAGTTTTGAAAGTGTGCCTGTGAAATGCTCGCACTGTGACTACACAACAGTCTGGCTTGTATTTCACTCTCAGACTCTCTAATGATTTACTCAGGTTGTAGGTGAAGAGTAAACTACTACAACTCTTGTAGCTGTGAGTGAAAAACCATGTTGACAATTTTATTCCAAAAGAAGCTGGGCTTCAAGTTGCCTTGCTCGCTTTTGCAAAACAACATGGTCAGTTTTAAGAGAAGCTGACTAAGGTCCCAACGATGCAAACTTTGTTAGAGTTCCAAAATGAAGCAGCCATTAGGCTGCGACCCACAAGGTATCCCTCAGCCTCTTCTGTGGTCGTGTGCGGATCCAGGGCAGGACGTGTGCTTCTCGTAACATAGAGCATAGCTAAATGTCTGGGACTGCGCACTAGTTCCTGTCCAGCTTCGTCAGCACAAAATTTCAAAACAAATCAAGTATTTTTCAGCTAGGGGAAACACAACCATTGAGTGGCACCATGTACCATCTTGTGACAATTGCCTAATGTGTGTGAAGCGTCTTTGCTGAGACTTTGCTGGTTGCCAGGGAGGAAGCAAGAGGGGGCTGCTGGGCTTGTGCCCCACTCCTGGGATTCGCACTGGGGAAGCTGGTTGGCCACTGCATGCAGAGGGCTTCAGGCTGATTCATCAGGCTGCCTCTTATGTTGCGATGACGATGACTTGCTCAAGGCGACATCATGAGTGATTGGGGGGGGGGGCAGGGTTAAGCCCAATTCTCCAAAGAGCCAAGCTCAGGTTTCCAGGGACTGGACTACATGGACCCGTAGTTAACACTAGATCCAGGGGACATCCACTAAAACGGAGCAGTGGGAGAGTTAGAACAGACAAAATAACATATTTCTTTACCTAGCGTGAAATCTGTGGAGCTCCTTGCCACATGATGTGGTGATGGCACCTGGCCTGGATGCCTGGGTCTGGACAGATTGATGGAGGAAAAGTCCATCTAGATGGCCCCTTGGCCTGATCCAGCAGGGCTCTTCTGATGTTCTCATGACCCCTAAAGTGAGCACTTTGTTTCCCTTGAACAATCCTGTCCAGGCTCTGCCCAGCTTTGGTCCTACACTCTTGCCCTGAGGGCTCTTTATTCTCTGACAAAATGGGATATAATCAGTGGGGATCACTCCATGCCAGCTGAGTTGTGGAAGCGCAGCCTGGGGAAGTCAAGACTCCCGCTAAATCTCGGGTTCTGTTTCTCTTTCTTCCAGCTACGATCCTCATTTCAGGCTTGGCAGCGTATTGTTCCCAGTAAGGCGACGCACCATGGGACTAGACCTCAAGAGGCCACAGTTTGGCTTGCTGCTTGTCTTCTGTGGCTGGGTGGCTCTTTCCCAGGGGACAGAGGTCCCCGGGCCTTCTGTGAAAATTGATCCCAAAACAATAGAAGAAAGTAAGTGACATGTATATTCCATCCTCAGCACAAACTACTAAATTCCAGTTCTTCCATTCGTGGCTGGTGCCTTTCTTTCCTGAGAAGCTGGAGATGGTCCTCAGAAGCAACAAACACTGGGGTGGCATTTTGATCCTGACCAATTCCTCTTCTTGCTACTACTGCTAATCATGAGCTCCCCTTGCATTTCTCCCAAAGGCTGTCTGATGGTCTCTGATTGTAGGCAGTGGTGTAGCTAGACTGGAGCAGAGGCAAGTAGTTCTGCAAGACTCGTTACACCGGAGTCAACGACCCCTCCCCCTTGCTGTTGGAGCCATTCTGGTGGCAATGGCAACACGCAGGACACTCCCCTGTCGCTGCCGGATTGGCTCCAACAGCAAAGGGGAGGGGCCACTGACTCTGGTGTAACGGAGTCTTGCAGAACTACTTGCCTCCGCTCCAGTGTAGTTTCACCCCTGAGTAGGAGTAGGTTTTCTTTGTGCCAGGTGCAAGGGAGTGGTGACAGGATACAAGTATCTTGTTGTCTTGTGCTCCCTGAGGCATCTGGTGGGGCCACTGTGTGATACAGGAAGCTGGACTAGATGGGCTTTTGGCCTGATCCAGCAGTCGGGCTCTTCTGATGTTCTTATGTTATCTTGACTGAACTGAGTGTTTCCCCCACTTTATTTGCACGGCTTTATTTGCACTCTTTGTCTCCATATACCAGACTGATGAAAATCATCCCAAGGCTGCAACTTACCCCAATTTGCCCTGGGAGGGAAGCAGCCATTGGAGCAAATCTCCCAGGGCCAATTGCAGCTCTGTGTGTGCCTGCCTGCCTGCCTGCCTGCCTGTGTTTGTGTGTGAATTTTCGTCAGGCTCAGGCTTAAGGGGAAAGGGTTAACACTCCCTCTCTGGTCACGTAGCACTGATCCCAGTCTAAGGCTCCAATTGGGGCCTTGCGCTGCGGAACTCATGTTCTGGTGGCGCAGTGTGCTCTGTGGCTGTCTCGAAAGGAAACACACCATAGAGCACAGCTGGGCTGCCACTGCAAGCTGTGGGCTGCAACGACCATGCGCCAGCAGCCCCAGGAAAAGCCCCGGTGCCAGTAAGTCAGTGCAGGAGGCAGGTGGGTGGGGGGTGGGTGGAACGGGGCAGGGAGAGGTGTGTGTTGAGGCCAAGAAGGGGGGGGGGGCGGTTATTGGCAGCAGTGATATCCTATCCTCCTTCCTGGCCTCGTTCCACCTTCCCAGTTCCACTCGGACATCCGCCAGCAAAATCACTGGTATAGGTCTGAATAGACCCATTTGGGCAACGGAAGCTTACCCCTTGCCCAGAAGAGACCTCCTGGGCTGCCCCCCCCCACTCCACAGGATGCATCACTCATGTAGCTGTTGAAAAGCAGGAGGGGCAGGATGGACCCTTGTGGCACCTGACATGCCAAGCAGAGACCATGGGGTGGTCCAGCACCAGGTCAGCGCCAGGTCAGACCGGAGCCCTCGCAAGCAAAACACTGCCCCCTAGCGCCAACCCCGAGAGTGCACATGCCTGGGAGAACGCCGTGGTCCATGGTACCAAGAGGAGGTGGTTGTCAGGCGTCCAGGAGAACCAGCAGAGTCTGACTCTCCCATCAGCCTCCCAGCCATTTCCCTCTCCGATGTGATTAACAGCCTAATCCTATCTAACCCCCACCCCCCACTGATGCAGCTGTGCCACCGGAACTTGCACTGCATTCTGCCGGGGGGGGGGGGATCATGGAGGTCTCCTCAAGGTAAGGGAACATTTGTTCCCATACCTCGGGGTAAGCTTCCGCCCCAATGGGTCTACTCGGACCTGGCCAGTCCAAGATTGAGGCCAGGAAGGGGGATAGATATTGGCAGAGCTGCTGCTGCTTCCGATGCCGCCTTCTCCCACCCACCTCGATACATCCCAATCCAGTCCCCACCCTGTTCTGTCCACCCCCTGCCTTGTTCTGCCCACCACCCCGCGCCAACTTACCGGCCCCAGGGCTCCCGTGGAGGACACTGCTGCCTGGCTGTTCCACTCACGGTTTGCGGCAGCGACCAGGCTGCGCTTGATGGTGCGTCGCGTTTTGCGATGGCTGTGAAGCACGTTGCCCTGACTCTAGACTCTAGATGGAGGTGCGGATATGTATCAACGGAGCAGGTGCGGGATGGAACACGAGGATATCAGGCAGGGTGCAGCCAGCAGGCAGGCAGGCCCCTTCCCTTCCGGTGAGAACAGTGTTGCAGCGATGAGGGCAGGAGAGGCTCCCTGCGATCTGGGGAGTGCTGGCGATTCCCTCCGATCTCGAGAGATGTCTGCACTGGCTGAAACCAGATTTCCTGCTTCACCAGGATTGGAGGCCAGGCTGAACTTGGCTAGCAAACCCTGTCAGGCGGCCTAAACTACAGTTCTGTTTGCTTCCCGCGTGTCTCTTAACTACAATTTGGCTGGAAGTGGAGCATTCTGAAGGGGGAGAGCTGGCTCAGCCAGATGGAGAGAACGCCCCCCCCCCCCGGATGTCTTCATGGCCGGCCAGATAAGGAGCTCTCCTCTTCCTGGGCTTGTTCACAGACTTCTTTGGCTGCATCTCATTTCAGCTGCCAAGAAATCCATGACGGAGAGCAACATCCTGGACGAACTGGCAGAAGCTGCAACGAAAAATCAAGGCAAGACCAAAGCTATCAAAGGCATCAAAGGGTAAGGAGAAGACTGAAATCCAAGCCCATACAAATGCATGTTGATGTTTAGTAGTTACTCACTTGGCTGATCTTTGGGGTGATGTTCTTTTTCATTTGGAAAGCTCATGAAACGGCATGTTTGGAGCCAACCATCAAACAGTCAGCGAAATGCATTCTTTATTTCATGTACACATCCTTAGGCTCACATGCAGTACAAGGAGGGAGACACAGCGGTTGTTCCCTGTGTCTGTGATTCGGTCCTGGGCCTCCTGATAATACAGGCCGACCTCAATCGGGCTCAGACTGGGCTCCTGCCTTGAAGGAGGAAGTGGGGCTCCAAGCACATGCAAAGGCAGTCTTCAGATTTGACACACTGCTAATGTCTGTTGCACTCAGGTGTTCACATTCCAAGACAAAAACAAATCAATCAGCAAAATGTCTCCTCCGAAGCTGCCCTCAGCCCTGTGGCTGTCAAGGGTTTCAAGGTCCAGAACAGCCTCTTGAATGCCAAGGCTTGACTGACAGTCAACGCCGTCGCCAATGTTCCCGCTTCCACTAGCTTGAATGCCATGATTGAGATGATTGGCAGCCCAATCCTATGCCAGCCTCCGCCGGCGGTACTGGGCTCCGTGCTGTCGCAAACATGCCGCCAAACACACTGCAATAGCATGGAGACCAGTCCCGCCGTCGGTGTGGAGGCAGCTCCAGCAGACCTCCACCCAGCAAAGGAGCAGCACCTGCCGAGGCACTGGGTGGCGGGGAGGGGAAAAGAGGGCAGGTCAGGCCTGGGAAGGGGGCAGGCTCAGAGGAGAAGACCTCCTCTGAATTCTATTCCCCATCCCGGGCTTGAAAGCCCAACATGGGGCTGCTCGGAGCTGCGCTGGCCATTTAGCTGGCGTGCCTCCGAGTAGCCCCATAGGGGCCAGTGGGACTCCACATGGAGGGACAATTGTCCCCTTCCCTCGAGGAGACCTCCAGTGGATACAGCGGGGCCTGCCCTGAAACTGCTGCATCTGAGCGCAGGGCTTTGGATAGGGTTGGGCTGGAACAAATGCAAAGGGCCATGTCTGCAAATTAACTCCAGGTGAGCTGCATCAGTTGGCCTGGAGTCCTCCCTCCCCATCATTTTCTGCTTCTATCGACTCACCCCCCTTTTTTTTTTTTTTTTTGTTAAAGAACAGTTTTCTGGTGATGGTTCCCCAGACCCTCACCCTTCCAGTGCTCAGCACCACCCTGTATCTTCTTTGTCTCATAGGCTGAAAGTTGTGGACATCCAACCCCCTATTATGGAAGTGAGCTTTCTAAAAGATGTGGGAATGTGTATGAGTGTGATATCTCAGATAACAATTGCCGGGAAAAGGTGAGTGTTTTTCCTTTCTGCTTTCCTCACGTGTCAGGATCCAGTATAAGCCACAATCCAGGGAGCTCTTTCTGGAGGTGTCCTCAGGGCCGTGTGTCAGGGAAGAAACTGCTGGAGAACTGCACTCAGGGGAGTAGTGTCTAGTGGTTAGCACTCACGCACGCCTTCTTGTTCTCTTTTTGCCCTGTTTACTAAGTCAGAAGCTGGATGGGAAAAACTGGTAGAGTCATCCCACCCCAAACTAATAGACCGAACTGGGGGGCACATCTGGGAG